>CM037592.1:83087400-83612400 GCA_021018995.1 Chloranthus sessilifolius
GTTAAGACAATCTCGAGAACTGAGGAACAGGCATGTGCATAGGCATGCATACACATGTGATAGTTACATTTCACTACCAAGAGCTGAATTCCCAAGTTATCAAATAGAACCTAAGGGATAATGGTTCCTAACCGACATTTAAAATCAAAATGGTGTTTAACTGGTCATACACCATTAAAATTAGACATTTTTGTCTCAACCTTAATTCTAACCACAAAGAAGTAACTTTAAGTTTGTAAATATATATATATATATATATATATATATATATATATATATATAACTAATTGGGCCGGGTGGTGGTGTTGGTGTTATCATGTCAGCTTCTTCTTCTTGGCTGCCGAGGAGAGAGAGATTTTGGGGGTTTTATTTTTGTTTTTAGTTTTGAGGGTTTTTGTTTGATTAATTTCATCTGTGATATGCAGCTAAGAGTTATCACATGTGTGGTAATTGTGCAATTACGAAATTACCCTTGCTCGGTTATAGATGAAAATAATTGTTATTTTTATAACATATATGCATATGGCAGGAAGACAATGGTGGTCGGGTTCTCTGCCCTAGATCAAACTTTAGTGTTTTATTTTCTAATTATGCAATGTGCTACATTCGAGATAGGTTAGCTGTTGTATGGATTTATCACATTTATAAAATTGAACCAATCGGATGGTTTCAATCGAGTTCATGAAAATAGATCATTAGAAGAAATGTAAATATGGGTATCTCATTGTTGTTTGTTTACACACTCCATGTGTATATTGTCATTCAAAATTATGCCATTCTAGTCCCAAAATCAGATGAGAAAAGAACGTTAGCCGCTTATTCACGATGAATTGTAAAATTTCATTAATTTTCATTTTGTTGTGGCTATCGTCTATCTTGTACACAACGTAGACATTATAGATGAGATGATTCACATGTCATAATATCAATCGTTTGTAATGACCATTATCCAGGAAATCGTCACACGTGTAGTGCCATAGTCTAAAATTTTGAACCAATTAAAAGAGTGCATTGTTAGATTGGTTACTAGTGTTGTTCCTTTGGCTTGTGTTATGGCTATAAGAGCAATTCAAGTTCGCCTCGGAAATCGATAAAATGTACGGTAGAGATATCCCAAGTATGATCTATCATAATTAGGCTTGTTACTCATTTATAGAACTCTGCTGATGCTATGGTGGCCCACCAATATTTAATCTCATTAAATGATAAGGGTATTTTCTATCATTTGAAAGTCAAAAGGCTATTAGATAGGGAGATCCATGATCAGAACCCTTATCAGATAGTTGGTGGCCGGTGTGATAGAGAGATCTCGGTGCTGCTTGATATGTGTGTGAGAGAGAGAACTCTTTTGCTTTTAGTTTTAGAAAAACCCAAAAAATTTGGTGACGGTGGCTGAAGAGATCCTACCCAAAACAATCTTATATAGGTATATATATGGGAAAAATGACTAATTGAAATGATGGAAGTATTTAATCTCTCATGGATAATACATCAGTCAAAATTGAACTTCAAAGATATACAATACGGTATCGGATGTTCTACCTTCATTCCTACGGTCATATGATATCTCTAAACTAAACCAATTTTATATTTTTTCTGAAATATTTTAAAGAATATAAAAAATCCTTCGTTTATAGGAAATGTCATGAATCAAAACTTTTCTGTGACTTAAAAAAACAAACTTGAGAAAAGCCAAAAATCTAAGTTGTAGGAATATATAAGAAACTGAGTTATCAGGAATCTAAGTTTTTATGGGATAATTGGAAAACATCGGAACATGGCCTAAAAGGATATAAGTATATAACCGGTTCATGATATGTAAATTCTTCTCACACAACCCCACTCTGCCATATGAAACGGCCTTTCCCTTTTGGTGTGAGTTATTGACGAGGCCGTCTCCTTTTATCCCATAAACCTCTCACTCTCTATAAATACGTTCCTCGGTTGGGATTTGCAGATGCGATGGAGATACCACAGTGGGCTCTACAGCTCACACTTTCTGTCAGTTACATAGCCCATTTGTGATGGTATGGTGATATCGTGGCCATTTAATGATTCCCTTTTTCCAAATAAACGAAATTATTTAAAAGCAATATTTCACTCATTTGCCCTCAACTTTAATCTAGAAAAATAATTTTAAAAAAATTTGATTATAAATGAAATCACATATATCGTTCGTAGATGTATCGTATTGTGCCGAAATTTTTTGTGTGGCACTTAATTGATCAAATTGCTGAGTCACCCAATTCTAGTGATGGATGCCACATGATACCCAATTAACCATGGTGCATTGATTTCTCTATAATTGGTTGTAGAGAAGTCTATGAGAGTGTCCTAGTTAACTGGTCACTTTTAGAGAGTCACTCACAACTGTTCATTTACTAGCACAATAATGTGAAACCAAGCGAAAAAAGGACAGGAAGAAATTGTGAGGCAGCATTTAATGCAACTCCGGAACAAAATATAAATGGCAAGCCACAGTAACAGACCTAAATTAGGCAAGCTGTCAATGAATTCTTCTGTTGGGCCATTGATTTAGAAGGAAAAGCCAGCCAACAATTCTGGAAGTGATTCAGAAATTTTAGACAGCGATGAAATGAGTTTACACTTTCAATGCATGTAGTCATTGTTAAAAGAAATTACAGTTATAATTTAAACTACAGCAGATTTTTGTATTTGATCATGCAAATAGCCAAATTGACTTCGCTGAATTCTGCAAAAACTCAACCTACTTTTTGAATAATTCGGTCTCCTTGCTGATGCTGGAAAGCTATGTACTTGACAAAATTTTTGAATGGGATAGTGACTTTGTATACCATGCTTTGACCCTTAGAGCCTTAACTGACATTATTGTTTGGTGGACCTGATGGAAGTACTAAGCAGTATTCAGGGAAAAGAGCAGTTGAAGATTGTTGAAATGGTTGGCACTTGTTGGTAGTGCAATCTTTGATGGGTATAAAAGCTGTTTTAAAGGATCCACATGGTGTTGTTGAAAGTTGGGATCAAAACTTTGTTGATCCTTGTAGTTGTTGTAAACACAAAGATCATACTAATTAGCACAAAACAAGCTAATAAGACCCAAAACATTGCAGCTATATGCAATACTCTTGTTTGACAAAGCTCAATAAAGTTTAGCCATCCATGCTAAGATTTCTGAGCAGATACTAGATCTTGTAAAAGGATCTAAGTTCATCACAAAAGAAAATTTGATCTAGATAATGAAATTTCTCAAGATTTTCCCATTGTGATCCAGGAACTTATAGATAACTCTAACAAGTACAACTAGAAGTTGGTAATAGAAAATATTGAAATAAAAATTACCAAAACATTTAGCATGGCAAGATCTAAACCAAATTTGAGATACTAAAGTTGATGAGCTCAAAGAAATAATTAAGAAACTACACATAGGATCTGAGACTGAAAAGAGAATACCGACAAATAACTCTTAGGTTGCATTATTTGAGTTCGGGTCCTAGCCATTGAAGCAATCTTGCAGCAGTCACTAATGAGCTACTACCACAGGAGCTAACACTTCTTTATCTTTTTCACAGTAGAGTTGGTTAATCCTTCTAGTTTATAAAGGTACTTTACACCTTTGACCTCTTAATCACCTCTAGTGAAGCACGGCTATGGGATTTTGTAGCTATAAAATAAAAATAATCAACGCATATCTAAAAAGGTCATGAAGATATTTTATTTAAATATTTTGTGATCTAAATATTATCTAAATAACAGGTAGAACCCAACAAATCCACAAAAAATAAAATGGACTTGAAGCTGCCCTATACAAATAAGTAAGCCATGAATTATTAGCCACAACTAAGAAAAAATTGAATTACCCGAGTAATCTTGGGAAGATCTGAAATTCTTCTGTCATTATTCAATGCTACAATCAACTCTCTTTTCTTATCAACACACTCTGTACACATCACCTGCCCACACAACAAAAGGACAAACCAACCTCTAACATATAGTACTATATAGAAGCCTTCAAATCTCTCTAAAATATAGTTAAAATCGAAAAACAAAAATATTGGTTTCGATTAGGGATTGGGTACCTCTATTGCAGTGCCACACTCTTACCAATTTGAGTTGTAACCCTCTTCCTAATATATTGCATGTCATCTTGTATGTAGAGAAACGAACATAAGGTTCAATGATGAAGTTTTGTAATTTTAATTCGTTTATAATAGTTATTAATTTTACCCGAGAAAATGCGAAAGGTAAACCCCTACAAATGTAATTCGTGTACATGATCATAAAAAATCCACAATCATGCTTATTACGGATGCTCTGTATAGGGCGATCTATTATCTAACTCAACTCCTACCAATCAGGCGATGGGTCAAGAAATTCTTCTCGCTTTGACAAAAATAATAGCTTGGAGAGACCGTCCTTCTACTAGATAATATAATATACAAAAATATGAAATATTAATCACTATAGACGTATGTAGTAGGAAAGTTTAGTTCATGAAAGATGACAGGATTACCAAACACTTCAGCTCGATCTTCCAATACTGTAAGACGTTGTTTTCCATGCTATCGAGAACTTTGATCGTGTGGGAGCAAGGTTTGCAAATAGCTAGAGCCCAGTGCGTGGCTTGCTTATTGAGGCATATGAATATCTAGATATATTTGTAACTCAAGTTATTCTCTAAAAATTAGGATATGTGAAACGTCAGGATCAAATCACACATATAATAGAGAAAGTTATCATATCGCTCTCTAGAAACTCAACATCTTTTAGTAACACCCAAAGGTTAGTAGACCAACCGTAAGTTTCTAGGAGTGTAATCGGGTCTGGATTTGTAACACTGTCGCTTGGCTCTTTGCCCACTTTCTAAATGAAATTAACTCTGATTATAGCATATTCTGTATTGTGGTAAATTCTTAAACATTACTAACATGCAAAGTAAAATAGGTGGAAGAAAAGAAAATATATGCCAATAGTGTGCCCATTACTACAAAGTATGAATCCATGAAGTAACATCTCTTGAAGTTCACACTCCCAATTTTTCATTAATATCAAAAGTGGGTTTATAACCTATATCAGTCAGCATTAGTTATTAGTTCACATATGCATATAAGTTTTAAGAGATGCTATTAAGAGGAAGAGTACGTTACAAAGGGGAGACTTATATTGCTGCTCAACCAATTTGCGCCAATAGTATACTGCAAGTCCGCGTACTGAACTCTATGGCCCCCAATACGTATGCATCCTTTCCTACAATGAGTGGGATCTTATGTTAAACATGACTTTCTTAAGGGTGGAAATGACTTTCTTAACAATATGGTGCTACTTATGTTGGAGGATGTAGTATATTAATCAGGTTTGATAGGAAGACCTCCTCATCTGTCAAAGGCTACAGGGAGATGTGGGAAACCTCAACAAGGGTGGAAGTCGATGTTGGCTCCTCCACAATCCTCCCTCTACCGTTGACACTAACAAAAGGAGTCCTCAAATATTTTAACGGTGGCCTAATCCATTTCTCAATTTCCTTTAGAACTTTCTCTTCGATCTGAAATCGATGCGAAAATATTATTTATTACTATCTTCTGTATAAGAATGATACTAAAATAGGCTGCAAAAGAACATCTAACCTTGGTGGTTGCTCACTCGAGTCGATAATCACGACTTTGTGCCCCTTTACCAGCACATGAGGTGTAACTATCGATGTGATAGGGGTTGAACACTAATGAAATCAAAAGTATAATATAAAAAGGTGTAACATAATTGATGACATTGTATAAAGGAATCAACTATGTGAATATATGTTACCGCAATAGGAGCACTCAAATCCAACATGCTCTGCACAACCAGGTCCAACTTTGCAAAATTAAGCAAAATAAAATATCGTTATTTCAAACAAATGAATACATTCAAATAGAATTCCAAGTAGCAAAAAAGTCATGTGAAAAAACTGTTACCTTTAGACCTATCGTGAGTTCGGTCTCAGGGCTCTTATCTGTTGGCATGGCAGTGTTGGGGCTAGAGTGTGTCGAAGGGCTGCAACTCATGCGAAGGGCCTGAATGACAATAACTTCTCAATATTATGAAAGTACAATCCTTATTAAAAGAATTTATAGAATGCAATGAAATACAAAATGTACATGCTAACCGATTTGACACTCATTGTTTGCTCCACCGTAGTGAGCCTGTCATGCAACTCTCTCATTTTCACATTATTTTTTTATACTATTTCTTGCAGCTATCTCATTTCTATATCATTTTTTCATATAATTTTTGCAGTTCTCTCATTTCTACCTCATTTTTTCGTAAGATGCCATCATAAGATTTTAGAGTTTCCTTAAGTGAAACATTCTCAGCGAACAATTGAGATACTTGATTTTTCATTCTCTTTCATCTTTCCTTTTTTCTGGTATAGTGTCCCTCTTGCTTCCCTTCCTCCCCCTCTCCCTCAAATTTTTTCCCTCTTCTTTCCTCTCTTTTCATTTTAAACCTCTAACTTCCACCTATCACTGACAGTAAGTATAACATATTATAACTTATAGCTCACACAACAGACAAAGCATCACTTAAACGGTTACTTACATTATGCTCCGACGAACGAGCTGGTGAAAGAGGAAGAAGTAGGGTAGCCATCTCCGAAGGAACTTAGAAGACCTTCTTATGAGCTTTTAACACATGATAAAATATATGTGTGTTAAATAATCGAATGAAAGATATTAAAAAAAAAGTAAATTATCATGAGATGTCTGTTATCCCAAGCCTCAAGAATGAACTCAATTTCGAACTCCTAAGTAGAGGTGAGCTGGAATGACGCCTAACACGGACAAAATCAAATGGGAAGTAAATTATACTAGAGCACAAGTTTGTATTCCTGAAATCAAGAATCATAGTAAGTCTTAATACCAGTTTGCATTTCTCAAACTTTAACGCCATTTGTCTCATGTGTGGAGGAAATTTATAGTATTTCCATCGCTTGAATTACAGAAACTGTGGTCCGTCTCTTACAGATGGGACAGTAAAGTTTAGATACTCATACGCCCACAATTACAAAAGTTAAAATAATTGAAACTTTCAATTTGACAATAAGAAAGTAGAAATAAAATTTTGATGTATATAAAATTCAAGCATTAAAAGATATAAGGCTCACCTGCACAACAATGGCACATCCATACGTATTGTAGAAGCTCTCCAAGTTGAAGTTATTACCCTTTTATATTTCTAAGAGGAGTGTGTTCTAGACGACTAGCCCCCAAGGATAATTATTAAATCTATCTAAGTTGTCTACGAGATGTATGTATTTTTTATCTAATGAATCAGATGTATTAGATAGCAAAAAAACTATTATAACAAATTAGAGTTTCAATTTCACAGAGTCTTCTATCCCAAGTTTTTGTTTAAAAATAGCCTCTATGTCATCAGCGCTAACCGAGGTCACATACCTAGGAAAAAATTTCTCAATAAGAGAGTAGTTCTATGGCTTGTAGGTCAAACTCAATCAAAGTGTCCCCGACAACTCTCAATCACATAGTCAATGCAATGTCTATGGGATCAATTTGGTGGATAATTTCACCAATTGTTACTAAATTTGGAGCACTATATCTCCTTAATACACATGTGAAAATGGAATTTGAAAATTTAAATGCACTAATACTTACAAATTGACCAAAGCAAGAATTAGAAATACTCTCTTCACAATCGGGGCGTAAGTATTTCAAACATCTCTCAAGCCGAAAAACAGTTGATTTTGAAGTACATCTGGCTCGCGGATGAGCCTATCAGAAGCAAAAATAAAAGCAGAAGGTGAGGCTTAGATATATAGAAGAGATATCATGATTGAAACAACTTTAAATAATATCAAACTATATTACCATTGCTTTTTTTCTTGGTTTACGAAGACCTAAAAATAAGGAGAAACAGATTAATATCATAAATCGACCGATATAACTACTCAATCATATATTCCCAATAAAAGAATACTTTTTATCTCACCTCATGATTAAGGCTTTAAGGTGTAGGGCAGCTTTCTAAACAATTTTTTAACATAAAAAGTTTAGATTGCCTCGCCCTAGGGCATTTTAAACTGACCTAGGGCAGTTTATTTCGCCCTAGGTCAGTTTGAAACTGGGCTAGGTCAGTTTATCTCATCCCATGATTAAGGGTTTGAGGTTTAGGGTATCTTTCTAAACAATTTTTTAACATAAAAAGTATAGATTGCCTCGCCCTAGGGAATTTTAAACTAGCCTAGGGCAGTTTCAAACTGGCCTAGGGCAGTTTATGTCGCCCTAGGTCAGTTTGAAACTACCCTAGGTCAATTTATCTCACCCCATAATTAGGGGTTTAAGGTTTAGGGTAACTTTCTAAATAATTTTTTAACATAAAAAGTATAGATTGCCTCACCCTAGGGCAGTTTCAAACTGACTTAGGGCATTTTAAACTGACCTAGGTCAGTTTGCGCCACCAAAACTGACCTAAGGTAGTTTCAAACTGACCTAGGACAATTTATCTCACCTGTTTATCAGTTTCGAACTGATCTAGTGCAGTTTATCTAGCCCTAGGTTAGTTTAAAATTGAGGGCAACACCAAAGATTTAAAAAGATATCCACTTTTTATAGAGAAACTGCAAATGCCAAAGATATCCACTTTTTAAGAAACTTTTGTTTCTCATAGAAGTTTATTTCAAATGAAAGTGCAAAAATCTAAAAAGATCATCACAAATCATGTGTACAAATGGAGATCGACCAGGATCATTGATGCTACAATACCCAGTAGAAATATAAATGATTTCTGATCTTGATGTGAAGAAATAAAGAAGAAAAATAAGAGGAAGAAGAATCGTTGAGAGAGAGAGAGACTTACACAGAGAGAGAGAGAGTGAGAAACCCTAAACCCTACGGTTGCTTTCTTCATCGGCGAGGTTTGTACGAATAAGGGGAGCATGAGAAGGAAAGAAATAGAGGGAAAGAGGGAATAGTGGTCTTTACCTCCCTTATATATGGAGGGTATTTTTTTCATAAAAAATAAAAGAAGCCTTCCTATGGTATTTACAACTTAAGGGTTAAAAAAGCAATAAATTGAGATAACAGGGGATTTTTGTGGGAAATTGGCCTTATATTGCGACCCTTATTTTTATGTTTCCTTTACTTATTACTCCTAGAGTGATGGATTCTCTAACAAAATAATCTTTGACTGCTTTGAATTAGTTGATGGTGATTGTTTTTCGCCTCAATCTTTGATCTAATTGATTTTGAGATTATGGGCCTACAATCAAACGGTCAAATTTTGATTTCACATGACCTCGAAAAGTGATGCAGGAATCATGTTTGATGTCCACCCATGGCCATAATGTGGAATCAAAATTAGACCACCTGATAGAAAGCTTCTAATATCAAGACTGACTGGGTCGAAGATTGTGATTGAAAACGATCTCCATCGTCCAACTCTGAGCGATCAAAGATTAGTTTTGTAACAACCAATGATTGATCCATCACTACAGGGATAGTAAGTAAATGAAACACAAAAGAAACGGTGGCAGTGTAAATAGGTGAAACCCGGGAGGCGGAGTGCAAATAAGACATCTAAGTATACAAAAAATCCTTTATTTTTAAACCTAATTTCTTCCTTCTCAATTTGAGTTACACAAACTTAAATTATTGACTGCCATGAATCCGGTAATGGAGATGGTTTTTTGCTCCAATCTTCTATACAATAGTTATTGAGATTATAGGCTTACCATCACACGATCAAATTTTGATTCCATGTGGCACGTGTTCTAAAAGGTGTTCCTAGAAATCTACTTTTTTAGGACGTTTTAGAGAATCATGCTTGCTTTTTAAATGTATTAAAGGTTCATGCTGATTGATGACCCACTAATTATTTAGAATATGATGACTTTAATACCCTTCTTTCTTTTCAGCTATTGGCACTGATCATTAGCTGTTAGTTCAACTTTATTCCTTATGAGACCTTTACAACCTCCAGTACTATAAAAAGTAGTTTAATTTTTATGATATAATATTTTAATATAAATTAATGTTTGGGCTCAACATCAATGGCCGGATTGAAAAATTATCTCTCCATCTCAGTACATGGAATAAAGAGGCCTTCGAAAATGTAAGAAGGAAGATCAACTCTCTGTAGCATGACCTCGATTGTGTTAAAGAAGGCACTCAGACTGGCAATAATCAGTGCAAAGAATCCGAGATTAAGAGGGAATTGAGTGATCTGCTTGAAAAAGAAAATTTTGTGGCTACAAAGGTTGAAAGACACATTGCTCAAACAGGGTGATAAAAATACGAGGGCATCACAAAGAAGGAAAAAAAATCATAGAGAAGGGCTCATTGATCGTGATGGAGTATGGAAAACTGATTGGGAGGATGTTGAAAGAATTGTCATCAACCACTACACGGAATTGTTCCAATCCTCCAATCCCACACACATTGATGAAGCACTCATTGGAATCGAAGCAAATATCACCAATGACCAAAACAATCGGCTCAAGAAGGAGTTCATGGCCTTGGAGGTTCACATAGCTCTGAAACAAATGCACCCAATCAAAGCTCCCGGCCTGGATGGTATGCCTCCCATCTCTTTTCAAAATTATTGGGCCATTGTTGGGGATTTTCGTTGTTAGTTTTGTTCTTCCTTTTTTAAATGGATCTGTTTCTTTGGAAAATATAAACAAAACTAATATTGTGGTGATCCCTAAAACCAAGTCCCCCAAGAACTTATCTGAATATCATCCTATTAGCTTGTGCAATGTTGTGTATAAACTCATTGCTAAGATCCTAGGTAACCGGTTAAAATGCATCCTACCCCACATCATCGCCGATACACAGAGTGCTTTTATACCCGACAGGCTGATAATTAATAACTCTTTGGTTGCTTTTGAAATTGTTCACTACCTCAAAAATAAACAGGCTAGCAAGACAGGTTGGTGCTCTCTCAAACTGGACATGAGTAAATCCTATGATCGCATCAAATGGTTTTTCCTTGAGAAAACCCTCCTCAAAATAGGCTTTAGTGATAGATGGGTCTCTCTTACCAGTTCGAGTCCCCTCACGGTACACTGGAGTATTACCTGGTCGTTAGCTCCAGGGCCCCGTGGGATTAGTCGAGGTGCGCGCAAGCTAGCCCGGACACCCACGATTATTTAAAAAAAAAAAAAGAAGATAGATGGGTCTCTCTCATCATGGGATGTGTTGCCTCAACCTCTTTCTCTTTCATTATTAATGGCAGTATTTTTGGCCAAATTGTTCCCTCTATAAGGTTTAGGCAAGGCTGCCCACTCTCTCCTTACTTTTTTATCATTTGCGCTGAAATTTCTCCAAACTCATTAACAAATCAATTCTATCTAAAAAGCTAACGGGTAACCACATCTGCCGCGGTGCTCCACAAATCTCTCACTTTTTACAGATGACAACACTCTCTATTTTGAAGTTGTTGACTCAGAATGCTCAAAGGTCCTTAGTATATTGAAAGTGTACGAGAAAGTTTCGGGCCAAATGATCAATTTCAAAAAGTCCTCGCTCGCATTTAGCAAAAACGTCAAGGAGGAACGAAGAACTGCTATCCGGGGCATATTACAAATCCGAGAGACAGTTTGAAATGAAAAATATTTGGGGCTACCATTGTATTGGGCAAGCAAAGAAGGCGGTTTTCGAATTTTTGAAAGACAAAATTTGGAAGAGAACCCAAGGATGGAAGGAGAAATTACTTTCCAAGGCCAGCAAGGAGATTCTTATCAAAGTCGTGACCCAAGCCATCCCCACATACATGATTGTAAACACCCCCATTTTGCCCTCTCGGAATATGCAAATCTGTTCAGTCAACCTTTGACCTTGCCCATGACTTTTCGGAAAGGACTTACCTTCTCTGAAAGTTTCATAACCCTAACGTGGGAACCATACACTAAAATAATAGTACATGGCTGAACACAGGTTGAAACAATAGCTCTGTGGCTCACATTCCAATGTAGGGAGACTATATACTGAAACAATAGTATATAGTCAAAATGCAGGCTAAAACAATAGTTTGGCATTTCAGACCCCTTAACCCTAGTATGGGACCATATACTGAAACAATAGTATATGGCTGGACACTGGCTGAAATAATAGCTCTGTGGCTCAGGCCCCATGATCCTAAATTGGGAACCAGGTACTGAAATAATAGTACATGACTGAACACAGGCTGAAACAATAGGTCTGTGGCTTAGATCCTAAAGTAAGGAGACTATATACTGAAACAATAGTATATAGTTAGAATGCAGGCTGAAACAATAGTTTTGTATTTCAGACTCGACCCGGACCCGGACAACCCCGAATTACGCGCCTAAAATCACGCGTGCAATTCGATCGCACGCCAAACCACAAACGTGCAATCAGTCCCCTTTCAGACCAGACTTTCCTTTTTCAGACTACTTCGAGACTCGATCACGCGCCCTGAATGGCACGTGCGATCGGATTGAGCGGCCCACCACCGGCACACAATTGGCCTACGCCTGACCTAGCCTCACAGTCCTTGACTCCAAGATTCCCCAATTAAATGCTTGAAATGAAGTGCTTAATCGGATTGCGCACTCTGCACCAAGCACGCAATTAGTCCTAATATTACTAGAACTTGAAACTCGGCTGAGCCAGTCAGCCAGTCGCTCACTAAGTCGGTGATCGACACAAAGCGATTAAGCACCGGGAAATTGGCGCGCAATTCTGTTTAACGCCTGAAACAAGGCATTTAATTAGAAAAAAACCTATGAAAGACCTTTTTTAATTCGCCCCAAGGGGATGGGGGGACTGAAATTTTTGGAGAGAAGTTTGGGATTTTCAAAAATGGAGAATTCTGAGAACGAACACAGAGAGAAATAGAGCCATGATTTCAAGATTCAAACTTTGAAACTTTGAGATTCCTCTCCGCAGCCCCGACCTTAGGTAAGAATTTAGTTTTCAGTTCCCGACCTTTGTTTTAATCTTTAGATTTAGGATTTTTCTTAGTTTTAATCATTGATATTAAATTTTCAGTCATAGACCGTAGCACCATTTTTTAGACCGTAATTTTTAATATTTGGTTCTAGTCCGCCGTTTCTAGAACCAATCCTCAATCTGACGGCCTAATTCACCGACCTTAGACTTTAATTTTGTTCTGAAATCTTAATCTCCACTCCTATCATTAATCTATGGTTCTAGTTCGTAGTTTCTAGAACCAGTCCTTAATCATACTGTCTGATTTTCTGATTTCAAACCTGAATTCAGTTCGTAGATTTTAAATTCTAGTTTTAATTTCTTAATTTAATATTTCTAAAATCTCAATTCTTAATTTATTTTTCTATAATTCTAGTTTCATAATTATAATCTAAAATCGACTCTAAAAATTTTAAAATATATATATATTATAGTCCAAAATCCAATTTGCTTTAATCTCAGCCACCTGATTTGCCCAAGGGAGCTTACAGAGAGTACTCGGGAACGAGGCCAATCCTCCTTAGCATAGCGGGCCCAAAATCCCTTTTTTCCAGAATTTTAGTATAATTAATTTATTATTTCGATCAGAATTAGTAAAGTTAGTTCTTTTGCTTTGATTAGATTTTTAGTATAGATAATTCATTACTTTAATTAGATTTTTAATAATTAATTCATTACTTTAATTAAAATTTTTATGAAATTAGTCCATTGCTTTAATTAGAATTCTAGTAGAATTAGCCCCCCTATTTCAATTAGAATTTCAGTAGAACTAGTATATCTGTTTTAATTAGAATTTCAGTCAAATTAGTATATTTACTTTAATTAGAATTGCAGTAGAATTATTATATTTACTTTAATTAAAATTTTAGTACAATTAACATGTTTGATTTAATTAGAGATTTATTAAAATTAATATATTTGCATTCCTAGTACGATTAGGTGATTAATATCAATTAGACTTCTAATAAGATCAGGACACTTGAATTAATTAGACTCCTAGTAGGATTAGGAAAATAAAACTAATCAGACTCCTAACAGGATTAGAATATTAAACCAATTAGAATTCCCATAATCCCAAGGAAAGAAAAGGAAAACTAAACTATCTAAATTAAAAGGAAGAGTCATAGCTGCTAACGTTCGCAGGCGGACGATTCAGTAAAGAAGTAACTCATACCCGCTCTAAAGTGTGATCACTAATGTGTTACAGCGTTGTTAAATATTTGCAGCTGGCGATCGCAACAAACTAGGAACCTTCCTAGAAATCTCTCCCTTTTTTATTTCCACCATTTCAAACACCGCATTGCCAGAGTTCACTTGGACAGAATTGGTCCACTTATTCAACAGGGACCGAGAGGAACCCAAAAAATACGCGCACCAACAGACTGGCGATCGCGATGGAACTTTTTTACCAAACTCTTTCTTGGATAGTTAATTTTTATTTTATTTTCCTATTTTTCTTTTCATCGCATCATTTTGAATCCCTTTAAATATATGAGTCTTCATCAAAGACTCGAGATGTCTGGTATACGAAAAGTGAGTTTAGGAGACCCACCATTGTAGGGATGTCACGACAGCCCCGTACACAAAAAAGAATCACCTTATGATTCCAGCCTGCGACAACCCGAGATTAATATGATTGGTGATCAAGAAAATCCCTTCTCTACTCCCGCACACCGGTAATAATCATGATGGGAGAGATAGTAACACTGGATAAAACCTCACTGCCCACCAAATTGTAGAACTCAGTATTCAAAGAATACAAAGAGGAGATGATGACTCCGAGGAATTGCTTCGAGGATTGGCCGCTGCATATGAGACCGTTAGGGCAGGACAATATTCAGAAGAACAAGAACAATAGGAAAGGCCGCCTCCTACCCTGAGCACGGTGTCAGCCCGCGCCTCACCATTGAGATAACCTACTCACACATTCTTCAACGATGATTCTCCAGACAAGGTTGGCTCGTGGGTTACACCAAAAGACAACACCATCAAGATCGAAGATCTCCCTAAGATACTTGATGAATACATGACCAAGAAAGAGCGCCCTGATCACTCATTCAGATTCGACAAATTTTGCCAGGATGTCGAATTTAACTTACCGACAGGATTTAAACCGCCAAAATTTATCAAATACAACGGCACGGGAAATCCGAACCATCACTTGACCCTCTTTTGCAATGATTGTCAGCCCATATGCGATAATCAAAGACTTCTCATCCACTACTTCCAACGCTCATTAGAAGGAGAAGCTCTAGATTGGTTTGCGAGACTCCCGCTTTATAAGATAGAAACATTTGACGATTTAGTCGGTCAATTCCTAGAACAAACACTTGATCTAAGAGACAGTCAGTCTCAGCGATCTAATGGTGGCAAAGCAAGGACCCGATGAAGAATTCGCCGACTTCATCGCCAAATGGAGGAAATTTACTGTCAGGACCGACACTTCAATGAGAGAGAAAGATTCGATTAACATTATAATCAATAACACTAGAGAACAATTAAAGAGCGCGCTCGTCATAAGTGATTGCCCCGACTTCACTGCACTCCACTCTCGGGTGTCCCGACTAGCGCAACACATTAAAGGCGGAGACCTCGCCCTATCCATAGTTACGTCGAAAGTAGGCTCTTCTAGTGAATCAAAGTAAAAAAATAATAAGAAAGCCTCAGGAACCGAACAGGTTAACACCGTTGTCAACTAAGGATAGAATTCCGAGAATGAAAATTTCCAACCATAAAATTTTGAGTAAAATCAAAATCAACAATGGTACACAAACCAAAACCAAGGCACTAATCAACAAAGATATGCAAACCAAAATCAAGGCCAGAATCAGAATCAGGGCTAATACCATAACAGAAACCAATATCCTAACACTTATCAGAACCAGAATATCACATAGAATCGATCGGCCCACACGCAAAACTGCAATAACGTACCCCCACCGTAAAACTTTAACCCAGTTAGAGGCCCCTACCAGCCGAGGCGGGAATACTATCCCCCTATACCTGATACGATCTGCAACATCTTCCGTCTCCTTAACACTCAGAATCTCCTTCGATTCCCACAGGAAAGACCCCTACCATGGCCGACAAATCTAGACTATAGCAAATATTATGCATTTTATCAGTATGCGTGACACAATCTAAAGGACTGTTGGGTCCTCCAAGATGTAATCTATGACATGAACGACCAGAACCAAATTGACTGAAAAGCGCTTAGGAATTCTAACCCTTACAATAATCAACCCCAACAGAACTTAGGAATCATTAATAACCCTATACCCAACCACAGCCAAGGAACACCGGCTCAAGTCACCACCGTGGACCTCCCCGGTCAATCCTCCTTCCAGCCCTCCACCTTAATCACTCGCATCCAACCTTCCAACACTTTTTCCACCCCTATGAGAGTCCCTTCACACCTGCATCCCTCGACCTTGATCACCCAAATAGCCCCGCCGAGCCCACCCCCTTACCCAAAATTCACTCAGATACGAGTCCACTCCTTTAGGGCCCGAAGACCATTCCTCCATAGTCACCCACAGGAACCTCCGACGCCTCCAAATCCTAAGCCAACACTATTTCTGCTCCCCTCATCTGATTTAGAGCCTGAGTATGGAGATCGTGTTCTTCAAACTATAGCCCAAATTGCTGTATGGGTAGACAGTATCACCCGAAAGACCCCAAACTGAGAAAATGAGATAACAATCGAGTGTTTGCTGAACATAGAAGAAAGAGAACAAGAAAGACATTCTGGCCCGTGCGAGACACTAGTCTCTGCTTTCCTAGAAGAAGAGGATTACACATAGTATCTCCCACCTTGGAGCGGCACAGTGCAAGTACGCGCTCCTGCCTCGAATTTCACTCACTTTGTAGATACCTCAATGTCGAGTAACACCGGGTTTGGTCAATAACCAACTTGCCCAATTCTTAAGTCAGGAACCAATTATCTGCCTCCACCTTTCCCTCGAAATAAGGATTTCATGAATGCACAACTGCCAAAGGGGAACGTGAGAGAAAGAGAAATCAACTTGCCTCTCCCACCTCACATTATTCCTCCACCAATCCCTGCACCTCAATCGCTCCAACCATCTATACCCAAGGCTCATCGACTAGGTAGAGAAACTACACTCAAGCCAAGGCAAGAATATGACCTTCTACGGTATCTCCAAAAGATCCCCGCCCAGATATCGATATTTGAACTTATCAAGAAATCACCTGACCATCACCGACAGCTGATAAGGACGCTTGAAGACACACAAGTAGATGAGGACAAAATATTGGATGAGCTACATAAAATTGCCTTGGTCATGGCGCAACCTCCGATACTTACATTCACGAACGCAGGCATACCTAAAGAGTCACTCCGGGAAAGTTCAACTCTCATATACCTTACAGTCATAATTAGAGGATTCTCCGTACCCCATGCGTTGGTCGATGCAGGAGCAGGAGCAGGACTCAATATCTGTCCTATCACAATGTTAAAGATGCTCAAGTACACGAAGCAGGATGTCAGGCCTTCAGCACTATCCCTTATAGCTTATGACGGCTCGCGTCGTTTCGTCAAAGGAACTATCAAACTCCAGGTTCGCCTCGGACCTATAACGAAAGACATCACTTTCCATGTTTTTGATTCCTCTAGTACGTACAATCTTATCTTAGGAAGAAAATGGTTAGAGTCAATGAAGGCCATCGCATCAACATACTACCAATGTGTCAAATTCCCATACAAGGATTCCATTATCTATATACGCTGATGCACCCCTCCAGGAGATGGACACTGATTACGCGGCAAGTATTCCGATAGCCCATGATTCTATGTTGAACACGGGCTACATTTAAAAGACCTGAATCTCTGGTGAGACAATTGTTGCAGAAGTCCGTCCCCCTACCCCTCCTAGCTCTCGCCCAATGCGTCAACAAAAATTAATGAGAAGAGAGGTTGGCCCAAACCTCGCCAAACTCTACGACATCAACCCGACCGCAACAAAAGATTGGGACCTTATGTATCAACTCAGGTACATCTCCCACCCCAGACTTGGTAAAAACAAGTAAGGTCATGTAGGACCTATTATCCCAAAGAAGATACGCAAACACATAGGGTTAGATTACCAATCGGACAGCCCACAAGCCGACTTGTTCCCTACCTCTCCAAAATGGCCTCTATATGACCACTTCGTCTACGGGACCATTGAGAAAGCAGATGTACCAAGGCAGAAGAAAGTGTTCTTCACTAAGTCCCAAGAAGCAGAAATCAAAAGAATGACTGAAGCATTCAATGAATTGATGAATTTAAATAACGATATTGATAAACCACTCGAGGGAGTCAAACCCTTGTTTAACACTAAGGAGTTTATAGAAGAGAGAAAGGAAGAACCTCCCAAACTCAAGCTGCAAGTAGGAGATTGGGAATCTACTGATGGCAAAGACTTTCACATAGCTACCTCACAAGATAGTGAAGAGCACCTACACTCAACATGGGAAGAGGATGACACCCTACAAGAAGATCTTAGCTCGCATAGCCTCCGCCTCGGCCTAGGCCTTGAAGGATGGGAATGCCCCTGGGACTCCCCTTGCATCGCTCACCCATACCAACCCCGCTGTAGGGCATGCACCACTATATTAGAATGTTTCGCTAGCTAGATCCAACATTCTGTAATAGTAGGATCGAACGATTCCAACCTCATAACAACAAAAGCGAGTAATGACCTACCAACTCGGCTATCGGCACAGGAAAAAGAAAATCCCAACAGTCATTTGGTTGACCTAAGGGGAAACACCCACATCGCCCTTATAGAATTTGAAGAGGAACTCGAACTAGACACTCCTTCATCCCCAAACGCGCCACAACTCCAAATATTTTAGAAATCTCTCGAGGAAGAATGACAACCCCCTCCAAGCGATGATGAGGACTACTGGATAGACTTCCCTGCACTCGAGTTAGCAGAGCAAGCTAATCAAGGACTTCAAGCATTGTTAGATCAAGAAGACAAGTTCGAGATCAGCCCTGACTCCAACTCAGAAGGATGGGAATGCCCTTGAGGATCTCTCTGCATTTCTCACCATTACCAGCCTCACTGTCGAGCGTGTGTGCTTATCCTAACATACTATGAAGTTCAAGGAAAGAACTCGCCACCACTAGGGATCCCTTAGAAGGACATTCTCGATAGGAAGAGTAACTATATTCTAACTCAGAGGATGATAGTTCGACCGGTTACGATCTCCAGATCTTCTTTGAAGATGAGGCAACCAATGTGATATAGGAAATTCGAACATCAGTGCCACTTTTACCCGCGCCACTTATTTAAAAAGTCTCATCAGATGAGGACTATAAAAGAAAATTTGTCAAATTTAGAACAAATCCACATTTATCGAAGAATCGCCTGAACAGCTCCGACAGCCGTCTCTCTCCCTCAGTTAGAGGAAGTAACTTCCCCGGTGCCTCATGAGGCGACCGACCTTATACCATACCTACTATCAAAAATAAAAAAAATAGAAAAAGCAGAACACCCTAAAAATTCATAAATATAAAATTAAAAAAATAAGAAAATCTCATAAAAGAAAGGGAACTCGTCATCCCGAATCAATTTTGCGACCAACAAGGAGACTTTTCTCCTAAGGTTTCTATCCCCTCTCCTGTATGAAGACGCAAGGCATCCAGGCTAAACAACAAGCTGGTGATTATACCAAACGAGATACTGCGAGACTTTGAGAAAAGGATCAATGGCCTCGACCTGTACCTTACCAAAGATTTATCAGTCATAAATTGCGTCAATGAAGGGTTACCTTTCGCAAAATCAAATCCCCAGTATAGCAATTTCGTAGTATATGAGCTTACTGAGGATGAAGAAAGAACGCTAGTCACCGAAGAGGCGTAGGACTTCCGACGGGTCATTAAGCATTTCGACGAGCAAACCCAAGCTACCGCGAAACCTACAGAACAAATCAACTTTGACACTAAAGAGAAACTCAATAAGTTATTAATTAGCACAATGCTCAACTCCAAGGAACATCAACATGTCGTACAAGTCCTACAAGAATACCTTGACTCCTTTGCATGGTCCTATAAAGATATGTCTAGTTTAGACCCAAGTTTAGTAGAACATCGTCTTGTCTTGGAACCTAATGGAAAGCCTGTTAAGCAGAAACTCTGAAGGATGCACCCACAAATAGCCTTTCAAGTTAAAGAGGAAGTTGACAAGTTACACAAAGCTAAATGCATCCGAGTCGTCCTCTACTCCAAATGGGTCGCCAATATAGTACCAGTCGCTAAGAAAGATGGTAGAGTATGAGTTTACATTGACTTTCGAAACCTCAACCAGGCATGCCCAAAAGACGACTTCCCACTTTCGCACATTGACACTCTAGTCGACAACATCGCTGAACATGAGATGCTATCCTTTATGGACGATTTCTCTGGGTTTAATCAGATCGAATTAGCAGAGTCTGACCAAGAGAAAACTTCTTTCACCACACCATGAGAAACTTACTACTACGCCGTAATTCCTTTTGAGCTCAAGAATGCGAGAGCCACATATCAAGGCGCCATAATGGCTATTTTTTACGACATGATGCATAAATGTGTAGAAGTCTATATTTATGACATATTAGTGAAGTCTTAAACACTAGTAGGGCATGTTGAAGCACTTCGATTGGTGCTACAAAGAGTTAAGAAATATCAGCTAAAAATGAACCCAAAGAAATGTGTCTTCGGAGTCACTTCAGGAAAATTACTCGGTTTCATAGTCAGCAAGCGAGGGATCGAAGTCGACCCTACTAAAGTCAAAGACATCCTTGAGATGCCACCTCCTAGTAATATCAAAGAATTATGAGGCCTGATAGGAAGATTGCAATTCATCAGGAGATTTATCTCCCAACATTCAGACAAATGTGATCTTTTCTATAAACTACTTAAAAGAAAAACTGAGTACAAATGGGATGACCAAGACTTCGACAATATCAAAAAGTACCTCTTTAACCCGCTAATACTATCACCACCAGTTCCTGGAATACCTCTAATCCTATACCTCTCAGCGAACGATAAAGCAATGGGAGTAATTTTGGGGCAATATAAAGAAGACGACAAAAGAGAGAAGGTTATCTACTACCTTAGTAGGATGATGGTCGAGTACGAACGAAAATATGCTTCGATGGAGAAGTCCTACCTCACACTAGTGTGGGCCTCAATCAAATTACGGTACTACTTCGGAGCACATAAGATATTAGTACTAGCCCGAATGGATCCTCTAAAGTATGTATTCGAAAAGCCCGCAACATCAAGAAAGATAGCTCGCTAGTATATGCTATTGCAAGAATTCGATATCACTTACGTTACGTAGAAGTTGATCAAAGGACAAGCAATCGCCGATTACCTCTCATATCTCCCACTCCCGAGCAATGAGCCAATACACGCGAATTTCTCCGATAAAGGCCTACTCTCGATTCATAATGAGGAGCCCGATAAGACATCATGGACCCTTTATTTTGATGGTACTCTAAATCACAAAGGAAAAGGCATCGAGATATTCATGTTAACCCCGAAAGGAGTTGTCATAACTAAGGCTTTTCAACTAGATTTTCCTGTCACTAATAACGTTGTAGAATACGAAGCTTTCATAGCTAGACTACAAGCAGCACTATAATTAGGTGTTAAACAGTTGAAAACTATCGGTGACTCCAAGTTAGTAATCTCACAAGTTATAGGAGAATGAAAAACCAAGGAAAAGAGACTAATGACATATCTAGAAATCGCTCAATATTTGGTAAAGAAATTTCAAAGAATCTCTTCCACGCACATCCTTAGGTTAGAAAATGAGCTCGTAGACTCTCTAGCCACACTAGCCTCGATCATCCAAATACCTATCGGATAAAGTACCAAGACCTTCTTTATCGAAAAGCTTACAGTACCCGCCCATGAGGTAGATGGACAGTTAAGAGAGAATTACCAATCCTACCCACCAGCACATGACCAAAAGAAGCATTCACTCTAGAAAATCACATCAAGTTAGAAATTGAAGTTGCTATGTTCAGGTTTGAAAAATTACCAACCGACAATGGACAGCTATGGTATTTTGACATTTGAAATTTCTTGAAGCATCAACACGTCTCTCCATACACCACGAAGATCGAACGAAAGACTATAAGGAACCGATGCGCCCGATTTAGTATACTCGACGAAATACTATACAAAGAAACCTTCACTAAAGGAGTACTGCTACAATGCGTCACAATCGCCATAGGACA
Organism: Chloranthus sessilifolius; assembly: GCA_021018995.1. NCBI lineage: Eukaryota > Viridiplantae > Streptophyta > Magnoliopsida > Chloranthales > Chloranthaceae > Chloranthus > Chloranthus sessilifolius. The sequence goes on from CM037592.1 coordinate 83,109,564, forward strand.
ATACATCATTCGAGAAGCACACGCCAGTGCCTGCGGCACTCAATCTGATAGACAAAGACTCGCCAATCGAATCATACAACGGGGTTACTTCTTGCTGATAATGATAAGAGATTACCACCTCCAAGTCCAATTCTGCAAGCAATGCCAAGAATATGTTGCGCTTATCAAAGCTCCATTAGTTGCATTGAATACTATAACCTCGCCATGGCCATTTTCGATGTGGGCCTTCGACGTTATTGGACCTTTCACCGACACAGTTGGGAACACTCACAAGCATAGGTTCATACTTACGACAATCGAATACTACACAAAATTGGCAGAAGCTGAATCCTACGTCAGAATCACCGCTTCAACACTTGTACGGAATATCATTACCAAGTTTGGAGTGCCCAAAATATTCATCATCGACAACGGACCATAGTTCATCACAGAGAAGACAAAGAAGTTATACAAGAAGTTCAACATTGATCTACGCCACTCATTACCGTTTTGCCCTCAAGGAAATGGACAAGCAGAAGCTACAAACAAAATGTTGATCCAAATTCTAAAATGCACAGTAGAAATGAGCAAAGGAGCCGACTGGCCTGAATGACTACCAAAAGCACTCTGGACCTATAGGACCTCTATTCGTATGACTAATGGACAAACTCCCTACCTTCTTACCTACGGGATGGAGGCAGTCCTACCATATGAGATACAAGTACCATCCTTATAAATTTAACTCAATGATAAGCTATTCTTAGACGAGAGAAGAATTGCCCTACTCGCACAGCTAGAGCAACTCAATGAAACACGTCTAAGGGCAACTGATCACGCTCAGGTATATCTGAAGAGAGTGGCCAGGGCTTACAATAAGAAAGTCCTCGAACGAACCTTTAATATTAGAGAATTAGTCTTGAAGAAAATCATGCCTTTCAAGTACACCCATCCAAAAGGAAAACTGAAATCGAACTGGGAAGGCCCTTATGTCATAACAGCCGCATACCTCGGGAATGTATACAAACTGGTGAACTAAGGCAGGGAAGAACTCCCTAGCCCTTGGAACGCCATGTACCTTAGAAAATACTACCCTTAGCCCTGTGATCATCACACCCTGTGGTTAGATACTTATAGTTATCACCGCCGTAGTTGTCATGACCCATTCACTGATCGTACATCATCAATTCTCAGAATATCCTTAAGACCTCTAATTTATTGGTCACTTTTTTATCCGGATAATTTTATCAAAGGACTAGTGACATGCCTAACCTCTTTCAAAAGTATAAGTAACACCCGATCCTCATTTCTCCTTTCCCCGCCATTGGAGGAGACCTTAGAGCACAAAAAAGAAATGAAGATGCTAGGTTCAATCAAAACTCATTATTCTTTGGCTCGCAGGATGCTTTCAAAAATACATATATATATATATATATATAAAATCAAGTGAGCATTATGACGAATGAATAAGTCAATGAGATTAGGGAAGCATAAGCAGGACCTGAGGACATCTCTAGTAACTTTACTATAAGTGTATAAGTAAGCTGTGAGGGCATCCCTGATGTCCCCATACTACTAGATATTATCGCAAGGTGGCAAGAGAAGGATAAACTCCTGCTAACCATAGAATGTGAGATTTTGATAGTACCGAAATATGACGAAGAGCTCGATCATGGCACCCCGTACCCCTATAAGAAGAAGATTGTTGCTGCTTATCCCTTTTGCAAAGCGTTAACTACAAACTATTCCTCATATCACTAAGCCTTACACCCCTCTTCTATTTTTATTATTTCGGATGATAAATCAGAACCCTTCAGGATACTCCTCAGAATGAAACCGAAAACCAATGAATGATGATTGACGTAATCACTTACTATACCTATCGTGCTTCTCTCTGATAATGACCACGGGATAGGATGACCACCACCCAAAGGTAGACCCCAGTATACAGCTGACATAACAAAGCGACCTCCCCTAGTTCGACAATAGTACCGATGAACTTTTCTTCAAAACTAACTCCCCAAATACGCATGACTTCTTATAGACCCAAAGTACTCATCTAAAACCTAAAAAGGCTCCATTGCATCTAGACGTTGGGGCATTTTTTTAGATCAGAAGGAGAATCACCTTAGAAGCGCCAACTCGTCCACAAAGAAAATAAGAAATAATGAAGTCACCATCCGGAGAATGCTACTGAAGATATTATACTGTCGATCCTACCATGCTCCTACACTGGGACATTTTTATTTTTATTTTTCTTTAATTTTATTTTAGTTATTTGCTTTCCCTATTACATTATTTTCATTCTCAAAAAAAAAGAGAAGAGAAAAGAAAAAAAATAAAAGAAAAAAGAAAATGAAAAGAGAGAGCATATATTCATCTTTTACTACTAGGCCCCGGTTTGAGACACATGCCTCCCTTGACAACTAGCAAGGGAAAAATAAAATTATTAATAGCCTTCCCTTTACATGTGCAGGTACAAAGCTACCTTCAACCGTCAACAGGCCAGCTCAGGGGGCATCCAAGTTCCAATGATGACTGACGGCACTACAAACGAAAGGTAGATACAAAGAGGTAACTAAAAGAAAAGGAGCCAATCAGGTATATATAAACCAAAAATCTTTCTCTTTCTCTCTCTCTCTCTCTCTCTCTATATATATATATATATATCAGAATTTTCTTTTTTTTTTACATCTGTCACCGGGGGCATACCCCCTACATATACCATGTACATATACAATGGATAAAAAAATATACATACACCCCTACTCCCTACGCTGCCACTGGGATGGTCGAGCACCTCTATCCCCAGTATCATCAGCTCGGAGGTCTATAAACTGGTCCTCTGAAAACACAATCCTAGCACCTAGAGTCCGTGGAACCTCTAGACGATGAGGGCTCGCTATAAAATCCCCCTCACTCACCTGATTAGCAAACTGCCTCGATCGAGAACGAGGAGGATACCCAGCAAGCATCTCATGAATGACAGAATCCTCACAAGCATACTCCCTGACATGATCACGCGACGTGCGATGAGACTGCCCGGTCAAGGAACCCATAGCTCTCGACTCCGATCCATCAAGCTGACCAACCAACCTGCGCACTCCCCTCTCACTCCTCGTCAGACAATACTGCAATCGATCTAGGGACACTTGCATCTCTGCCCGGTCATTTGATGCGCCGCCTCCAACGCCTCAATCTGAGTCTTCTATGCGACCATCATCTCGACAAATAGGTCATCACGACTAGGACGATCTCCAAAGATCCGTCTTGCCTCAAGAGTGGCTCGCGCTCACGCAACCTCTAGACGCGCCTCCTCAAGCTCACGCACCTACGTTATCACACCAAGTCAAAGAAAACTAATATATATATATATGAGGAAAAACTTTGAAAAGAAGAGAATCATACCAGATCTGCCCTCTCCCCCAGAAGTCGCTCAACCACTGTAGCGGTCACTGGATCAGCAAGCGGCACGAAAGGGACAACAAACGTAGGCGACTACAACGAATACAAATAAATACATTAGATAACGCTACAGTGATAAATAAATTACGAACATAATAACTAAAACATACCTGAGTAGGGATAGGAGCAAACCCCTGAGGGGGAGCCTCAGGAGTAGTGTCCGGAACAGCCTGCACAATACCAAACAAGCCAACACAAAATATGTCAGAACAAATAAAATGAAATAACCTAAACTGGATTACACCAAATTAAAAACTATACCTGACTCACGGATTTAGAGAGCGTGATCCCTCCCCTCTCAAGATCCTCGCAACTTGAAAAAATACCACATGATATTAGTAAACTATTAAGAAAGCAAAACAATAACACCCAACGAACTACTACAATTATACAAACGAGTCGAAAGATTGAGGAAACTTACCCAGTGCTCCAGCTTGGCTCGAAGCTGAGCCATCGCTGGATCCTCCTGACTAGAAGAGATAACCGAAGAAGGATCGAATGCCTGAGCAGAAGCCCATCCAACAGCAAGCTCTGCCCTCTGCAAACACCGACAAACGTCAGAACTAGTCAGAACCTACAAAATACCAGCAATTGATAAATGTAAACAAGACACTTACCAATCGATCAATCTCAGATCGTAGACTCACCTCTACCTCCCGGCTAGCCTGCTGTTGACCGCGCAACAACTCGACCATCACCACATGACTAGTGACCACGGCCTCCCTCTCAAACTGACCAAAACAAAACGAGACACAACAACTATATCAAAATGATTGGAAGACTAAGTCAGTGTAATACATAAATAATTAAACCAATAAACCAACTCACCAGGAGCCTTCGAGTCTCTGCTAGCTGAGCCCTCACCTCATCCTCCGCTCCCCTAGCCTGAGCAATAGAGGAGGCAAGGGAGCCCAGCATCTCCTCATCAAGATGAGGAGCGCACCGAATCTACTACATCACCCTATGAAGGGCATCTAATGCTCCCCGCACACTCGTCGTGAGATGGCCCTGCTCCAATGCGGTCAACCTCTCCCTCAATGCCAACACCGACTCAGGCCCGTCGACCGCAAAAGAACCACTCCCATGGAAGGGACGTGTGAAGAGGCACCCAACACCCAATGCCCCGAACCACCTCACGAACTCTCGAACATCTGCCTCGTCACGCGCCCCCGTGACCCTGGTCCCCTCAGCTCTAAAATCTATCATCTAAAGCGCCATTCGCTTTGTAAAGTTCCGGCCAGGGGGGTCGGCCATCCTCTTCGCCACTCTATGGCGAATCTCAGGAGGGACTCCCTAAGCGAGCCCCAGCTGTTGCATCGCCCGAGATAGGTGGATCCTCTCCACCTTCTCAAAACAATGGACCCATATATCCACGTTAAAGAAGGGTTGGCCAGACTGAATCATTGGCACACCGGCATTCTCCTCGGCCGTGTATGGCCTCCAAATCACATAACCAAATAAACAAGCCAACCCATCAATGAAGCCTTAGATCCTAAAAACTCGAAACAAAATGAAACAAAATATACACACAGTGGTATATACCTACCCCTCATGCATATCCTCGAAAAGACCGCGCACGATCTAAAGATCCAAAGACCAACGATGACCCCTCAACGCTATCCTCCATACATGCATCCGCGGGAACGTGAACGTGACCTCCATCGGGACCCCCGGACAAAGAAAAGCAAAATGATTGTATGCCCAAAACTATAAAGCATACAAGAAGAAATGTTGAATAACTGTTACGATAAAAAAAAAAAAAACTAAAAACGTCATGACACCAACTAGCTAAAACTCACCTCGAGGAAGAGAAGGAAACCTCTGATCGTCGCGACGCCCCGTCCCCGACGATAAAGCTGCTCATAGAGATGCGCCAATGCGGCCGCACCCCAAGCATAAGAAGGGACCCGATCCAAGTCCCTAAGAACCAGCAAAAACAACCCGGTGACACATCCCCGAGTCGAAGAAGAAAAGAGTACCGCAATGAGGAAGTACATCAAGAATGCTCAAAGCACCCTATCCGCAGCCAACCCCTGCTCAACCACGGGCTCCCTACTCGCCAACACCATGCAGCGCGCCTCATAAGAAGTCCTCGCCTCCGCATGACGCCTCAAAGGGATGAAGCCACTGGCAAACACATCGAAGAACCAAGTGACTCGGACTACACCCGGCCCCGATCCACTCGACCTATACGGTACACCCAAAATCTCCTCACACACCTCTAAATAATCTCCTGCCATCCGCCCCGTGATCGGCTCACCCTCAAAACGAAGACCAATAATGCGAACCAAGTCCTCTGGAGTCGGCAATAACATACCAACTGGAAAGAGAAGCGCCTAATGCTCCTCCCTCCACCTCTCCAGAATCGCCACAATCAGACCACGATCGACCTGAAAGGGCTCCAGCTCCAGGATCGGCCCGAAAGCAAAAGACACCAACCACGCTTGTTGAAACTCTGACAAGACATGATACCAAGTTTGAGACTCAGTCCATGCCAAGCTGATGGCCAGCTGCGGGGGCTCCTATCGAATGGAATAACAAGCAATAAAAAATAGTGACAATAAGACTAACACACATACCTATGAAAAGAGATAGGCAAATCTACCAAGAAGTAGATGAAATATACCAAAACACATAATGAAAATTCATAACAAGCACCCAAAACATGGTAAGTAACAACAAAACAGAAACGTGACCTATCTCTAGATGCGGTCATGATGCATGAGTGAGCACATAATCAGTAATCAATGCGGGTTCGACATAAATTAAAAAAGGATTCCCATATCCTAATAAGTCTATGTCATGACCTAATGCCTAGAAAATCGAAGGAACTATTGCTCATGGATACCTACCCGGCCTCGAGCGACGAAATCCTCCAGTGGGAAGTCTCTGCGAGCCTGACGCTCCTCACCCTAGTGCTCCTCAGCCTCATCCTCAGCTCTTTCATCCTCAGCTCTCTCACCCTCAACCCTCTCACCCTCACCCTCAGCTACACCCTACTCAATCTTGGGTACCTCCCCCCTGACCACCACCTAGTCACCCTTCGGTACCTCCTCTCTAACCATCTCCCCGATGTCCTCCATGGCAGCAGCACCGGTCCGAGCCTCAGAGGTCTCACCTATCTCCCCCATCATCATCCTCTCCAACTCAGAGACAGTAAGGTCGTGTCTACCACTACGCTCAGCCTCCATCCTAGAAGAAAGAGGTCGAAAAACTAGAAAGAACGGAAGAAATGACACCTGAAACAAACGATCGAATCGCGAGATATCGCCAAAACACAAAAACTAGAGCGCAAGGAAACAAGAAAACAAAGAATCAAAGACCAAAACGGATAGCACAGGAAGAATGAAAAGTTTTTAAACTATTTATAGAGCGCATCCAAATCGCGCACGTAAACTGACGCACTCAATCGAATCACACACCACACTCCCTGCGCTTAATTCGGATCACACGACCAGTCCTGAGCGCATAAACAAATTATCGCCCGCTCAAACTAACCCGACGACCTAGTTGCGCACTGCTTTCCACAAGCGCCTGCACCAGTCACCGCCCTAATCCTGCACCCCATACCATGCGTTTAATTCAGTTAAACGACTAGGCATTGACGCTTAATAACCCTCCGACTCCATGAAACGCGCGCGTCTATTCGGGCACGCAATATGTTTATGCGCCCGGAGTGAAGCGCCCAATTCCCCAAGAAAACATAAAAAATATGCCTAGAATAGCAGGTTCATAGGCCTAAATTAGGAGATCCCCGACACTAATTACCAACCTAAACCACGCCCCTGCAAGGACTAATCTAAGGACACTCCTAACTTAGGAAATATACATCCCGAAAACAAACAAAAAAATCCCTCCCATCACTTATGCACTCCAACTAAGACCAAACTAAACTAAACTAAAAATGTCCCCAACATGCCCCGATCCAAAAATAAATAAACCAAATCAAGCCAAACTTAAATAAATAAACCTCATACTCGAGACAAATAAAGTAAGCTACAAAGTAAACCAAACCAGAAATTTACTAAATAACCAAAATAGAATTGAAAATATAATTACTTCATAAATGAATAAAATAATTACAAAACACACCGAGGGCATACCCGTTGAATATACAACTTAAAATAAGAAATTTAAAATTTGCACGTTCAGGCAATGCCCGAATCCGGATTTATTTAGAAAATAAGAAATTTCGGAGAAGCCCGAAGGAGGAACGCACTCTGAACGAATTCTGACAATGACAACCTTTCCCCACCCCGAGCAGGCAGAAAAGGAAGAGTGGCACACAGAAAGCCACCCAGGGCCTGCGAAATTCACCTTTGGAAGCTCACTTTGAAATCATAACAAGGGGGAGCAACTAACACTAAATCCACAAAACCTACCGAGGAAAAATAGGCATCGGTCACGAGAACTCTGACCCGGCCTTATCCCTGGGTTTCCTTTCTACCCCATTTTTCTCTTCCTTCTCCTCTCCCGATGGGGTTACGCTTGGAGTTGGATTGATAGCACCAACCCTAATATCACCCCGGATTCCCAGTCCCGTCCATTCCCAATAATCCGCTCAGTAATCACAACTCTTCGGGTTCAATACCCGGGATACGAAATAGAAAGGAAGAAAAGACATTGAAAGAACAAAAAAAAAGTGCCCTAAATCACAAACAATATATATGCCCCAAAACTTCTAATTTTGAAATAAAATTTAAAACAACAAGAACCCAAAGCCTTTGGCTTACACTTATAAACAATATCTCCTAAATTATAGAATGACAGTGTTACACCTTTAAATCCTTCCATTCCAATTAAATCCAAACCAAACACATACCCCCTGAAAGACCATAGTCCATGACAACCTAGATAAACTTATAATCATGCAACACTTATCCCTCCAAGGAAACACAAACCCAAAGCAAAGTAAACAAGCCAATAGGATTCAAACACTAAACACCCATCTAGAAACTTTAAATTAAACCATAAATTCACACATTTCTAACAAGTGTCATCTCAAATCAAATAAAAGGACTAAAACAAAACACCTTAAACTTTAAACAAAACAAATACCAAATTTTTCTTTAAAAAAACTCTCTAAAGTAAGACCTTGACTTGTTTGGGACCACAAAAAAGAAATGCCCCCAACAAACCCATTGGAACCAAGTAAACCCTCTAAACAGAACTCAATAAAGCAAATTAATTTTGGGAAAAACCCTGAATAAATTTGAAATGAACCCTAAAACTCTAAGCTAAGTTAGATCTTAAACTAAATCAAACAAATCAAATACGCATTGACTAATCCATTAAATAAGTTTAAATAAATAAATAAACCAAAAAAAAAAAAAAAACCCTCTTTATTCATAATGTAAAAATTTTACAAGTATCACCAGAGGCATACCTCCTGGACTTACAACCCAAAACGAAAACCTATAACCTAATTTACAACCCAAAACGAATACTAAGCGAGGAGCAGAGCGCCCAATCTAAGACGTCAGAAAAAGTCGCGCTCGACTTGGAGTGTCCAATCGAAGGCTTTAGAAGGAGAGGTGGAGGATTGGTTGGGGAACACATTCTTCCACTCGTAACACCTTCTCTTTTGCCATCTTCACCTCCTCCACCGTCACCTCCACTATGTTGCCTTCACTGCTTCCTAAAAGGGATTGATGTGAAGACTAGCGTCCTCATTCCCAATACCGCCCATTCCCAGAATAATACCATCCCTGAGCATCACCTCAGGACGAAGATCACGCAAAATCATGAACATAAAAAGAAACGACATCTCAATCGAACAATTAGATTACCTGATATCATTAAAATACGAATTTTAGAATATAAGAGATCTAGAAAAAGTAAAACTTGAGACTAAATCGAGGGATGAAAAGCAAATGCAAGATCCCTCGCTTATATAGAGTACGGCCTTAATCACAAGCCAGCACACGTGCACTCAATCTAAAACACGCGCTCTGACCAGAGCGCACGATGAAACCATCGCCCACACTGACGGTGCGACGCTCCGGTCACACGCTCAATATGGACCGCGCAACCCTATCAAACGACCCAATCACGTAGCGCAATACGAAAGGTCACCCGCACAGTGACCTGGTGACGCCCCAATCACGCGCAAGTGTTAGAGCGCACAATTCAATCACACGCATACGTCCACACGCGAAAGCAACCCCTTCAAGCCTTCAATCGCACGCCCGAAAATAGGCAAGTAATTCGATCATGCGGCATGCACCAAGCGCGCAATACCCGAATTCATCCACCCTCACACCTTTTTTACCCCATCTTGATCAAAATTCTCCTGTCCCATCGCATAGCCTCACAAGCTGTTCGGAGAGAAAGAGGGACAGTCGCTCACCCTTCTCCCATCACGATCTCACCAGAGAGAGGGAACCCCATCACACACGTCCCATCATGATAAGATGCACACACATGATACCACCTTAATATTCAGTCCCATCACGATAAATCAATCATGCCACCACACATCCTCTTGTGAGAAGCCAAAATGAAGTCAATCACGACGCAACCACAACGTGATCTCATATAACCCAAGATCTACTAAAGAAAAAAATATGACACACCTATCGCACAAATATCCTACCAGCGTCCCATCGCAAGTATCACCACCCGAAACATCCTGACACAAGCCCACCACACATTCATGAACATGTCCCCTCGCGAGAGGACTACAACTCCATCTCATCACAAACATGCCCCATCGTGACACAACAACCTCATCATATCTTCTAGCCTCCCCGAACCTTCATCATGAAACTTGGCATAGAGTCAAACCTTCTAAAAGGCCCCATCGCTAACTATGCTCAACTATTATCCCATCACAAAAGTAGAGGGACTCCTCCCACGTCCCACCGTATCTCAAAAATTAAAAAAAACCACCACGATCTAAAGGCCCCATCAGGTCAGTAGTCCCCCAGATCTTAACACATACCCCCAATATCCCCATCACCTCTATGGTTCGCTACAACAGGAAGAAAGAGAAAAGTCTTTCTCGCACCTCATCGCACTTGCAATTACCAGGACTCACCCGAGCACGCAACCGAAAAAAAAATCACCAATGTCCCATCACGACATCACCTCCTCAAGACACTACATCACATTGATGGCCGACAGTCCCTGCCACAGCAGACATGAAGAAGAGAGGAGAAATCTCTAAAGTCCCATCGCGATATCACCCCGACAACCCCATCAGTCCCACCACGGACTACACAAGCTATGCACAATTCAAGTAAGTATCACCCCCAGGTAAGTATCACCCTTCTCTTTTCTCGATATTCTTCTAAAAAATAATAATAATAAATATATAGTTAGCTATGATTAAGTCCAAATGTTTTCAAAACCCATCTCTCTCAACTCCCGAATCACTGTAGGCCTCCCATAAAAGACAATCATCAATATTCATCGAGAAGGTTAGATAGAATATCCGGCATGCCAAATATCATCTTGACAATCACATCAACAGTCGAGTCCACAAATCCCGTACCGGTGGATCTGCTTAGCGATGTTTCAGAAGCCACGTTTTCTGTCGTTTTACCACCGAATTGATCTTAAGTTAAACTCCTAAATTTTCAAAACCCCTTACTTGCTTTAAAAAAAAAATCTCTTCTTACTTTCAAAACCAAAAAAAACTCTTACTTCCAAACAAAATAAAAAAAACAAAAAAAGGAAACCAAAATAAAAATAAACAAAGAAACTTTACCTACCAAAATTCATCTCAATTATCAGCCCAAATCAGCTATTTCTTTGAGAAATTGAGCAATGAGTATATTTAATCTAAGAACTTACAAAAGCCTATTGAAAAAGAAACGTCTGACGCTTATTGGTGTGAGCAATGACGCGCTCGGTCTGACATGACTTGCGAAAGCCTTCGACATTATATTACACTTTTTTTGGTCCCTGGACCTTATGGACATTTGTATGACGCCCCCCGGTACCTCGACTACGTCATATTCCTCTGTTTGATTGCCCCTTACAGCAGGTCGCGATATGTGACGGGATGCCTCTTGCACTCACAAATTAGGATATGGTTATTCTCCTTTCTGTTTGGCTGTCACTCGTAGTAGGTCGCGCCATGCAACGGGATGCCCCTTGCACCCACGGATTAGGATACGCTGACTTTCCCCGTCGACTGTCTATGACAGCGGGTCATGATACGCGACGGGATCGCCCCTGGGCATCCACGACATAGAATACACCTTTCGACAGATACCACTAGGCTCCCGAATGCTATATTTTAGTTTGCGTTGATAGATAAGAAAGCCAAGCATGTCATGTCAGCATCCCCAGTTCATATTTATGATTTTCCAAGAGAAACGAGAAGACGCCTCGAATGAGGGGTGTCTACTTCTTAGCGCGTTCTTTAAAAGAGTGCGCTGAAGAGGGGGCATCTGTAGACACTCCCATTTTGTCCTCTCGAAATATACAAATCTATTCGGTCAACCTTTGACCTTACTCATGACTTTTCGAAAAGGACTTACCTTCTCTGAAAATTTCACAACCCTAACGTGGGAACTATGCACTGAAATAATAGTACATGGCTGAACACAGGCTAAAATAATAGCTCTGTGCCTCAAATCCCAATGTAAGGAGACTATATACTGAAATAATAGTATATAGTCAAAATGCGGGCTGAAATAATAGTCTGGCATTTCAGATCCCTTAACCCTAGTGTGGGACCACATACTGAAATAATAGTATATGGCTGGACACAGGCTAAAATAATAGCTCTGTGACTCAGGCCTCGTGACCCTAAATTGGGAATCATACACTGAAACTATAGTATATGGCTGAACACAGGCTGAAACAATAACTCTGTGGCTCTGATCCCAAAGTAAGAAGACTATATACTTAAATAATAGTATATAGTCGAAATGTAGGCTGAAACAATAGTTTTACATTTCAGACCCGACCCGGACCTGGGCAACCCCCGAATTACGTGCCTAAAATCACGCACGCAATTCGATCACACGCTAAACTATAAATGTGCAATCAGTTCCCTTTTAGACCAGACTTCCCTTTCCCAAACTACTTTAAGACTCAATCACGCGCCCTGCATGGCACGCGCGATCGGATTGAGCGCCCCACCACCAGCGCGCAATTGGCCTACGCCCGACCTAGCCTTACAGTCCTTGACTCCCAAGATTCCCCGATCAAATGCTTGACATGAAGTGCTTAATCGGATTGTGCACTCCTCACCAAGCGCGCAATTAGTCCTAATATTACTAGAACTGAAAACTCGGCTGAGTCAGTCAGCCGATCGCTGATCGATACTGAAATAGTCAGTCGATCGTTGATCGGTACTGAAATATGACCATATTTTATACCCTGATACCAACATTTGACTATCCGATGAAGGCATTCTGATGACTGTTATGCAGTTTTAGTGGTTTCAGGTATTCGTGACCATTGGATCTTGGAAAGGCATAAAAGAGCATAATTAAGGACAATATGGGAGCATTGGACCAAAGGGCCAATAGAAACATCGAAATCCATGAAAAGAATTGATTGGTCCAGCCACAAGCAAGAGAATGGATATGCCACATGTCAGGCTCAATCGATTGAAATTTAGAAATCAATCGATTGAGTTAGATGACAACAGTTTCCCTCATAAATTCGAATTTAAAGTCAATCGATTGAGATTTAGATTTCAATCGATTGAGATTTAAATTCAAATAAGTCCACCACAATTCAAAATTTGAATTCAATCGATTGAATCTTGGAATTCAATCGATTGACATATATATGGAAACTTTTCCACCCGAGCCCTATATAAAGAGAGCAATGCTTAGGGTTTAAAGGCTTCTTTTGGTGGCCTTATTGGCCAACTTTCTTAGTCTTTTTCTTAGGTTTTCTTTATTATTTTTTAGTCCTTAGTTTTAATTTATGATAATTAGTTTGTGAGTAGGAACCAAAGCTTTAAAAGGTTTCAGATCTTTTCCTAAATGATCCGAATATTTGATAAATTAAAGAACGTGTTTGATGGTTTTGGATTTGTGCCTTGCGTGAGGATCGTAGATGAACGGCTAAAATCGTTCATTCAGGAAGCGACCCCTAGATAAGTAGTTAATTTATTTTCATTCAATCATTTTCTTTTATAAATATTGAATCGTACGGCTTTCAAGCCATACGATTAGATTTTACTGTCGTGATTTAAAATTTTGAGATACGCTATGCTTTTTATATGATTCATACCGCAATGATAGGCTGAGTCATCATTTTTAGATAGGGTATGCCGGATCAATAGTCACGTTCTTTACAATTCATTATTCTTAGAGTTAAATGATTGGATCTTACTGTTGTGAGTTAGAATTTTGAGATACGCTATGCTTTTTACATGATTCATATCGCAATAATAGGTTGAATCATCATTTTTAGATAGGGTATGCCGGATCAAAAATCACATTCTTTTCGTTTTATTTTTCTCCTTGATAAATGATGGTATATAATTTGACATAAAAATGTGTGATTAATTCTTGATAGAAAAATTATAAATCTAGGGTTAGCGGACTCCTTAATTATCTTTTCATCGTTGTTTGATTTTTCATTATTTTCCTTGCTTAAGCTTTGTTTAGATCTTTTTATTTTTATGTTTGTGTAGTTGTTAATTTTTATCATGACAAAAATCCCGCTTTTGGTATTTCCTTAGGTTCGTTTGACGCTTTTAAAAATTAATTAAATTTTATGCTTCCCTATGGGTTCGACACCCTTGATTTCACCGTGCTACGATAGATCTTGTGCACTTGCAAGGGTATAATTTAAAACCGACCAATCGCTCACTAAGTTGGTGACTGACTCAAAGCGATTAAGCACCGAAAAATCGGCGCGTAATTCGGTTAAACACCTGAAACAGGGCGTTTAATTAGAAAAAAACCTATAAAAGACCTTTTTTAATTGGCCCCAAGGGGACAGGGGGATTGAAATTTTTGGAGAGAAGTTTAGGATTTTCGAAACTGGAGATTTCCGAGAACGAACATAGAGAGAAGTAAAGTCATGATTTCGAGATTCAAGCTTCGAAACTTTGAGATTCCTCTCTGTAGCCCCGATCCTAGGTAAGAATTTAATTTTCAGTTCCCGACCTTAGTTTTAATATTTAGATTTAGGATTTTTCTTAGTTTTAATCATTGATATTAAATTTTCAGTCTTCGACCATAGCACCCTTTTTTAAACCGTAATTTTTAATATCTGGTTCTAGTCCTTCGTTTCTAGAATCAATCCTCAATCTGACGGCCTAATTCACCGACCTTAGACTTTAATTTTATTCTGAAATCTTAATCTCCAGTCATATCATTAATCTCTGGTTCTAATTCGTAATTTCTAGAACCAGTCCTTAAACATACAGTCCGATTTTCTAATTTCGAATCCGAATTCAGTCCTTAGATTTTAAATTCTAGTTTTAATTCCTTAATTCAATATTTCTAAATTCTCAATTCTTAATTTAATTTTCTATAATTCTAGTTTCATAATTTAATTCATAATTATAATCCAAAATCGACTCTAAAAATCTTTTTAAAAAATCATATTATAATCCAAAATCCAATTTGTTTTAATCTCAGCCACCTGATTTGCCCAAAAGAGCTTATGAAGGGTACTCGGGAACGAGGCTAATCCTCCTTAGTATAGTAGGCCCAAAACTCCTTTTTTTTCAGAATTTTAGTATAATTAATTTATTATTTCGATCAGAATTAGTAAAGTTAGTTCCTTTGCTTTGATTGGATTTTTAGTATAGATAATTCATTACTTTAATTAGATTTTTAATAATTAATTCATTGCTTTAATTAAAATTTTAATGAAATTAGTCCATTATTTTAATTAGAATTCTAGTAGAATTAGCCCCCCTATTTCAATTAAAATTTGAGTAGAACTAGTATATCTGCTTTAATTAGAATTTCAGTCAAATTAGTATATTTGCTTTAATTAGAAATGCAGTAGAATTATTATATTACTTCAATTAGAATTTCAATATAATTAACATGCTTGATTTAATTAGAAATTTATTAAAATTAATATATCTGCATTCCTTGTACGATTATGAGACTAATATCAATTAGACTTCTAATAAGACCAAGACGCTTGAATTAATTAGACTCCTAGTAGGATTAGGAAAATAAAATTAATCAGACTCCTAACAGGATTAGAACATTAAACCAATTAAAATTCCCACAATCCCAAGGAAAGAAAAGGAAAATTAAACTATCTAAATTAAAAGGAAGAGCCATAGTTGCTGACGTTCGCAGGCGAACAATTCGGTAAAGAAGTAACCCATACCCGCTCTAAAGCGTGATCACTTACGTGTTGCAGCGTCCTTAAATATTTATAGCTGACGATCGCAACAAACTAGGAACCTTCCTAGAAATCCCTCCCTTTTTTTATTTTCACCATTCCAAACACCGTATTGCCAGAGTCCACTTGGATAAAATTAGGCCACTGATTCAACGGGGACCAAGAGAAACCCAAAAAAAGCCCGCACCAACAATGATGAGTTGCTTCAAGTTACCGACAAATCTTCTCAGAGGTTTTGTTCATTATTGCAAGGTTTTGGTGGGGCGGATCAGGAGAAAGCAAAGGCATTCAGTGGCTCGCATGAAAGAAAGTTTGTAAATCCAAAGTTTGGGGCAGGCTAGTTTCAAAGAACTTGGAGGCTTCAACAATGCAATGCTTGCGAAATAAGGTTGGAGAATTCTTTCCAACCCAGACTCCCTTGAGGCTCGTCTTTTCAAAGTTAAATATTTCCCGCATGCTTCTTTTATGCGGCCAAAAGATCACGCAATGAATCCTTCACATTGAACAATATCCTTCAAGCAAGATCCATTATAGAGTGAGGTATCATATTGAGAATTAGGAATGGCGCGTTTGTGGACATTTGGTATAGTAATTGGATCCCTAGGCCACAGACATTCCGACCCTTTTTTCACAAGCCGAGAATGGACCAGCATGGGTTAGCGAGATGATTTGTGAAAATCAGCAGTAGTGGAACCTAGAAGCACTTGAAAAATACTTCATTGAGGAAGATAGAAAAAAGATCCTTAATATTCCTTTCCCTGCTTCCCTGATAAAGGACAAAATACCATGAGCATATAGAACGAGCAAATTTACAGTGCAATCAGCATATTATGTGGCAAAGGAGATTGATACAAAAGATGGAAAGGCGAGATGCTCCAATACCACAGAAATGGAGGCGTTATAGAAAATAATTTGGACTTTTTGTATGCCTAACAAAATCAAGGTTTTCGCATGGCAGGCATGCAATGATATTCTATTAATTCGCGTAAAACTAAAAGTGAAAATGAAGGAGGTATCGAGTACATGCAACATTTGTGGAGTTTCAAAGGAAAGCGTAGAGCATACAGTTAGGGCTTGCGACAAAATTGTTCGTTGTTGGTTTCTCTCTCCACTAGGTGCTCAAATTCACCAAGTTCAATCCCTATCCTTTATCCAATGGGCTAACGATCTTCAACAGAAGCATGGAGCTCTTCACCTCAACACGTTCTACGCGATGGCCTGGGTGATTTGGAATGAGCGGAATCAAGTTACTCATGGAGAAAAACCAAATATCCTCTAAAAATTGTTCAGGATGCAATGAACCTTCATACTTAATATAATCTTGTCAATCAACCTGATCAGGAACAAGCAACTCTGAGGATCGCTGCAACCCGGTGGAGATGGTCCCTGAATAATGGGACGATCAAAATTAATTTCGATGGGGCTTGGCACAAAAGCAATGCAGGGATTGGCATTATCTGCAGGGACTATTGTGACAAAGTGATTATTGTTAAAGCAAAAAATCTCCAATGAATTTTTAGCCCAGAGCATTACAAATGCATGACTCTCCTGAACGCGATTGAACTTGCTCTTGAGAAGGGGTTCAAACGAATTATTCTTGAGGGGGACTTGCTAAATGTGATCGATGAAGTCAACAATCGACCCTCCAATCTTTCCGAGATTTCGGCTATCTACAACTACATTGTGGAGGGTCCCAAGATTTTCGATAGTGCTTCAGTTAACTTTGCATACTGATAACGATCTAGATTATTTTTCACCCCAATCTTTCAACCAATAGATTTAAAGAATATGAATATGCCATCAAACTGTCTATTTTTTATTCTAGATTATACATATCCCAAAAAATGATAAAAACTATTTACACAACAGACAAGATTATACATGACACACATCACAATTAGACTAGATTTGTTGGGAGTTTGAGTCACTAGGAATAAAAACACAGGTTTCAGGATTTCGAAGGCAGGCACTTTCAAAGATGGTGTGGGCCCAAACAGAGGTTCTTTCCCAATTTTATGGGGCACTGATTCCAAAAACGTTGCTCAAACTACATAAGAGCAGTAAGCAATCGTATTACTAAAAAGGGTACCGCTATGCTCACCTCAAAAGGCTGTTTTCTTACCCAACTCTTCCAACCGGCATGCATTGACACCGTCTTTTAATCAAATGGTAGAGGTCGTTTTTATTCCCATCTTTTGTATAGTAGATCTATGGATCTTGGGAGTATCATCAGACATTCAATTTTTTATTACACATGACACACATCTCAAAAAATGACCCTAACAATTTTAGGATTACTTTTTGAGATGTGTGCCGTATGTAATAAAATAATCGATCAAAAGATGATACACTCACGATTCATAGATTCACCGTAAAACGAAAAATCTAAAAACTACCTACACCATCCAATTCAAAGGCGAGCAATACATGCTGCTACCGTACAATAAATATGAGGCCACATCGCTGCCGCTGACAGTCAGGTTTAATTGGATTCTCTAATTTCCACGGGCAGCAGAAGGATTGAACTTGAAATCAAGATGGGTATGTATTTCTGTATACAGTCTCTCCATTTGCATCCACAACCCAGAGAATGAAGTGGTTGACTGGTTTGATAAAATTTATCAAAATATTTGTAATGTCCAATATTCGACTCAAACGATCCAGTATCTTGAATTCTTCTCATCAGACGGTCCATATTTTATTAAATGATTAAATAAAAAATATCCAAAAGTAACTAAAGTAAAACAAACTTTTCGTTTTTTACAAAACATTAAAGAATCTCATTGATGCGCCTGGGAGCAGTTATTCGCGTTAGGCTCTAATAATGGATGGGAGCGGTTATTAGCGCTCCTCTGATGTCTTTGGGCACCTACACGCTAAGCCAATCAATCATTGATGGCTTTGAATCGAACGATAGAAATCGTGTTTAGCTCCAATCTTTAACATAAGTGATCTTCTAGCGTGAACATACAATCGGGCGGTGAGTTTCACGTTCTACAGATCCCAAAAGACCTAGTCCTAAGGCTGCGTTTGGGAACGTGGATTAGGATTTGGGGATTTCAAATTCAAGTATTTGAACTTCACGCATTTTAAATTCAGACTTTGAAATATTTGGATTTGCAAATCTCTTGTTTAGATATTTAAGTATTGCCTTAAGATTTGGCCTAAGGATTTATAGATACTTCATTTGGCTATTTTCTTTTTATAAAAAGAGTTTATATTTCATTGGTTTCCTTCATTCTATGTAAGTAGGGATGGAAGTTCAGTGTACTGAATTGAACCGAACCCAAATTTTCAATTCAATACACCACAAACCGAAATCAAACCGAAATATTTCGGTTTCGGTACATCGAATTCCTCCAACACAAATCGTCTCCGAACCGAAACCGAAAATGGGTGCAATCAGCAATTTTCAGGTTGCACCCAGGATGCATTGTACAAAGGTGAGTTGTAACGGCCAAAAACTAGTCGTTGCTACCCAATGGCGACTACAACGGCTAGTTTTCTAGTCGTTGCAGCAACTACTTAAGCTTGGGTTGGGTCAATTCGGGTCGGGTCTGGTACTGGTTCAATTCGGTCCATTTACCACCTATTCAGCTTGGTTCGGTTCGATTTAATTTGGGTTGGGTACCATCGGTTGGGGTCGGTTTGGGCCAGCTCGGATTCGGTTTGGATCCGTTAAGGCCCATTTAGGCCTCGGTTTACTCAACCTAAGCCGTCGATTTTCAGTTTTAACCCAACCCAATCCAACCTGCAGGTCGGGCCAGATGCCTCATGCCCTACCCAACCAGATCGGTCAAGCTTAAAAATACTAGGCTCAGGCGGATCGAGTACCAGGTCAAATCATACCTATGATAGCACCGGGTAACTTTTTATTCAGTAAACATAACTTATTATATGCTTGTGTAAGATTTGGATTTTCAAATAGCACCTAGGAGGTGTTATTTATAAATCCACTTTTTTACAATACACACATGGATTTCTAAATTCCGGTGGATTTATCGAGTCCAAATCCAAACACAAAATGTGGAACCAAACGGTGGATTTGGATTTAGGCATTGGTGTAGCCACATAGAAGGGTGTGGGGGCTCAAGCCCCCATTTAACTCTAGAGTTTTTATTAAGAACGATTCTTATATAACCTTTGTTTATATATAAGCCCCCAAATTTATGGCGTAGAAGCCCCCAAATCGGCTCAAGCCCCCATTTAACTATGGAGTTTTTATTAAGTATGGTTCTTTATGTAGCCCCCACCAACAAAAATTTCTGACTACGTCCCTGGATTTAAGAGATCCAAATATAAATCCACGTTCCCAAATGCAGCCTAAGTTCAAGTATGTATATCATGTCCGATTAAGCACGTTAGACGAGCTCTATCGAAATTTGTGTCTTCCAAGTAAAAACTGACTGTCTAATGTTACGGTAATAATCTATAGATCCCTCCTAGAAAGATTGGCCCGACCTGAAAAATGATCTCTATCGCCTGATTCCTAGCCATCAACAATCAAAGTTCTCTTAAGGTGTAGGTTGAACGATAGTCCCACATCGCCCAGCCGGTATCATAGCTTTGGGCTATATATGAACCTGGGCAATCCTCACCTTAAAAACCGGTTTTGTGAGTAAGTTAGGCCCATGAAATTCTACAAATTAGAGCAAGTAATAACGGGGATGTAGAGAGACACGTTATACGTGAGGGGGCGTGAATGATAGTCCCACATCGCCTGGGTCAATGGCAGTGGGATATTTATAATCCTGGGAAAACCTCACCTTAAAAGCTAGTTTTGTGACATTGAGTTAGGCCCATGGAATTCTACATAGGTGCCCAATGTAAAAGGAGGGGCGATATCTTAAGGCAAATGTAAAAGGAGGGGCGCTATTTTATTTCCCATAAATTGACCTGAAAGTTGGCCCGACTCAGGCATAAGACATCCGCCCCGACTTTTAGGTCTGGTAAATTTGATAATTTATACATCAAAGGTAGAAAATAGGTAGTTTTTTTGGTAGAATGCACCATCTAGTCGGGTCGGATCTGTTAGACATTTGTCATTTTGGCCTATTAGGCAACCAAAATTTTGGGCCGACACGTTGGTATCCTTACATAAAATTACGGGTGGAAAAAAAATGAAAATTGATGAAACCGAAATCGATGGATCGGTTCGATTTCAATTTTGGGTGCCAAAAACCGAAAACCGATTGGTAGGGAAAGAAAACCGACCTTAAGCTGAAAACCCAATATATATATATATATATATATATATATATATATATATATAGGGAGCCAGTTAGGTCTTCCAATGGAGGACGGTGACCATCCTCCAAGATAAACATGGAGCTCTACGTGGCATACAAAATACTGTTTGGGTGCCACGTGGAGCACAGGTTGATGGTCTGGATCAATATTTTTAAAAAAAAAACTTTGAAAAAAACTTTGAAAATCCAGTAGTCAAAGTTTGACAGGTTTCATTGATCCACATTTCACAATTCAAAAAATACATAATGGCGAAGAGTTTCAATTTTTTTTTTTTTTCAAAGTTGATCTAAGCAATGCACCCGAGCTCCACGCGGCATCGAAACAATATTTTGAGTGCCACATGGAGCTCCACGTGAAAGCTTGGAGGACAGTCACCGTCCTCCCATGGAGGACGGACACCTTTTCCTATATATATATATATTCGGAAAAAATAAAAAATAGATCGATTATATTTCGGTTCAGGGGGTGGGGAGTTTAGTTAACATTTCAGTTCGGGTTCGATTTTAGGTGAACTAACACCGAAATCAAAACCGAAACTGAAATTATCAATTTCGATTTTGGTTCAGCTCACTGAACTTCCACCCCTAAGTAAAATGAAAGAAATGAATGAAATATAAATTTTTTTTAGATTTAAAAAATAGTCAAATGAAATATCTATAAATTCTTGGGCTAAATTCTAAAACACTGTTTAAACATCTAAATAAGAAATTTGTAAATCTAAATAATTCAAATTCTAAATTTGAAATACTTGAATTTAGAATCTCAAAATTCAAATACCTGTTTCCGAACATAGTCCAAGAGAAATCGTGAAATTTTTAAAAATGTTATAGATATGACAATATTTTTACGTTATATAATCTACCGACCCTTCTTTTTAAAAAATAAAGTTGTTAAAAGAAAGTCATAGCAGTAGGCACTTTAGAAGACAACTAAGTTTGTTTGTTTGGAATGCATTTTATGCGTAACGGTAGGCTGCCACTAGGAATACTTAGATGAAAAAAACCGCCTACAAGGGGATCCTCAGGGCACAATATATGTAAGTGCCATACTGCCATCAAGACATCGAGATTGTACTTTATGTATAAAGTTGGCATAAAAATGAATCATTGGAGGATTTAAACCGTCCGATCTCAAATGGGCATTAGTTCATACTTTTTTAAATTAAAGTGCACCAAATGGAATTTGAATCCTCTAAGGCCTCGTTCAGGTGTTTCCTGGTTTTTCCCAGAAAAGCTCAGATTTTGGACACTCAGAATCCTGACAGATTCTTAGCATACTCAGATTCCTGATTTTCACCATATGCGTTCTTAAACCACTCAGATTCCTGACAGATTCTTACAAAACACAAAATCCTTTGTTTTTAAGTTCCTCTCAGAAAATCCTCAGAATAGATTCAATCAGTGGTTATGCTATGACCGTAGAAACGTGATCTTAATCATCGGTTTATGTGCCGTACTCGAATTTCTCTCAAAATTTACGGGCAACCAATCGATATGGGGTTGAACATATTTGACGGAGTCTTTTTTCGAATTTGATTTAATTACTATTATTTTTAAAATGGGTCCCTAACACTACCATTGCACGATTGTAAGGTGTCGTCACCATAACTCAAATATTCTACACCGACGGCTTAGTTTTTTTTTTTTTTTTAATAAATGCGCCTACACCGATGGTTGCAATCTTTTTCATTAATGATCCCTACGCCGTCGGCGTAGGGATCATTTTTTATATATTTTTTTAATAAATGGTAATTGACCAGATTTAATGTACGTCAAATCAAATTAAACGGTAGAAAATGACTGTTTTCTACAGTCCTAATATAATATGGTCATGAGCTGTCTTATTAAACAAAAAGGCATTCAAACTTATCATCTAGATCACATCTAATACATATTATATTCAAGCGGACAATAACCATTGACTGATCTGCATTAGACGATGAAGAATATTTTTTGCTCCAATCTTCCTCACAATAGATTTTAAGATCATGGAACTCTTATCAGACGGGCAGATGTTGATTTAATACTTTAGTTAGGGGGCTTCTTAGTTTTTATTTTTCTTTAATACTTTAGTTATCTCCAATTTTCCTTTACAAGTACTGTTCTTTCAATTTTTAGGTTTAACTTTTAGATTAGTTTAATTTATGCATTCAAGAGAGGATTGTACGGATTGGATTAAGGCTTTCGTGGAGCTTTGTAGATCATTCATTACGGTATTTTAATGTTATTTTCTTTTTCCATTTCAATCATGTCCTTGTTTAATTTAATCATGTGTGGATAATCTTTTTGAGGAAGGAGATCTAATCAATCTCATCCGAGGTATTCATTTATAATAATCTAAATTTATGGTTGTGATATTTCATTATCGATGTTGTAAAATTTGATTGCTATCTAAGATATGGGTGCTAATCAAATCATGCATTCCCATGATCTCCATGATCTTGAATCTACAATGGAAATTTTACTCTGGATTTCTTCTCTAATGCTCTTACAGATGTTGTGAATTCTGATTGTTATCTAAGATATGAGTGCTAATCATACATCCATGGGTGCTAATCATGCATCCCCATGATCTTAGATTTATAGTGTGGAATCTACATCGGGATCTTCATTGCTTGCATTTGTAGCCTTAATTTACCGTCATCAGAGATCCCTTCTACGGTAAATATTTGGCTCCATCTCTTTTGTGATTGTAGAAAGAGTATATGAGATGATTTAATGGATTAACTGTTTTAAATCTTTCATAAATATTTGATTAAGTTCAATATTTATGTGTGGGGCATCTTGCGATAATATTGCATCTCAACCATTAGATCTATATTTTGTAAATGATAAATCAACGATGGGAGGAATTAGTATCCTAATCCTCGCTCTTTAATATCTGTTTAATTCCATTTCATTGCCTAGTTTTAAGTCTTTTCACTCTCTCTCGAAAATTAGTAAGCTAGTTAAATATTGCTTGCAATCTGTGGTTATTCTTGTGATTAATTATTGTTTCCTCCATTTAATTTTCTCTTTAAGCCTTGTGGGAACGATCTCGTACTCTATTGATCTATTGCTACAATAGATTCATGCACTTCCGAGTACAACTTTATTTTCAGAACAATGTATACAATGGATGTCAAGTATCCAATGCCGCCTACAATGTGAGCTCAAATTCTGACCTATTTCGAGCAAATTGCTCGGATGACTTGTTGTCATTTTCACTTAAAAATCACTCAGAATCACACTTCCCTAGGAAACCACTCAAAATCACCTATCAAGTGACAGTGATCATGGGCATACCATGAGAAAGGGTGTTCTCAAGTGTCACTTTTAGGGATGGGTGCCTCATGGAATTAAGATCTGACCATTTGATAGGTGTGTCATGATCTTAAGATCTATCTAATATATCAAATACGTATCGGCTTGGGACCAGTCGATATGCCTTATTTCAATTATCAACAATTATATATGTATTAAAAAAATTAATAGTTTACACAAGTTTGTAAGTAGGGAGTCATTACTTGCGATTCGCTTTTAAGTGATTGCTGAGGTTAAAAAACTTTGTATTTTAGGGATATGTGACATGTGAAAAGCATAATATGGGCCATCGATTTAAAGTTCATGATCTATAGATCCTTAGTTGATAAGATTGGATGAAATATAATCTTCATCATGTGATTAAATATAGTCAGGGCTATTATTTGATTCAACGATTGACAACAATAGATCATATGATAAATATCGTGTTTTGCTCCAATCTTATCCACTAAGGATCTATAGATCATGAACTTTAAATCGCAACTTAGATTATGTTTCACATGTCACATGTCCCTAAAATACAAAGTCTTTATTTAACCTCGATGCAATCACTTAAAAGCGTGCAAAAGTAATGGCTCCCTTATTAAGTATTATAGTGGTTGAGTGATTGTTTAGTGGAACCTAGGTTCTAGGCTCAAATCTCTTTAGGCGCACAATAAATTACTTTTATTTTATTTTCTCTATAGCCTATACACCTTAATGTAAGTATATAGCTCCATACAATAACCAAACTCTTATTGAGATCTCTCCTAAATATGTTGCATAGATAAAAAGGAGTGCTATTGTGTATATCCCCATCCCAAGTAAGGTATAGCGCTCGCTCTCAACTCAGATTCTGAGAGAGTCTGAGCAATTTACTCGGACGAAGGGGGGTCGCTATCACTCAAAAAAATCTCGGAAAATGATAGGACCCACCACATCTCACGAACAAGAGATTCAAGCAGAAAAGCTCAGAATTTGTGAACTTTCTGAGTAAGAACTCAGATTCTGTGGAGAAAGCAACTCCCGAACGAGCCCTAAGGGTGCGTTTGAGAACGTGGATTTGGATTAGGGGATTTCAAATTCAAATATTTTAAATTCAAGCATTTAAAATTCAAATTTTAAAATATTTTGATTTGCAAATTTCTTGTTTGGATGTTTAAGCATTGTTTGGCCCAACGATTTATGGATTCTTCATTTGACTATTTTTTTTATAAAAAGAATTTATATTTCATTAGTCTCCTTCATTCTATGTAGGTAGGGATGCAAGTTTGGTGTACCGAACTAAATCGAATCTAATTTTTCGGTTTTCGGTTTAGCACACCACAAATCAAAACCTAATCAAAATATATTGGTTTCGGTTTCGGTACACTAAATTCCTCCAACACATAAACCATTCCTAAACCCAAATTGAATTTTTCGGTGTTCGATTTGGTTTGCTTCAATTTGGGTTCAAAAATAAATAAATAAATTTTAAATTGGTGCAACCAGCAATTTCCTGATTGCACTTAGGATGCATTGTAAAACGTGGGCTGCAACAGAAAAAATTAGTCGTTGTAGCCCAACGGCGACTATAACGGCTAGTTTTCTAGTTGTTGCAGTAACTACTTAAGCTTGGGTAGGTAAGTTCGGGTCGGGTCGAGTCTAGTTTGCTCTGGTACCAGTTCAATTCGGTTCATTTATCACCCGTTCAGCCCGGTTCGGTTCGTTTTAATTCGGATTGGGTACCACCAATTCGGGTCAGTTTGAGCAAGCTCGGATCCGATTTGGATCAGTTAAGGCCCATTTTGGTCTCAATTTACTCAATCTAACCCGTCAGTTTTTGGTTTCGAGGCACCCAAATCGAAAACCGAAAATCCAACCCAACCAGATCGGTTATGCTTAAAAATACTCGGCTCAGGCGGGTCAAGTATCAAGTCGAACCATACCTATGATAGCATTAGGTAACAATTTTGTATTCACTAAACATAGTCAATTATATGCTGGTGTAAGAATTGGATTTCAAATAACGCCTAGAAGGTATTATTTACAAATCCACTTTTTTACAATACAGAGATGAATTTATAAATTCCAGTGGATTTATCAAATTCAAATCCAAACACAAAAAGTTGGAACCAAACGGTGGATTTAGATTTAGGAGATCCAAATCTAAATCCCCAAATCCAAATCCACATTCCCAAACGCAACACAGCCTAATAGGTATATTTTTTGTCTGAGACATGCCAATAATAATTGCCAGCGTATAAATGTCAGTTGGACTATTTAGATCGGTCAAACATGTGTATCACATGGCCTAAAAGTACACTATCGTAGCATAATTTGAGAAAGAGAGCCAATAGTTGCACCACAAATAGTATTGCACCACAAACATAAGCCATTGCATCATTTAAAAAAAAGAAGAGTTAAAAAGGGGTGCAAATTACAAAAATGGTGCAAGTAATTGCACCCCATGTAAAGTCATTCTAAAAGATTAAAAGATGGTGGAAGTTCTGAGTTGTGACAGCCCGGGTTTCCTTACCCAAAAACTCGTGCCGTCGGATCATGCGAAAGATCTGAAATACAGTAGTGCTATGGTATCAAATGTAAGCATCACAACTAAACAACTCGATCTTTCCTCTCATTTAACCATTGGAAGGATCGAACTATCTCTCAGGGGGTAAGCTTACAGAAGAGCAAAATATAAAGTGCGCAGATCGGAATAAAATATAGAGCATACGTCAAAAACAAATGGCAACATAACCGATGAAGCTAACTACCATATGCACAAAAGTAAACATCCACCGATGAAGGCCGACCTCTATCTAAACAGTGTATCAAACATACTTAGTATTTAATTACAAAATCTGAACATATACCGTCTACTTAAAAATCCTAAGAAAATATCCCAATGCCCTAGCACTAAGGAAAGTGCTCCTCCAGCAAATCCTCCTCCTCCTCCATCGTAGGATGGTAATCCGGATCTTCTTCCTATTCCAGATCACACTCCAAACTAGTTCCTGCAGCTGTGTCGTATAGTCGGGAGCAAGCTTTCATCCAAGCTTAATAGAGAAAATATATTGCTAAATAACACTTTATCCTTCTAATTAATGTTCTCGATGCATAATTAAAAGCAAATTGAAATTCTCATTATATGAAAATAAATCGAATGGGAGGTCAAAACATGAATAAAATGCTCCAACAAATCAAATCAAGATAATAGATAAGCATGCTAAAACAATGCATGGAAAGAGACCAATTTCGAGTACGAACCGAAACACGTAGACGAACCAAGTCATGAGCACATATATCGATGATAGAATCATAATCAAGACAAATCACATATTGTAATATCCCAAAAATTTTACGTTAAACAGTAACCTCGGAATCCGTGCCCGACTGGTCATAGGTTTGACCAAGTAGGAGTTCACTATTTGACGTGGGGTGTGATGAATGGATGTGATGTGTGAATAGAATAAGTGTGTGGAATGTGATTCGGAATCAGGAGTCGCATACACTTATATAGGGTGTATGTGCTCAACACATGGAAAAGGAGTATAAAAGGGTTTAATAACCCTAAAATCAATTGTTTGATTGTTGAAGAAGAGTTAAGGAGAGAGAGAGAGAGAGAGGAGTAAAGAGAGGAGTTATTGCAGCTGATTGGAAGGGGGATTTGAGCATTTAAGGCCGGATTTGAAGCGAGGGATTCCGTTAGAGCTAAAAGCTGGAACCCTAGCCTTTCCAACCACTAGATCCAATTAATTTGAGATTGATTGAAGGTAAAATCTTTGTGAATTAAATGCATAAATTATGAGAGCTTAATTGTAGTTAGGAATGGTTTAAATCATAGGATAAAGGCTTAGAAAAAGAAAGAAATTAGATGGCAAAAGATTTGGAAGAACAGCCCAAAGGGGGGCTGAATCTTGCCAAATCGATTAATTGAAATTGGATTTCGATTAATCAATTTTCGCTAAGAAGTTGAAAAGTCAAAGAAACCCGAATTCGATTAATCGAACTGAGATTCGATTAATCGACTTTGGATTTCGATTAATCGATTTAGATGTCGATTAATCGACTGAGAACCTACAGTGGCTGGAGGAAAGTGGTTGGGAAATCGACTAATCGAATTGGGATTTCGATTAATCGATTTTGAGAATTCGATTACTCGAATTGAGAATCGAACTGAAAGAGTTGAGAATTTCGATTAATCGATTTGGAATCGATTAATCGATTGGGAATCTCAATTAATCGATTTTGAGAATCGATTAATCGATTTGGAATCTTGATTAATCGATTTTGGGAATCGATTAATCGAATTGGATTCGATTAATTGACTTTGGAGTTCGATTAATCGACTGACTTAATTTTTGTTGACTTTTTAGTTTGACTTCAAGATTCTCGGAGGGTCTTGAACCTTCCTTGTTGCATCTTTAATGATGTGTTGCATGTGTTATGTTGTACCATAGGTGATACGTATGATCATGGGCACAAGGAGCCACGTGGGACCTTGATGCGTGATTTATCAGAGACTTGAGGTAGGGAACACCTTGAACATGTACTTTAATTTGCAAGAGCATGTATGTAGTGATATAGAATCAAATTGAAAATTATTTTATTGCTTAAAGTTTTGTGAAAAGTGTGTGTGAGTGACATCAATAAGAGCATCTAATAATGAGCTATCCCCAGGGGATGAGAAAGTGAAGTAATAAGAGCATCAGGTGTGATGCAAGTGAATAGATACATCCCAGGGATGTATCTATGATTGAATAATGTCTGATAGGGCCTAATTGATATAAGATACCACACTTATACGGTAAATGACTATATGTAAAGCACCTGATATTTTTATTATTTGAGGTTTGATAGGATACCCCAGCGACGTGGCGGGATACCCACGACTGACGCGGCAGGATATCCGTGACCGTCTGGCGAAAACCGTGAGGGTCACGAGGCGTATCCAGGTACCGATCGAGAAGGACATCCCAGGGATGTTGTGATATGTTTGAAACCCCGCCACCGATCCCCAGGGGAAAGGGGCTTGGGTATTAATTGTATCCCCAAGGATTACGTTTAAACCTGTCTATATAGATGACGATGAAGGGTATCTCATCGAGGCTCGATGCTATATTGCTTGGGGATTACTTAAGTTGAAAGGTTAAGTTTTGCTTTAGGCCTAGTCAGTATCATTCATGAGTAATTAAAAGATATGTGTAAACTACCAGTAAAATGTGATCATAAATTGCTAGCTTTTCAACTGTTTTTCTCAATATCTGCATAATTACATCATGCTTAGAATATCATGGAATATATGTGAGGTTTTAATCTATATGTTCATTGTGTTTGTTTCCTATTGAGCTAGGATGTAGCTCACCCCTTAGACTATACGTCGCAGGTCCACTATTAGCAGCTGCTGAGGCTTCAGGGGACGTTGACCCTGGTGAGTCGGACCTTGCACCTGGTGACGAGTTGGAGCCACCTCCTGAGGACTTCTTCTAGAGGACTCCGTTGTGCATCTTTGAGAGTTTTGTGAGCTTATTTGGTACGGCTTGGTATGTCAAGCCTTGTTTTCGTTAAACAATGTAATTAAATTATGGGATTATTCTTTTGGGGCGAACCATCTGTGATGATTGGTAATCATCGATGGTTCGGATCGGTTCTCCATTCATGCAGGGGCATAAAGGCAGAACTGTCTTTTGAGAGGTTTTTAAAATGATATTTACTCCGCAATTCTAGTTATTATTTTTAGTTCATTATTGTTGCTTGATATACCAGTGTTCCGTGCTTAGTTAAGGGGCACGGTCAAGATGATCGTGCTGATGGCACGGGTTTCGGGGTACTAAAAATCGAGCTGTCACACATATCGTGCCATATGGTATTAGAGTAAGTATCCCGTATTAGGGAACTGAGCAGCCCGTATTAAGACACAGGGTTGTAACCCCGGGGACTTCACCCCTCTCATGGAGACTCTACTCCCCTTACGTCTAACACACCCAGAAAAAGTCACATGGCAATGCATCCCGTATTAGAGAACTGAGCAGCCCGTATTATGACACAAGGTTGCTACCCCGGGGACTCCACCCCTCTCATGGAGGCTCCACTCCTCATTGCACATGATCACACATAGCATAGGCACATATCAAGTACATGTAGACCGAGTAAGCTACGAAAATAGGAACACAACAATGCAAGACAATATGAGATCAAGATGCATGATGAGTACTGAAAAATGATGATATTTCACCCCTAAATACCTATATTTAGCTGTCCGATGAAGGCTATCTGATGAGAATGATTAAATTTGAAGTGTTTCAGGTAAATACAAGCCAAGTATAGAAAACAGCCCAAGAATTCTGAATATATTGTCAAAACACTGCAACTTTGGGTAATCAAGAACTTGGTGTGACTTGCGGCTAAATTTGGACCTTCAATACGGCCAAATTATGACATTGTCAAAACATGATAGTTGTAGATCTTTTCGCCAGCTTTCCAACGGTGCAAGAATCACCTCAATCCGAGTTCGGGACAGACAGTTATGGCCAAAATACCGAAGCAGTGTCTAATACAAAGAAAGTGCTGAATTTCACGGATTTCTGGGGGTCGATGCATCGACCCTATAGGTCGATTAATCGAGGACAAGTCAGAGTCTGACACGAAACTGACACTGTAAAGCAAAATTTTTGAACTTTTTGGCGGCTCGATGCATCGACCCTCCCTGGTCGATTAATCGACCCTAAAATTTTGGCTTGGGAGACTTCCGCGACGAGGGTCTATTTAAAGCAACTCAAACACTTCAGAAAAGGAGGATTAGAAAGGAGATTTTTTTTAGAGAATTAATTTTAGGTTTAGAGTTTTTAGTTTTTAGCCTTTATTTTTCATAGTTAGACATAGAAATAGGGAAATTTTATTATTCCTTTTTGAGAGCTTTGTTCCTTTAATTTTTCAGTACTCATCCCTTCAGTTTATAAATTTTGTTCAAAGTTTATTCCTGCATTAATTTCGTTTCTGAAGATCATCATACTTTTGGATCAAAGTAAGTTCTTTTAAAGTTTGAGGTAATTTTAATTTCTTAAATTAATGTTATTTTCCCGTTTTTATTTATTTATGTCATTTAATTACAATATGTGTGGCTAAATTTATAGGGATGGGGATCTAATGATTCCCATCCGAGGGATGTACTTTTAATAATATAAATTAAGGATTAAAATATGAGATTTTATTTTATGGTTGTTGTGTTATTATGAACGGATGAAATCCCCGCCACTAACCGGGATTGCGTGTGCCTAGCCATGCCCGGGATCTCAAATCTGTGACGGTAATTTTATCCAATCATTGTTATGGTCTTTTGGCTTTCATCGTGTGGATCTAATTACGATTATGTTCTGGGATCGAGTGTGCCTAGCCATGCCCTGGATCTTGGTTCTGTAATGGTAATTTTATCTTAAATACTCCCTAATCTGAATAAAGTGTGCCTAGCTATGCCCTTGATTTTAGATTTATAAGTGGTATTCTTGTTGGAATTTTCACCCACTTTGGGGATGATTTTTATTTGAACCTGAGATCATGTGTGCCTAGCCATGCGCTTGATCCCAGATCTATATATGAAAATCATCTAAGTCCTGATTGCAGGGATGCAACGTGAAACCTATTAGGGTGTTGACCATTGATCTTCCATAAAAGATGTTTGTTACCAATGAAATATCTCATAGTTTAATCTTTAGATTTATATTATAGGAAGAGCAGACCAAAGATGAGAGGATTTAGTATCTTCATCTTTATCATCATCTTCACCTTTACTTTTGAATTATCAATTGAATTTTAGTTTGTAGTCATTAATTACCATCTCATCAACCGCTTAAATCATAAAACTGGTAGAATACTGTTAGATCTTAATGGATTTCTAGAATTGCTTGTCTCTTTTAGATATTTCAAAATTAGTCCTCGTGGGAACGATCTCGTACTCCGCACCCACTATATACAAACCGATTCGTACACTTGCGAGTAAACCATCATATTAAAAATATCACATCAAGTTTTTGGCGCCGCTGCCGGGGATCAAATTAAGAAAATCTGAATTTTTGGTAGACAGTAAATTTTAGGAATTTTCGAGGATTAAAATAGTATTTCTGCTTAATTTAAAAAAAAATAATAATAATAAAATTCTGGGAGTCGATGCATCGACCCCCATTGTCGATGCATCGACCCTTCCTCGATTGACCGAGTGTGACTCGATCAATCGATCTCTAAAAAAAAAAAAAATTCGAAAATTTCAATTTTAAAATTTTAATTTGAAAAAAAAAATAAAAAATATATATATATATATAAAATAAAAAATAATAATAATAATAAATTTTTTGAGGTTTTCCTGCCTGAAACCTCCACTCTGTGCATCATTTGCATGCACACTAGGTCTTCTAAAGAAAGAAATTTAGAACCGTTAAATTCTGAGATCGAACGTGACTGCCGGTCAAATCGTAAGGACGCTAGATCAAGGCAGAAATTTTTAAGTGAATCATCCACTGAAGTCAATATGACTGACAACATGAATGGGCAACTCGAACAAGAGGAAGAGCCAACATTGAGAGAACTGTTTTCTCCGATAACTACAAATACCCCATCATGCATTGTATACCCCGCCACACCTGGTGGCCGGTTTGAAATTCGGACAAATGTCATCCAAATCCTTCCAATCTTTCATGCCATGGAGCGAGAAGATCCATACCAGCACGTTAAAGACTTCGTCGAAGTCTGCTCATCTGTTTACCAAAATTTCAGCGAAGAATCTGTTAGGCTGCGCTTATTTCCTTTCTCTATAAAGGATAAAGCAAAAGCATGGTTAAATTCTCTACCATCGGGATCCATAACCACCTGGGATCAGATGGTCAAAAAGTTTCTGTCAAAGTTCTTCCCTATGGCGAAGATGAATGTCCTTAGGCATGAAATCCGTGATTTCACGCAAGAGGAAGATGAGAGATTATATGAAGCTTGGGATAGATTCATGGATCTCTTACTCAAATGTCCGCACCATGGATACTCAAAGTGGAGACTGGTCCAGTGTTTCTACAATGGACTAAATCAACCAAATAGACATCTGGTGGAGTTAATGAATGGCGGAGGATTCCTGAGCCTTAAAGAAATCGAATCTTATACTTTCTTAGAAAAGCTAACTGAGGATTCTCAGCACTGGGATTTCACAAAGACTCGGGAACAATCAGTCAAAGCCCGTGATCAAGCCGGGAGTTCAACCAAGAAAGGAGGACTATATGTAGTAAAGGATTCCCCAGATTTGATGGCTAAAATTGATTTCCTCACTCAACAAGTGGAGGAATTAAAATTAAAGAAGAATGTGCATATGGTCAATACACAACCTGAGCCATGTTCAATTTGTGCAAATCCAATGCATATGGCAGATGATTGTCCTTCAATGCAGAGCTATCATGAAGACACATTTGAACAGTTAAATGTTGTGAATAATTATGGGCGGAATCAAGGAAACGTTTTCAATGAGAATAACCCAAATAGCTGGAGATACCACCCAAATTTCTCATGGAAACAAGATAATCAAAGAATGCAGCCCAGGAAACAGGGGACGAACTTTTATCCCCAATAAAATTTCAATCAAGGACCGCAGCAGAACTACGGTCAAGGGCAATTTCAGCAGCAAGGGTTCAATAACCCGAATCAATTTCAATACAATCAAAATCAGGTTGGGCAGCCACGGCAAATGAACCAGAATTTTTCGGTTCTGTGACCAATGGGACGTTATCAAAACCAACCACAACAAAATTTTGTGCCGACATTTCCACCACCTGGATTTAACAACCCACAGGGAAATCCTGCCCAACGTCCTCATACACAAACTCCTTCTACTGAGGACCTGATGAAACTCATTCATTCTCACACGTCCTCAATCTCTAAAATAGAGACCCAAATTGGGCAATTGGCATCCTTTCTCTGTGAAAGAGAAAAAGGTTCGTTTCCAAGCCAACCTGTTCCTAACCCAAGGGGCCAAATGGTTGTTGAACAAACATCCACTTCAACACAAGAGGATAATCAACAACAAATTCGGGCAATCACAACGTTGAGATCTGGAAAGCAGGTCGATAACAAAATAGTGTTGCAAGAGGAGGAGGAAGAGTCTAATGGAGAGAAGAAATCTGAAGAGAGAGAAGAAATTGATGACAAAGTACAAGCAAAAGAAATATCAGATGACGAGAGTGAACAGAAGAAAAGTTTTGTTTCGAAAGCACCGTACCCACAAAGATTGATGGCACCACTGAGAAATTGCGATGTGGAAGGAATAAATGAGATTTTCAAGCAGTTAAAAATTAACATTCCCTTCCTGGATGTCATCCGTCAAGTACCTGCTTATGCTAAATTTTTGAAGGAATTGGTCACAATCAAAAGAAAGACCAATATTCCGAAAAAGGCTTTCTTAGCCGAGCTGGTTAGTTCAGTATTGCAAGCAAAGCTCCCAATTAAATACAAGGACCCAGGTTGTCCTACAATCTCGATCATCATCGGCGATAATCGTATTGATCAGGCCCTTTTGGATTTAGGAGCACGTGTCAACTTGTTGCCTTATTCTGTGTACAAGGAGCTTGAATTGGGAGAACTTAAGACCACTGCGATGACCCTTCAGTTAGCTGATCGGTCCGTAAAGATCCCTCGAGGAATTGTGGAAGATGTCCTCATCAAGGTAGATTTTTTCTACTTTCCTGTAGATTTTGTTGTTCTAGACACTGAACCGGCATCAAATTTGAAGAATAATATTCCAGTGATTCTAGGAAGACCATTGCTAGCAACCTCCAATGCGCTGATCAATTGTCGAAATGGGATCATGAATCTGTCATTCGGGAATATGACAGTGGAACTCAACATTTTTAACATTGCTAAACAGCCCATGGAGGATGATGAACATGCACAAGCATGCATACTCGATGAAATTGTAGAGGAAATATTTCATGCATCTGAATCTGAAGATCCTTTAGCAGCTTGCCTTGCGCATTTTGGAGAAAATTTCGATGTGGATCAACTAATCCAAGAAGTAAATCACATGTTGGACTCCACACCACGTCTGGGTGAAGAACAGGAAATAGAGTGTGGAACTCAAATTGAATTAATCAAGGAAAAGCCGAAAGAGGAGGAGAAAGTGTCCTTAGAACTTAAACCTCTTCCGAAAAATCTCAAGTATGCCTACCTAGGGGAGAATGAAACTCAACCCGTTATAATATCATCAACACTGGATGCGAATCAGCAAGGCCAACTCATGAATGTACTTAAAGAGCACCAAAGTGCCCTCGGTTGGTCGATAAAAGATATCAAAGGCATTAATTCGACGGTGTGTATGCACCGAATCCATTTGGAAGACAATGTTAAGCCTTCTAGAGAACCACAGAGGAGACTGAACCCTATAATGCAAGATATGGTCCGAAATGAGGTAATCAAACTTTTAGATGCTGGAATCATATACCCCATCTTGGACAATAAATGGGTCAGCCCCACACAAGTGGTCCCTAAGAAATCAGAAATCACAGTGGTGAAGAATGAAGAAAACATATTGGTCCCTACAAAAATTCAAACAGGGTGGAGAGTGTGCATTGATTATCGGAAGTTAAATTTGATGACGAAGAAAGATCACTTTCCACTTCCGTTTATCGATCAGATGTTAGAAAGATTGGCCGGGCATGAGTACTATTGCTTTCTCGATGGCTATTCCGGGTATAACCAAATAGTCATTGCACCGGAGGATCAGGAGAAGACCACTTTCACATGTCCTTTTGGTACTTTCTCCTATCGACGAATGCCGTTTGGGCTTTGTAATGCACCAGCTACATTCCAAAGATGTATGCTGAGTATTTTTTCGGATATGGTCGAGCGATTCCTTGAAGTCTTCATGGACGACTTCTCGATACATGGAAACAGTTTTGCTGACTGTTTGAATCATTTGTCGCTAGTTCTTGCAAGATGCCAGGAGAAGAACCTTGTTCTTAACTGGGAAAAATGTCACTTCATGGTTAAAGATGGCATTTTTTTGGGACACATCATATCGTCCCAGGGTATTGAGGTCGATAAGGCTAAAGTTGATTTAATTGCCGACCTACCACCACCGAGGACAGTGAAGGAAATCAGATCTTTTTTGGGCCACGCCGGTTTTTATCGGCGCTTTATTAAAGATTTCAGTAAGATAGCACGGCCGCTCTGCAGCTTACTTTCAAAACATGCCCCATTCATCTTTGATGATAAATGTTTGCGCGCCTTTGAAACCATTAAGGCCGATTGATAAAAGCTCCAATAATTCAATCTCCGAACTGGGCCTTCCCGTTCGAAATCATGTGCGACGCCTCTGATTATGCAATTGGAGCTGTTCTGGGACAACGAATAGAAAAATTACCGCATGTAATCTACTATGCGAGTCGCACTCTCAACGATGCCCAGTTGAACTACTCGACCACTGAAAAGGAACTTTTGGCGGTAGTTTTTGCGTTGGATAAATTTCGAGCCTATTTATTAGGATCTAAAGTTGTGGTATTCACAGATCACGCTGCTCTGCGTTATCTGTTCGCTAAGAAAGACGCTAAGGCACGTTTAATTAGGTGGATCTTGTTGTTGCAAGAGTTCGATTTGGAGATCAAGGACAAGAAAGGCTCAGAAAATGTGGTGGCCGATCACTTGTCACGAATAATTATTGAGAAACCTGACGAGCCTGTTCCGATCTTGGAGCACTTCCCGGATGAACAGTTGTTCAGGATTGATTGCCCACCTTGGTATGCGGATCTTGTCAATTTCCTAGTCACCGAGAAATTACCTCACCATTGGTCGAAGAATGAGAAATCTATTTTCTTAGCTCGGGTGAAACACTATTTTTTCGAAGATCCGTACTTATTCAAATACTGTCCTGATCAAATCATACGAAGATGTATTCCTGAATCTGAGCAACCACGAATCATCTCGTTCTGTCATGAGTTAGCTTGTGGAGGTCACTTTAGTTCCAAAAAGACTGCAGCAAAGATCTTTCAAAGTGGTTTTTACTGGCCGACGATCTTTAAAGATTGTCATCAACATTGCAAATCCTGTCACAACTGTCAAATGCTGGGCCGAATCTCAAAGCGCAACATGATGCCGCTCAATCCAATTTTAGAAGTTGAATTATTTGATGTTTGGGGGATCGATTTTATGGGTCCTTTCCCGAATTCGTTTGGAAATACGTTCATTCTTGTCGGTGTTAACTATGTTTCGAAATGGGTAGAGGCCGTGGCTTGTAAATCTAATGATCACAGAGTAGTGATCAAATTTCTCAAGGATCAAGTGTTTTCACGTTTTGGCATTCCAAAGGCGATAATCAGTGATGGTGGAAAGCACTTTTGCAATAAAGTGTTCACCCAATTAATGAAGAAATATGGTGTCACACATAAAGTTGCTACACCTTACCATCCTCAGACAAGTGGCCAAGTTGAAGTCTCTAATCGGGAACTTAAGCGGATTTTAGAAAAGACAATCAATCCGAACCGTAAAGACTGGTCGTTAAAGTTGAATGATGCTCTATGGGCGTATCGAACTGCATTTAAAACTCCGATTGGCATGTCGCCGTATCGGTTGGTCTTTGGTAAAGGATGTCACCTCCCGGTTGAACTGGAACATCGAGCATTTTGGGCCGTTAAGTCATTGAATTTCGATCTCCTGAAATCTGGTACCCAAAGGGGTTTCCAAATAAATGAATTAGAAGAAATCCGTGCTGATGCATATGACTGTGCTAAATCGTACAAGGACCGTATGAAACGGGTTCATGATCAATCTATTCTGCGGAAATCGTTCGTTATTGGTCAACTGGTTCTACTCTACAATTTCCGACTTCATTTATTTCCAGGGAAACTAAAAACCCGTTGGAATGGTCCTTTCAAAATCTCTCGAATACTCCCCAATGGGGCAGTAGATATTATCAACCCGAAACACGGAAATGTTTTTCGAGTTAACGGTCAGCGATTGAAACCGTTCCTTGAGAATGCGATTGCATTCTCTGACACTCTTTCTTTGAGTGAGCCACTGGCTCACCCTGACTGAGCGGTTCCCAAGGTCGAGCTATCGACTTTTAACTAGCGCTCATTGGGAGGCAACCCAAGTGTGTACTTTCCATTTGGTTTTGTTTTGTGTAAAAAAAAAAAAAAAAAAAAAAAATTTTGGGAGTCGATGCATCGACCCCCTCTGTCAATTCATCGACCCACCCTAGGTCGATGCATCGACCTTCCCATGGTCGATTAATCGACCCTTTTGGTCGATTAATCGACAGCTTTAATGCAGTGTCCTTTTTCAAGGAGACTGCATTTATGAAGGTTTTTTACTTTTTCTTTAGTCGATTAATCGACTCCTTGAGTCGATGCATCGACTGTTGATTTTGGAAATTGGGCTGCTTTTCGAATTCTGTCCATTTTTGTCTTATTTGGAGTCGATTAATCGACTCTTTATGAGTCGATTAATCGACTCTTTATGAGTCGATTAATCGACTTTTATTTTGGGGCATGTGTTTTTGGGTTTTTCTTTGCCTCGATTTAGGTCGATTCATCGATTGTTACAGTCGATTAATCGACTTTTCCACTTTTGGCCGTTGCGTCTTTTCACTTAAAGACGTTGCGTGTTTCGATACGTCGGGATTTATGACGTGCCTGTTTTCAATGGAGGCGATTAATCGACTCTTTGGTCGATTAATCGATTATTTAGTGGTGTGTCCGTCCCGAGAGGACGCCTTTGCGCCTATTTAAATGGAGCAGTCTCACTACAATTTTCATTGAGTTTGTTTTTCTGACTGCCCACATTCGACAAAGGTAATCATGGCTTACCTCCGCCACCAAGAAGACTTGTACAACTCCCTGCTGGTCATCCATGTGATCAGCCAAGTGGTCGCTTCGCGACTCGCGACCTGTGTTCCGAATATATTTTTGATCTCGCGACTTTTCAAGCACTGCCTATCTGCGCCGTTTCCCTCACCTATGCGATGGCTCTCAATGCCCATTTTCTCCTCACTCCACCTGTGATCAAAGTGTCCGAACGCGTTGTTAAGTTATTCTATCAGAACATGGCATGGGTGCCCGCCTCCGTCGAGAATCAAGTCGCCGCCCACTTCACTGTTTCAATTGATGGGTGGTCACGCCTGATTTACCCGCACACCATTGCGGAGGTCTTTAATGTTTCGTGCGAGCACCCTCACAATCACACTTTGGGTGAGGAACTCGACGAGTCTCAGGAGGATATAATCAACGAGATGTGCCGCAGCATATTTTCTTCTGGGATCGCCACTAGGCGATCGGCGTTGCCGCCCCGCTTTTGTTTTGGGATAGTGTGGTCAGTAGCAATCTCTACCCCCGTGGCCACGTTTCTGAGCGCACCGGTGATCGGGTTCAAGTGCTTTATGGGGCCCACCATAATTCATGGATCAACGTGCCCAGGATTATTCATGATGGCATGTGGCGATGCCATGACGAACTCACTAAACCTACAACTGGTGAAGCCCCGTTGGTCTACTTCCCCCATTATGTTATGGAGTTGCTTAATTTCCTTCGTTTCCCGTTCTACAGGGATGATGATATCGGGGACCTTGCATTCTATCGTTATGGTGCGTCCCAAGGGAACCGCAGTATGCGTCTCTTGGGAAATATCCCTGATGCCCCTGCTGATGCACCAGCCCAACCGGCTCCCCCACGCCAGCGTCGCCGCGTCCGCCAGGATGACCAACATGCACCTGATCAAGGACCCGAGGAGGGTGTGT
This sequence comes from Chloranthus sessilifolius, assembly GCA_021018995.1. Classification (NCBI taxonomy): domain Eukaryota; kingdom Viridiplantae; phylum Streptophyta; class Magnoliopsida; order Chloranthales; family Chloranthaceae; genus Chloranthus; species Chloranthus sessilifolius. The sequence continues at coordinate 83,149,560 of CM037592.1, forward strand.
CGCTTGGCTCGCTCCAAGCCCAAATTACCTCTTTACAAGAGGAGCAGCAGCGACAACATGGTGCACTCCTGCGCCGTAGCCACTATGATCATTCCTTCCTCCATCAGATCGGGCAGCGCATGTGGCCTGATAGTTATGATGAGATGCGCGCCAGGGCCCGCCAGGCCGAGGAGGATGGAGATGATTAGTTTGATTAGTCTAGGATTAGGATTTTTCGTTTTGTGTTATTTTTCTTTCTTTTGTTTAGGCTGTTTATTTTAGGAGTCAAATCAGAAGTGTCATTGTAATCATCGTGTTTATCAATGAAGAAGTGTGTTTTCTAATCTGTGTGGGATTGTCAAAATTTTGCGAATTACCGGTTGCCTTTAGAGTAGTTGAAAAGCACCATTAAAATGTCATTTTTTTTTTTTTAAAAATTTCAACTCTCTGCCAAGATGGTGTCGATTAATCGAGGGTTATACTCGATTAATCGACCCAATGTTTGCGAAAAAAAAAAGAAAAAAAAAAAAAGAAAAAATTTTGGGAGTCGATGCATCGACCCCACTGTCGATTAATCGACCCCCAAAGGGTCGATGCATAGACCTTCAGGGTTCGATTAATCGACCCCACCATTTTTTGGTTTTTTTTTGTTTTTTTTGCGACGGCACTCCTATTGGAACTCTAATTTGCCACTTTTCTCATGACCGTGGACTCCCTTAGACGTATTGCCACAATTTTCGTTGTTTCTTTTTTGCAGGACACCTCTTTCCACTCCTACTCCAACTCTATATATTTTTCCTTTTATATTCCCCTTTAGGCTCACTTTTCATTACCTCTGCACAATCTTTCTTATGGCCCAACGTTTATATCTCACCAGAGCACGATTACCAAAGATGGAGGAGACTGCTAAAAAGTGAGAGCGCCGCTCTCATCGGCCGATCCCTTTTGTGCCAAACAATGTTGAAATCATCGACCTCAATCCGATGATCATTCCTTACTGGGGAGAACCATCTAGAAAAAAGGTAAATCACTCCAAATCTCCTACACCATGCTTCAATACTGATATCGAGATAATTGATGTGATGCCATCACCATCTCCCCCATCTTCATCTCCTACTTTCGCCTCCCCACCTCCATCCATCCAATTGGCGGTGTCTCATCAATTTTCCCTTGATCTTTGGGAGAAATTGTTCCCTGTACCTAAGAATATCAATTTAAGTGACCCGAGGTGGATGGGTCCGCCTACCAATGACTAACAGAGTTGGATTCATGTTTGGTTTAGGATTTAGGATTTAGGATTTAGGATTTATTAGTTTTTTTTTTTTTTTTTTTTTTCTTTTCCTTTTTGTTTTGTTTTGTTTCGTTTAGATTGTTTTTAATTCCCTCAATAGTCTAACCATATTCCCTTCAATATATTTTTTGTCATGTTCCAATTTGATGCACATATTCTCTGCACCTGATCTTTGTGTTGAGGTATTTTTTTTCAAGCAGGTTTGGGGGTGCGCTACTTCTTTCAGTCAATGCGGACATTGTCATCTTTAGGTTTGGGGGTATGATTATCTATTTTACGTCACTTATATTTTTTTTATCTGAAAAAAAAAATTTGAAAAAAAATTTGAAAAAATAAAATTTAATTTTGAAGTCATCATGCACATTATTTTACGATTGTTTTCAAACTTTAGTTGATGATGCATATGAATTTAATTTTGAGAATACTAGTGTCATATTTTGATTACTTGTATCTAAGATGATGAAGCTTAATGTGATATTTTATGGATAATTTTGATATTCATGCTTAGAATTTTTGCACTTATACCAAGCTAAGACTTAGAAATCGATGAACTGTTTTGAATTTTGAATCTTAGGATCTCAGTGGAGACTAAACCCAGTGAACTTTAGAGCTAATTTCCCGTCATTGATGAGTGAATATATAAACTCGGAGTTTTCTTTGAATACGACTTATTTTGCATAATCTCATACACTTCATTTTGACCTGTGACTTTGCATGAAATCAAATTCATATTATTATGTTAGAATGTACTGTATATCTACTCGAGACAAATAGGCAAGGTTACTATCTTTTAAGGACATGATTGAAGGCCATCTTTGGCTCGTTTGTGCTTAAAATGCCCCACCTCAAATAAATTTATCTTTCTAGTACCCCTTTGAGCCTATTGACAAATTTACCTTTATACATTCTTTGATAAGTCATGTTAACCTGTAACCCTTCACCATTTCTGAAAATTCAGCTTTACCCTTCTTATTTATGAGAAATTAGGAACGAGAGATGAGAGTGAACGAAAAGAGAGTAAGTGGAGAGATACTGAGTTGTGGTGTTTACTGAGAGTGTATGGCAAAAATAAAAAGAAAAAGGGGGGAGAAAAAGAAAAAGAAAATTGGTGAAAAATAATGAAAAATATGAGGTGCTTCAAGAAAAAGAAAGTTGAGAAAAATAGAAGAAAATTGAGAAAAATAGTGAGACATTAGAAAAGAAAAAGAAGAGAAATAGAAAAAATCAAAAAGGTGTTTCTTTTCCAATTTCTCAGAAACTTTGAATCCTAACTTCCAATTCTTTCTTACCCTTTCCTGAGCCCCATTACAACCCTAAAAAGACCTTCATGATCTGATCTTGCATTAGTAACTGCCTTGTGGAGAGTAAATATGTGATACTTATGACACTTGATATGACATGCTTAGGACATACAAGTATCTTCTTATGAGATTTATTTTTGTTCATTGATTGCATCGTGTTTTATTTATCATATGAGACCTTTTTATTTGCTTTGTATTGACCTCTCACATATGTGCGAAAACTATCCACTATCGGTGTCTTTATATTTTGAGAGTATACCTAAAGTGAGGATTGAGTCAAAACAACAGATCCAACGGTTTTCCATTTGAACTAGTTCTGAGATGAATGAATTTTGGTTTGGTTATGCACACACTTCACGTTTAGGCATGAATGGATGAGCTATCTAACGATTTGAGCATTAGACTAATTTGAATGGATATTAGTATGATTAGTATAACATTGTTATTTAAAATTGAGAATTCGCATGTTGAATTGATTAATGATTTTTGTTTTTGAATGGTATATATGTTATCAAAATCATGTTTTGAAAACTCAATTTTATCGATGATTTCAAAAATGTATTGAAGTTTGTGGGTAACTTCACTGTAAACCCTCAGGAGACACAACTCCTCCACTAGGATCACCTAGGGGTTTAAAGGCTTGTTGCACATGCTAAGTGCAATCGTGTTCCCTACGAAAGTGACATTTATTTTCTTTAGTTTGTTTTGCTCGAGGACTAGCAAAGTGTAGGTTTGGGGGTATGATGAGTACTGAAAAATGATGATATTTCACCCCTAAATATCTATATTTAGCTGTTCGATGAAGGATATCTGATGAGAATGATTAAATTTGAAGTGTTTCAGGTAAATACAAGCCAAGTATAGAAAACAGCCCAAGAATTCTGAATATAATGTCAAAACACTGCAACTTTGGGTAATCAAGAACTTGGTGCGACTTGCGGCTACATTGGGACCTTTAAGACGGCCGAATTATGAAATTGTCAAAACATGAAAGTTGTAGATCTTTTCGTCTGCTTTCCAACGGTATAAGAATTACCTCACTCCGAGTTCGGGACAGAAAGTTATGGCCAAAATACCGAAGTAGTGTCTAATACAAAGAAAGTGCTGAATTTCACGGATTTCTGGGGGTCGATGCATCGACCCTATAGGTCGATTAATCGAGGACAAGTCAGAGTCTGACACGAAACTGACACTGTAAAGTAAATTTTTGAAACATTTTGGCGGCTCGATGCATCGACCCTCCCTGGTCGATTAATCGACCTAAAATTTTGGCTTGGGAGACTTCCGCGACGAGGGTCTATTTAAAGCGACTCAAACACTTCGGAACAGGAGGATTAGAAAGGAGATTTTTTTTAGAGAATTAATTTTAGGTTTAGAGTTTTTAGTTTTTAGCCTTTATTTTTCATAGTTAGACATAGAAATAGGGAAATTTTATTATTCCTTTTTGAGAGCTTTGTTCCTTTAATTTTTCAGTACTCATCCCTTCAGTTTATAAATTTTGTTCAAAGTTTATTCCTGCATTAATTTCGTTTCTGAAGATCATCATACTTTTGGATCAAAGTAAGTTCTTTTAAAGTTTGAGGTAATTTTAATTTCTTAAATTAATGTTATTTTCCCGTCTTTATTTATTTATGTCATTTAATTACAATATGTGTGGCTAAATTTATAGGGATGGGGATCTAATGATTCCCATCCGAGGAATGTACTTTTAATAATATAAATTAAGGATTAAAATATGAGATTTTATTTTATGGTTGTTGTGCTATCATGAACGGATGAAATCCCCGCCACTAACCGGGACCGCGTGTGCCTAGCCATGCCCGGGATCTCAAATCTGTGACGGTAATTTTACCCAATCATTGTTATGGTCTTTTTGCTTTCATCGTGTGGATCTAATTACGATTATGTTCTGGGATCGAGTGTGCCTAGCCATGCCCTGGATCTTGGTTCTGTAATGGTAATTTTATCTTAAATACTCCCTAATCTGAATAAAGTGTGCCTAGCCATGCCCTTGATTTTAGATTTATAAGTGGTATTCTTGTTGGAATTTTCACCCACTTTGGGGATGATTTTTATTTGAACCTGAGATCATGTGTGCCTAGCCATGCCCTTGATCCCAGATCTATATATGAAAATCATCTAAGTCCTGATTGCAGGGATGCAACGTGGAACCTATTAGGGTGTTGACCATTGATCTTCCATAAAAGATGTTTGTTACCAATGAAATATCACATAGTTTAATCCTTAGATTTATATTATATGAAGAACTGTAATAGCCCAAAAAATCACGCTAAACTATGACCTCGGGATCCGTGCCCGATTGGCCACAAGTTTGACCAATTAGGAGATCAAGAGTTAGTATAGGACGAAATGAACGGACGAGATGTGATAGTTCGAATTATTGCGTGGTGTGTGTTGTAAATATGAAGTCGCATACACCTATTGAGGTGCATGTGCTCAACACACAAACTAGGAGAGGGATAAAAGGGTTTAATAACCCTAAAAATAGATGTTTGGTAGTTGAGAGAGAAGTAAAGAAGAGAGAGAGAGGAGTAAAGAGGGTGATTAAGCAAGGAGTTATTGTGGGTGATTGGAAGAAGGATTCAAGTATTAAAGAGGCTGATTCAACGCAAGGGATCCGTTAGAACAAAAGCTGGAAACCCTAGCCTTCCAACTGTTTGATAGAAATCAACTTGAGATCTATCCAAGGTAAAAATTTTTGTAAATAAGATGCATAGATTATAGGGGTTAAGTTGTGGTTAAATGTGGGTTAAAATCATAGGATAATGGCTTAGAAAAATAGAGGAAAAAGTATGGAAAAAGATTGGGAAGAACAAATGAAAGAGATCTGACAATTTCGATTAATCGAAATTGAGTTTCGATTAATCGAAATTGGCCAGGAAGTTGAAAGGTCAGAGGACCCCGATTTCGATTAATCGAATTTGATTTCTATTAATCGACTTTGGATTTCGATTAATCGATTTGGGAATCGATTAATCGACTGGGAACCTCCAGTGGACCCCAGGGGTTGGAGAAAATGACTTAAGGAAAAATCGACTAATCGAAATGGGATTTCGATTAATCGATTTAGTTTTCGATTAATCGATTTGGGATCGATTCAATCGAGAGTCGACTTTGCGAAAAGAAAGATTTCGATTAATCGAAATTGGATTCGATTAATCGAATGAAAACTCGACTGTTCGAACTGTGGGTAGACTTTGCGAAAAGAAGAATTTCGATTAATCGAAATTGGATTCGATTAATCGAATGAAAGCTCGACTGTTCGAACTGAGAATTGACTTTGCGAAAAGGAGAATTTCGATTAATCAAAATTGCTTCGATTAATCGATATTGACATTCGATTAATCGATTTTGGAGTTCGATTAATCGACTGAGATAAATTATGTTGACTTTTGGGTTTGACTTTAAGATTCTTGGAGGATCTTATACCTTCTTTATTGCATCCTTTGTGATGTGTTTCACCTGTTATGTGGTACCATAGGTGGTACGTGTGGACTAGTGCACAAGGAGCCACGTGGGACCTTGATGCAATGATCAAATGAAGACTTGAGGTAGGGAACACCTTGAACATGTACCTTATTTTACAAGAGCATGTATGTAGTGATATAGAATTCAATTCAATTGTTATTTCTTAAGAATTTGTGGAAAGTGTGTGTGTGTGACATTCATAAGAGTAATCATAATGAGCCATCCCCAGGGGATGAAGAAGTAAAGAGATAAGAGCATCAGGTGTGATGCAAGTAAATGGATACATCCTGTGGATGTATCCAAGGATTGAATCATGTTTGATAGGGCCTAAGCGATATAAGATAGCACAATTACACGGTGAATAACTATATGTAAGGCAATCGATATTTTTGTTATTTGAGGTTTGAATACACGCAGGATATCCGGACTAACACGGCGGCGAAAACCGTAGGCCGCAAGTGAGGCTTATCCGTGAAGTAAGCACACCCTGGTGTTGATTGAGACAAGTGAAACTCGCCACCAATCCCTCAGGGAAAGGGGCTTGGTACTATTTGTATTCCTGTGGAATACGGTTAAAACTGCTCATATAGATGACGATGATGGGTATCTCATCGGGGCTCGATGCTATATTGCTCGGGGATTACTTAAGTTGAAAGTTTAAGTTTTGCTTTAGGCCTTCTCAGCATCATTCATGAGTAAATGAAAATATAAGTAATCAACAGTAAAACGAAATACTTTTAATCTGTTTCATTAACAACTGCATAGATACATCATGCATGGCATATCATGGAATACATGTGAGTTATAATTTATATGTTCAACCGTGTTTGTTCCCTATTGAGCTAGGATGTAGCTCACCCTATAGACTATACGTCGCAGGTCCACTACTAGCAGCTGCCGAGGCTTCAGGAGACGCTGATCCCGGCGAGTCGGACCTTGCGGCCGGTGAAGAGTTGGAGCCACCTCCATAGGACTTCTTCTAGAGGACTCCGTTGTGCCACTTTGAGGGATTTTGGAGAGAGTTTTTGTACGACTTGGTATGTCAAGCCTTGATTCTGTTTAAACCATGTATATATATAGATGGGATTATTCTTTTGGGGCGAACCATCCGTGATGATTGCTATCATCGATGGTTCGGATCGGTTCTCCAATCATGTAGAGGCATGAGGGTAGAACTGTCTTTTGGAGAGTTAATTAATATAGATTCAAATTCCGTAATTTCGTTTATTATTTTATTGCAATGCTTGATATACCAGTGTTCCGTGCTTAGCTAAGGGGCACGGTCAAGATGATCGTGCTGATGGCACGGGTTTCGGGGTGCCGAAATCCGGGCTGTCACAGTTGGTATCAAAGCTACCTTCTTTTAGCAATTCTGACAAGGGTTCTTTCGTCAGAACATAGGGGCTTCTGCTAACGAAACTTTAGTTTCAAATGCAGCCGCAAAATGTCGTCTAGAGGAAGAGGCCGACCAAGGGGAGGCCAGCAGAGGAGTCTACGTAGTGGAGATGGTTACATCTCTCCTACCAATAGAGTGCCTTTAGGAGGTGCTGAGGCTGTAAGCGAGTAGTAGAACGGGATGAAGAAGATCGAGATCATCAAGATCAAGATCTAAGAGAACAAGAAAGATTGAGAGAAAGACAAGAAGACAGAGAAGAGCGACAAAGGATGATGCACACTATGGAGACTATGGCAGCTGCCATGGCACAACAAGCCGCATCCTTTGCAGCTCATGCATCAAGAGAACAGCAGCCACCTACACCACCTGTAGGGCCTGCGTTGCCTGTGCCCTCATCATTTACATAGTTTAGGAGGATGAGACCTCCTTCATTTTCTGGGCAAAGGACACAATGGCCACTGCGTTGATGGAGATGGAGAGCTAACTTGCACGGAAGATGAGAGTGTAAGATGGGCAGCTTACATGTTGGATGGGGAGGCTGGGCCTTGGTGGAAGTCCGTGATACGGACTCGGGCTCAGGAGACCCCAGAGTTGCCTTGGACTTGGGAGGAGTTTGTTGAGGAGTTCAACAAACAATATTTTCCGGAAGTGGTAAGGAACCAACTTGAGATACAATTTTTGCAGTTAGTACAAGGGAGGATGACAGTGAGAGAGTATGGGGTGGAGTTTCTACGACTTTTGCTGTCTTGGATTACGCTGCCATCAAGTGATGAAGTCCAAGAGGTTTCAGCAAGGTTTGAAGCCTGAGGTTAGGGGAGGCGTAGCTCCATTTCAACTAAGGACCTATGATGAGGTCATGAGTAAAGCACTGGTAGTTGAAGAGGAGAATACAAATAGATATAGACAGAGGGAGCAACAGAGAGGAGGAATTGAACAAGGAAGGTCGGGGCACTACGAACCGGTGAACAAAAAGCCGAGGTTCATGGCCCAAAATCAGAGACCACAGTTTCAAGGGGGTTTCGGAAGACCGGCGCAACAGCAACAACAACACCAACAGAGGTTTCCATTACTTGCGTCGGGGAGACATATTCGCTATGAGAGCCCTGCCATGTTCATCTGGCGCCACTATCACACTGTGGTTCTCGACTGCTTTCTTCCGCACCTCGAGAGACTTGCAAAAGTGTGGCAAGCCTCATAGGATCTGTGTGGATCAGATCGGGAACTAGGGGTTGTTTCCGATGTGGCAAGGTGGGCCACTTGATCAAGGATTGCCAGACGGATAAGAGAAAGACGGTTTCAGCTAAAGACCACGACCAATTCAAGCGAAGGAAACCGATCTGTGGGAGAGTTTATGCAATAACGTCAGAAGGTGGAACGTACATGACGTCATCCAAGGTGAGATTTTTTATTTTATTTTATTTCATTTTTATTAAAGAAAATTTCCATTTCATTAAAATCTTAGATAGAGAAGGAGCATGCATTAGAAATTATATAGATTCTTTTCTCAATACAAAAAGCTGTATGTGAATTAAGAGTGTAAATTGATGTGTAAATTATTATATGTATGTATATATACTATAGGTACTCTAAATATATATGAAAAAGGATGCTTCGGTGGATATGACGCTCGAGTGTTGATAGACCCCGGGTCTACCCACTCATTCGTTACTCCACGTTTCGCTAAGAAGATGAAGATTGTTCCAGAGACGTTGGATTTCATCCTATCTGTGTCTATTCCGACTGGAGAGTTAGTAGACACGGAGTTAGCTTGCAAATCCATCATTGTAGCCCGAGACTTAGAGGTGCATGAACTAGAAGCAAAGTTGTTAGTAGACATGCAAGGATTTGATGTGATCCTTGGCATGGACCGCAAAGATTGTGCAAACTCGATTGCAAGAATAAGGTAGTTATTTTCAGTCCCAACACAAGAAGATCATTTCGGTTTCAAAGAGTGAGGTCGACATCTGAGCCATTGATCTCAGCAGTAAGGGCCGAGAAAATGATCAGAAAGGGTTGCAGTGGATACTTAGCTTTCTTAAAGGAGGACAATGAAGAAAAGAATGTCATTTCTGAGATAGCAGTTGTGCGAGACTTCGCTGACGTGTTTCCAGAGGAGTTGCCTGGATTACCTCCAGAAAGAGAAGTAGAATTCGCCATTGACTTAGCAATTGTGAACGGAGCCTATTTCAAAGCACCTTATAGAATGGCTCCACGAGTTAAAGGAATTAAAGGAACAACTACAAGAGCTTATGGACAAGGGGTTTGTTAGACCAAGTGTATCTCCATGGGGAGCACCGGTCTTGTTTGTCAAGAAGAAGGATGGGTCGATGCGGCTATGCATTGACTATCGACAATTGAACAAACTCACTGTGAAGAACCGCTACCCTTTGCCTAGAATTGACGATCTATTCGACCAACTGCAAGGAGCAAAGTATTTTTCCAAGATCGACCTGAGATCCGTATCATCAGCCAAGTAGTCAAAGCAGAGGACATTCAAGATGCCTTTCCGGACACGTATGGACACTATGAATTCTTGTGATGCCGCTTGATTAACGAATGCTCCGCCGCTTATGGATCCGATGAACCGAGTGTTTAAACCACACTTGACTCCAGTCAGAGTGTTTGTTGATGATATACTAATATACTCCAAATCCAAGACTAACACGAAGAACATTTGAGGATTGCTCAACGCCACGTGAACACCAATTGTACGCCAAACTCAGAAGTGTGAGTTTTGGTTGAAGAAGTTAGCTTTTGGGACATGTGGTCTCAAAGCACTGTCACCAGAGATCCAAAGAAAGATAGAAGCGAGTTAAATGGGAGCAACCAAAGACTGACCGATGTCCTAAGTTTTCTCGGGCTTAGTGCTATTATCGACGCTTTCTGAGGGGTTTTCAAAGATATCGGACCTCTCACAAAGTCGATAACGAAAAGATTCAAGGTTTGAGTGGAGTGAGGCATGCGAGAAGAGTTTTCAAGAACTCAAAACGAGACTCACTTCGCCCAAAGTTAGCGATTCCTTCAGCAAAGGGAGGATACGCCGTGTACAAATGAATGACCACATACAATGGCCTTGGTTGTGTGCTCAACCAACACAAGAAGGTGATAGCTTACTGATCAAGACAGCTGAAGGAACACGAGAAAATTACCCGACTCATGACTTGGAACTAGCAGTACTATTTTTGCTAACAAGATTTGGAGACATTACTTGTATGGTGAGACTTTGAAATTTTCACCGATCATAAGAGCCTCCGATACCTTTTACAGTAAAAGAGCTCAACATGAGACAAATACAGGTGGATGGAATTCCACAAGGATTACGATTGCCCCATACAATACCATCCAGGCAAGGCGAATGTAGTAGCCGACGCATTGAGTCGGAAGGGTTCAACTCAGTTAGCATCTTTGATTGTGGGTATGCACCGATGGAAATTATTGAAGACTGCAATCTATGATGCTAACATTGAGTCAAAGGACACCGGATCCTTTTGGCTAATATATCAAGAAAGCCGTGATATTTGAGCATATCCACGATCTGATGAAAGATCCGCATTAACAAAGATTCATCAAGACGGAGTGAAGGCATCAGTCGGACTTCTTAAAAAAGAAGATGGTTCTTTGTTGTTTAAAGGTCCGCTCTATGCATTCCTGACAATGCCGATCTAAGACTTAATAATTCTTGATGAGGCCCATAAGTCAAATTATGCTATCCACCCCGGTAGCACCAAATGTACCAAGATTTGAAAAGAACTACCGTGGAGAGGATCAAACAAGACGTGGCCGAGTGCGTGTCACGATGTTTGACTTGTCGCCAGTGAAGGTTGATCATAGACATCCGCCGGACTATTGCAACCTTTACCAATACCGTAATGGAAGTGGAATTCCATCTCAATGGATTTTCATTGTTGGATTACCCCGTCTTGCCAAGAGACACAATGCCATTTGGGTGCGTCATGACCGATTGACCAAATCAAGCACTTTTTGCCAGTACAATACTACATATCTGACGGGAAGATTGGCGGATTTATACATGAAGGAGATTGTAAGATTACATGGGATTCCAAGCGACATAGTTTTGGATCGTGATCCACTATATCGTCCAAGTTTTGGAAGAAATTTCAAGAAGGAATGGGAACACGACTAGACTTTAGTTCAGCTTTCCATCCTCAAAGCGATGGGGCGAGGCGAGTAAATCAAGTAATAGAAGACATGCTCGAGCGTGCATGCTTGATATGCAAGGATCTTTGGGATGAGTATCTACCGATGCTCGAGTTACGCATATAACAAGTTCAACGAGCATTGGCATGGCACCGTATGAAGCTCTATGGACGACGATGCAAATCACCCCTCAATTGGGAGGAAACGGGTGAGAAATTTGTGTTAGGACCAAAACTACTTGAAGATAACGCTACCGTCGTTCGAATTATCAGAGAAAGGTTGAAGACAGCACAGAGTAGACAGAAAAGTTACGCCGATATGAAGCGGACTAGTGTTGACTATAAAGTGGGCGAGCATGTGTTTGTGAAGGTGTCACCTATGAAAGGTGTAATGAGATTTGGCAAGAGAGGGAAGTTAAGTCCACGTTATGTTGGACCATTGAAATTTTGGGACGAGGTGAAGTTGCATATCGCATTGGTTTACCACCGCTATTTGTTGATAGAGTACATAATGTTTTCCACATATCGATGCTCAGGAAGTACGTGAATGATCCGTCTCATGTGTTAGGAAAGCAACCTATAGAGATGTGTGAGGACATGAGCATGATAGAGGAACCAGTGGAAATCTTGGATCGAAAGGAACAATCGCGCACTAAAGTGATTCCCTTAGTACTAGTTCGGTGGAACAATCATCCAAAAGAAGAGGCTACTTGGGAATGAGAGGCCGATGTGAGAGAACAATATCCAGCCTTGTTTCCAACGACGTGAGAATTCAATGTAAATCACAAACATGTTTGTGAAATCTCCACTATGCTTGTAATTCAATAGAAATCTTGATCCAATCTGTCATAAATTGTCAAAAATAGTAAAAGAAATAAAGAGATTAAAATTCTGTAGAAATTGGGCAAAACCGATTAATCGAATTTCAAATCGATTAATCGATTTGGAATTTCGATTAATCGATTTTGTTCGATTAGTCGACTGGCATGTGCCAGTGACTAGAAATTGAAAGGAGAGTTAGAATATACATGAAGACACATTTCGATTGATCGAATTGGAATCTCGACTAATCGATTTTGAAAATTTGATTAATCGATTTACTTTAGGGACTTAGAAGAAATTGGAATTTTGATTAATCGAAATGGATTTCGATTAATCGAATAATTTGATTAATGAAACTAAATTCGATTAATTGATTTTGGAATTCGATTAATGAAATGGATTTGATGTCGGTAGCATCATCGCTCGGCCAGTGAGCTCAAAATTTTAAAATTTTAAACAGACACGATTTCGATTAATCGAAATGGTTTCGATTAATCGATTTTACGCGGCTCAACTTAGTTTGAAATCTCGATTAATCGATTCTAGATTTCGATTAATCCAGCCGGGGCCTATATATATAAAATTAGGGATTTCACTCCTCATTCGAAATCATTTGAGTTTTTTTAGCATTTCTTCTTCTCCTCCTTCTCCACCAACCGAGCACTCTAGGGTTTATGCTGGTTTTGATCGGATTCAACTACCATCGCATCCAAAACCTACCAGAAACCCTAAATTCGTTTTTCCTTTCAATTTGAGTTAGAAAACCCCAATTTATGAAAATGCCTAAAACCCGATTGTCTTCAAGAAGGCAACTTCTGTTGAGTTAGGCGAAGAACGCCGCACCACCACCACCTACCCCATCGCCGGTGAGGACTCCTTCACCGTCGAATCGGAGACCACCTCCTGGTTCGACGAAGGCTTCACGCCTGTAGTCTTCCCGCTGAATCCACCCCATGCCACCACCACCCACCAATGTCTAACAACCAAATGAATGGTGGACGCAAAGACCTTCGAGGTAATACATCATCGACCCTACCCTATTCACAAATCCCGATTTACCGGCGAGACCCAATGGGCTCAAATTACCTCACCAACGCCGGACTCAAGAACCTTTCTCAAACCAATCCGGGTTCTTACTACCCTAGATTGGTTAGACTTTTACCAAGGGCTAACCGATGGCCCTACCGATGATTGCATCATAACCAAGATCGAGGGTCGCTCTATACGATCACTGTCGCCACATCCACGAGGTACTGAGTGTTACCTCGATTTCACCCCGAGACCACTCTTTTTCCCACCCTTTGGGAGGAACCTGCTTTTGAAGAGGTCATGACCCGCATGACCAACGGGAAGAAGGGGTCTCCTCCATTAAGAGGGTTGACCTTCCACCTTACATGTGGATGCTTGATTCCATAATCAAGTGCAACCTCTACCCGATGCGCCACGACCGAAGCGTGGACAAAGTGCAACATGCACTTTACGCGCCTTGTGGGCCGGGTTTGATGCCACGATGGTCATCCTAGAGGGATGAAATACATCAAGGGAAGTTGATGAAGGGCAACATGAGGCCCAAAGAAAAGATGCCCTATGCTCGCTCATATCGAGCATGTTGGAGTGCTACTCCGACGAGCCCTCCCACACCATCTCACGAGGTGAGGGCTACGGATCGCGGAAGACGCTACAAAGTCTTCATGGACCCGTAGCTACAACCTTTAAAGTGAACCCTACCAGCCCGTCCCGCCTCCCAAAGAAGCAGAGAGCGCGCAGAGAGCACCACCACCACCCCACCACCTCGCAGAAACCACCTGGGTGGGGCACACTGCCGAGCCTGGTGGAGAGGGTTCCTCCCACACCACAGCCTCACCGACACCACTGCACACTCCGCTGCGACACCCACCTCATCCTACATGGCCGCCCCACCCGTCCTACCATCGAGGACGTGTTGGCTGTATGGAGGCCAACAATGAGAGGATGAACCGGAGGATAGACTTCTCCTATTCCACACCTCCGCCACATCTACCCTACCGACCATCACCGCTACCTCGCCAGAGGAGGAGGACGGCCGGACGCACCGCCTTCCATAGAGGACCCGCTTTCCATCCCACCACAGACGCGCTCCTTCCACATCCACGCTACTCCGCCGACAATGACGTCAGCACCCTCCAGCAGACTGGCCACACGCAGACCGCCACTCAGATGGAGCAGCTTGCCCAAAGACCACCACCCGACGAGGGGATTCTGACTGACTCAGTGTATTTTGAGTTCTCATTGTATATATGTAGAGTTTTTGTACGCCAACTCATCTGGCCTTGTAAATTTAACTTTTATATAAATCAAATTTTGTCTCAATCGCCTAATTTTCTTTAAATTATCTCCATTTTGTATGTGTAATCGCCAAAATACGCTTGAGTCTATTGGACATCTTCTTCGTGTGTGGGGAGAGAGAGAGAACCATCATGAACCTTGGCCTATTTTCGGGACTAAAATTCCCAAGGTGGGGAGGTTGTAATAGCTCGAAAAATCATGCCAAACTATGACCTCGGATCGCGTCCGATTGGTCACAAGTTTGACCAATTAGGAGATCAAGAGTTAGTATAGGACGAAATGAACGACGAGATGTGATAGTTCAATTATCGTGTGTGTGTGTTATAATATGAAGTCGCATACACCTATTGAGGTGCATGTGCTCAACACACAAACTAGGAGAGGGATAAAAGGGTTTAATAACCCTAAAATAGATGTTTGGTAGTTGAGAGAGAAAGAAGAGAGAGAGAGGAGTAAAGAGGGTGATTAAGCAAGGAGTTATTGTGGGTGATTGGAAGAAGGATTCAAGTATTAAAGAGGCCGATTCAACGCAAGGATCCGTTAGAACAAAAAGTCGAAACCCTAGCCTTCCAACCTGCTTGATAGAAATCAACTTGAGATCTATCCAAGGTAAAATTTTGTAAATAAGATGCATAGATTATAGATTAAGTTGTGGTTAAATGTGGGTTAAAATCATAGGATAATGGCTTAGAAAAATAGAGGAAAAGATTGGCCAAGAAGTTGAAAGGTCGAATTTCGATTAATCAAATTCAATTAATCTATTTCGATTGATTTCGATTAATCGATTTGGGAATCGATTAATCGAATCGAGAACTCCAAGGACCCTGTGGTTGGAGAAATGATTTATGAAAATCACTAATCGAAATGGGATTTCATTAATCGATGAGTTTTCGATTAATCGATTTGGGATCGATTAATCAACTTGTGAAATTCAATCGCTTCAATCCGAGAGTCGACTTTGCGAAGAAAGATTTCATTAATCAAATTGGATTCGATTAATCGAATGAAAACTCAATCGCTCAACTATGGGTAGACTTTATGAGAAGAATTTCGATTAATCAAATTGATTCGATTAATCAATGAAAGCTCAATCGCTCGAATCGAGAATTGACTTTAGGAGAATTTCGATTAATCGAAATTGCTTCGATTAATCGATATTGACATTCGATTAATCGATTTTGGAAATCGATTAATCGAATCAGATTTGATTAATCGATTTTGGAGTTCGATTAATCGACTGAGATAAATTATGTTGACTTTTGGGTTTGACTTTAAGATTCTTGGAGGGTCTTATACCTTCTTTATTGCATCCTTTGTGATGTGTTTCACCTGTTATGTGGTACCATAGGTGGTACGTGTGGACTAGTGCACAAGGAGCCACGTGGGACCTTGATGCAATGATCAAATGAAGACTTGAGGTAGGGAACACCTTGAACATGTACCTTATTTTACAAGAGCATGTATGTAGTGATATAGAATTCAATTCAATTGTTATTTCTTAAGAATTTGTGGAAAGTGTGTGTGTGTGACATTCATAAGAGTAATCATAATGAGCCATCCCTGTGGGATGAAGAAGAAGAGATAAGAGCATGTGTGATGTAGTAAATGGATACATCCTGGATGTATCCAAGGATTGAATCATGTTTGATAGGGCCTAACCGATATAAGATAGCACATTTACACGTGAATAACTATATGTAAGGCAATCATATTTTGTTATTTGAGGTTTGATAGGGTACCCTATCCATGACCCATACTACAGGATATCCGTGACCGATACGTGGAAACCGAAACCGTAGGCCGCGAGGCTTATCCGACGTAGTAAGCACACCCTGTGGGTGTTGATTGAGACAAGTGAAACCCGCCACCAATCCCTGTGGGAAAGGGGCTTGGTACTATTTGTATTCGTGAATACAAAAACTGCTCTATATAGATGACGATGATGGGCTCATCGGGCTCGATGCTATATTGCTCGGGGATTACTTAAGTTGAAAGTTTAAGTTTTGCTTTAGGCCTTCTCAGCATCATTCATGAGTAAATGAAAATATAAGTAATCAACAGTAAAACGAAATACTTTTAATCTGTTTCATTAACAACTGCATAGATACATCATGCATGGCATATCATGGAATACATGTGAGTTATAAATTATATGTTCAACCGTGTTTGTTCCCTATTGAGCTAGGATGTAGCTCACCCTATAGACTATACGTCGCAGGTCCACTACTAGCAGCTGCCGAGGCTTCAGGAGACGCTGATCCCATGAAGCCTGACCTGCATCGGTGAAGAGTTGGAGCCACCTCCAGAGGACTTCTTCTAGAGGACTCCGTTGTGCCACTTTGAGGGATTTTGGAGAGAGTTTTTGTACGGCTTGGTATGTCAAGCCTTGATTCTGTTTAAACCATGTATATATATATATATGGGATTATTCTTTTGGGGCGAACCATCCGTGATGATTGCTATCATCGATGGTTCGGATCGGTTCTCCATTCATGTAGAGGCATGAGGGTAGAACTGTCTTTTGGAGAGTTAATTAATATAGATTCAAATTCTGCAATTTCGTTTATTATTTTATTGCAATGCTTGATATACCAGTGTTCCGTGCTTAGCTAAGGGGCACGGTCAAGATGATCGTGCTGATGGCACGGGTTTCGGGGTGCCGAAATCCAGGCTGTCACAAGAACAGACCAAAGATGGGAGGATTTAGTATCTTCATCTTTATCATCATCTTCACCTTTACTTTTGAATTATCAATTGAATTTTAGTTTGTAGTCATTAATTACTATCTCATCAACCGCTTAAATCATAAAACTGGTAGAATACTGTTAGATCTTAATGGATTTCTAGAATTGCTTGTCTCTTTTAGATATTTCAAAATTAGTCCTCGTGGGAACGATCTCGTACTCCACACCCACTATATACAAACCGATTCGTGCACTTACGAGTAAGACATCACATTAAAAATATCACATCAATGCATGTTCATGAATCATCAAAACATGTGCGTGAAAAAAAAAAAATCTTAACATTCAAGAATTTCAAACATATATATACACATCATTGTTGAAAAATATAGTTCCTTTGATAATTGCTTCATAAACGTGAATTCGAGAAAACATATAATTGGCAAAGGTATTTTCCCTACCTCAAGTGTCAAACCTCGTGACTAAACACGCACGGATCAAAATTAAATTCCCTTCAAATTTCCTTCATGTAAATCCTAGAAGACACATCACACTTTCTCAGATACTACCTAATCATGTTAGTCATAAGTTACGATCTTTTTGAGGCACACAAGGTCACACAACCCAAAAGCTCTGCAAAATAGAGCATCTCGCCTCGACGAACAAATCAGGTGCCACATGTAAGAACAAGCTCGCTGCGGCGAGTTTTTCCAGAGAAGATTTTGCCTTAAAATCTCGCCGCGGCGAGCCTGACAGACTCGCAACTTCTGTGCTCTGTCCTCTAGCCTCGGATTCCAAAAATTTGTGCACACACATTCTTTGATGAAAAACATATCCCATCACATAACGCGGAGTTTCACAATCTCTACCTTGCTATTACCTTTAACCCGTATGAGACACGGTCCGAAACCCCCTAGAAATCAAAGAATTTGACTCCCTAGTTGGTCATAAACTTGATTCGGTGGGGTTTTGAGGCACGCATTTCTAGAATGCAACCCAGTCGAATCAGTCTAAGGCGGAATAAGCCTTCAGACACTAGTGCGGTTAAACATGCATGCAGCACAAGGAATTGGACCCCACGATTTTGGCTACAAAGCCTCCCACATGTCCGATTCTTCCCAACTTCATGCATGGACTCTATAGAAATTAGGATTCGCAAGTAGGGTAGCGAGTTTATCGTAACGAAATTCTCGCGCGCAAGCTCCTGAGCTTCGCGTATGATTTTACCCGTGAGGTGCGCTCGATCACTCTGGTCCTCGCTCGAATGAATCCTCGAATCAGTGATTTAATGGTTGCGGAATACTCTTCCCACCTCTACGGTCGATTTCTTCTGTTGGAGGGGTCCAAATCATAGGTTTGGAGCTTCTTGAAGTAGAGACAAAGAGAGGGAGAAGAAAGAGTTCTTTCCTTTCTCTGCTGATACCCGACACTCAAATGCCATGCAAATACATTGCGTGCATGGGCTTTAAATCAGCTGGGTTGGCCCACATGTAAAGCTTACACATTCACTGTTGGTGTATTAGCTTAACTTAAAGGCTATAGATCTGGTCTCCTATAAGTTGTGGGTCAATCCTCTAAGAGGTTTAAACGAGTCTTGGCATGGGTTCAACATGGGCTCTGAAATCAATAGACCATATGTTTGGGTTTTTAACTAGTGATCCCTACTTTGGGTTGGTTCACATGTGGAACCCATACACTCAATAAAAATACTTACTTGACTCAAGGGTCATACATCTGGCCCTTTCTCAGTCATGGGTCCGTTTCCTAACGGGTCCAGTCCATGGGCTTTTATATACAATGGGTTTTGGTGCCATCTCCAAACTAATGGGCCTTTACTCTAGACCGTTGGCTAATGGGTCCGATCATTAGTGTTATCTATCGGGCCTCACACACATAGTCCATTCATCTACTGGCTTGTTTCCAAAGGGTCGAGTTTGATTATTTGACCCAATATGTTTGGTTTGCCAAGCACATGACAATCAGACCAGTGTGGTAACAAGCTGGACCTGGCCAGGTGTTACATGAGTCGTTCATTTTTCTCCAGTTTTGAGTCATTTTTTATGTTACCCCACGGGGTAATGATGTATGTCTTATCCAATTCAAAACCAAATTGACCTCGCCTTTAACCTTGAAACCTAACCTGACATGGTCTGACCAAGTTTGGATTATTTTATCTATTTTATATATCAAATATCAGGCGGGAGTCGACGAAACTGAAGGGTGTAAATTCAGTTAACCAAACTGAAACGAAACCGATATCCCGATTTCATTGTCACTTCACCTAAAGTCAAAAACTTTGGTTTCAGTTTGGATTAATCGAGCTTCTCACTCCCCTAAATCCAAACCGAACCTTACTGATTCGATTTTGGTATCGAATGCTTTGCTTTGGTTTGCTGCCGTTTTCTAATTTCTTTAATAGCTCCCATTTTTTTCTAAGTGTGGTGCAATTACATGCATAATGCTCATATAAAATAATACTCACTTAATTTTCTCTTTTTTTTTTTAGTTGTAAGTGGCGTACAATCACATATTACTTGTGCAATCATTAAATTGGTGTAATGACTCATATTTGGGTGCAAGCATTGTCTCCCTTTGAGAAAATGCTCCTCTCCTAAGTTTCAAAGAAATAATATTAGATAATAAGCGTGATTGCCAGGTGGCTTGATATTGGGTATTTCTTTGGGAGCTATGCCACATGGAATCATCATGTGTGTTGTCTGATAAGTGCATCATGATGTAAAGATCTTTGTTTTAAAAGATTGGGACAAAAAATGATCTCCATCGTCTGATTCAAAACAATCAAACATCATCTAAAATTAATTGATACTATGTAAATTCAACTTACCATGAATTTTAGATACGTCTGCTTTGAATCAAACAATGGAGATCATTTGTTGTCCCAAACTTTTATAGTAGATGTCTTTAGATCATGGTGCACCTATCAAATTGCACACATGATTCCAGATGGCACACATCTCAAAATTGTGGCCCGTGTACTTAGTACCTGAACTTGAACTGCTTATCTATGACTAACTCATTTGAAAAGGATGAATTTCGTAACGTTACCTCTATTTGTGTCAATCGGATTTCGCCAAATATTTATTTGTGCCCACCTATTGTTTGAGAAATTATAATCACACCTACTTATTTTCTTTTTTATCATTTTTATAAAATATGCACCCATCAGTCACGTGCCTGAAGCACCCACTTCTTCTTCATCTTCTTCTTCTACCTCAGCTTCGAGGAGTGGCAACGACGCTAATGCCAACATCATGGCAGCACCCTTCTTGGATGTTAGCAATGATGACAACAAATCGGACTATGGGTTTTATTAGGATTTAAGAGTTTCAGGTTGATTTCAGGTAGGTTTCTTCTTTAGCTCCGGCGAGTTGCAATGATGACGATGACATCAACTACAATTATGGCAACCCATTTTTGGAATGTGATGAAGATAAATCTAATCATATGTTTTATTGGGTTTCAAGAGGGTTTCATAGTTTTATGAGGGTTTCAGATTGATTTAGGTGAGTTTGCAATAGAATTCAAGTGAGTTGATGTAACAATTCAGATTTTTTTTACTTTATATAACGGTATTAGACGATGTACCACACAGTGTATAGTGCTAATGCTCTACATCGAAATCCACCCACTCTTAAAAATAGTCTAATTTTTTATACTAATATTAGACTCATTGTGAAGTACTCGCTGATACAATTCCAACGATATATAATTCGTCAATTGTCGACAAGAATATAAAAAGTTACGCCCGTTTGAAGAGTGAAGCAGGTTAAAGGGCATAACTGTAATTTTGGGAGAGAATCATCATTTGCTTTAGTGCTTACACAAAGTGTTGGAACGAAACCTCTTCTCGAGCTATTCAAGTCACATATGAATTCTCCTTGTGTGAAAAAACTACTATTTTATTAAATCTTGTACGAAAAGTCTTAATTAGAGTTAACCTAGAAAGGGAATTAGAAATATATTATTTTCTCTCAGTTGTCTTTCTCTATTCTCTCTTCTCTACAAAAGCTCTGGTAGTGCCATCTTTTACAACTCTTCGTCGGATCTCCATCGATTTTTCGACCTTATCAGAGAATCTTCCACCATCAAAGTTCCTCATTGTTACGATCGATCTATCGTAAGAAAGGAATTCTCGTAAAAAAACTCGGGCATATCGTCTCTCGAATATGATTTCCATCAACCTAAATCATCGTAGGATTCGAATCGCGTTTCAATAGATGAGTGCCTCTAAATCCATATTCAATTATTCAATTATTTCTTAAAAGAAAACCCTAATTTTTTCTCCAATTCTAATTAAATTCGGGTTTTAAAAACATAAAAATTTGGCCTAAAATGATAGGATTGTTTTCCTCAAATTTTCGTGAAATTCGGCCAAACTCTTTAACAAACATAGCCTTGGTATTTTAGCCATAACTTTTTACTCCAAATTTGAATTAGTGTGATTCTTACGACAGTGGAAAGAAGAGAACGAGCTTTATAATTTTATGTGAAATAGTAATTTCATGAATCGGATGTTTTAAAGGTCAAAATTGAGCTGCAAGTTAGGATAAGTTTTTAATGATCCAAAGTTGCATGGATTTGACATTATTCTCTGAAATCTTAAGTTATTTTATGCTCAACTTATCTCATGACCTGTAAATCACTAAAACTATATAAAATATATTAAATAACTTTCATCGGACAGAAATCTAGAAGTTTAAGGGATCAAACATTAACATTTTTTAACACTTATCATGCGTTACCTCTTTTGAGGCTCCTACAACCCTTGAATGGACACGTGTGCCCCTTTAGAATTCAAAAATATGTCTGATCGCTATACCAATCAATCACCAAGTTTCATAGACACAATTAATCCTAATGAAGTATATTTTTAAATCTCTTATAAAATAAATGTAGTTAAATATTTCTTATTCTCTGTTTTACTTCAATATTTTATGTGTTATGCTCTATGTTATTTTATTTTTTTAAATATGAAATGCTTAAGGTTTATTTTATAGTTTCTTCTTACGTATGTTCACTATTATCATATGACATTCATCATATAGAAAATCACGATAGGACATACGTATATAAGTTAAGAATAAGATATGGCGCATGATATAAGCTTTCGTCA
Organism: Chloranthus sessilifolius; assembly: GCA_021018995.1. Classification (NCBI taxonomy): domain Eukaryota; kingdom Viridiplantae; phylum Streptophyta; class Magnoliopsida; order Chloranthales; family Chloranthaceae; genus Chloranthus; species Chloranthus sessilifolius. The sequence goes on from CM037592.1 coordinate 83,172,138, forward strand.
CGGTGGGGTTTCTTTTACGAGCATATGGAACTTGAAATGTAGGCGCCCATGTACGGATGTAACCCTCTATGGTAGTATGGGATATCACATAAAGTATATTCAGATTACTACGAAACTTATCCTTTGGAAAGCGTGATTTGTGAAGCCTAACGCACTGTGGCCCATTCTAACTAAATTTTAAGTAAAGATGATAAATGAATATTTTAAGATACATATACGTTAAGAAAGTGGGGACTTAAGCCCACGCAAATTTGAAATTGAGGAGGGGACCTAAGCCTAGAATCGAATAATGATATAATATATTAAGATATATTGTTAAGGTCAGTTAAACATGAATTAAGTTTTTATACATGTCATACCTTATAAGCCACCGTAAAGATCCAACGTCTGCAGCCAAGGTGGGTCTTAAGGATATTATAGCTTTGTCTCAAACTAAGGGGACATTGTGGTTACTATATCGGTAACCTCACCTGACTGAATGGTAGTTTATGTTATGATATAGAGGTTAGGTGGTTATCTACATGTGGACCTCGTGTGATAGGCTCGAGCAGCGAGCTTGGCACAGGTCGTTTAAACGAGATAAATAAGATACAAAATACGTTCTTTAGGTGTATGGAGCAATAATAAGACTTACAATATGTCACGTATGTTAAGTTGATGAGAAAAATAAGAAAAGAGATAAGCAAATAGAAGCATCATGCACTTTTCATTTTATACTATACCCTTTTCAGTTTGATTATGATATGCTATGAGTAAGGGCAGTTTTATTATTTATTAAACTGTTGGTTTTATTTTCAAAATGCACCGCAATTCAAACGATTGCACATACGACCACCTGGGTAAGTTATGGTGGATCGATTGTGCAATCCACTGAGTTTACGTGACTAAGTAAACTCATCCCCCTTCCAAAATCTAACAGTTTCAGGTGAAGACTCTGTTTATCTTGTCTATGACGACACGAAAGCTGCTGTTCCGGAGGCGGCTCATGTAGATGATGACATCGGATACCACTTGGATGAGGTGTAGATCCGGCTGACTTCTATGAACCTTGAGCTTTATTTAATTCTAAACATTAGATTTTATTTCCTTTGAGAGACATATTTTAGTCTCTAGTACTTTGTGAGTTTATGTTTGGGATCATTTTATCCTACGTAAAATTTGGTTTATTTCCTATCATAGATGCATGATTAGGAATTGTCTGTTTATTGTCAACTACGGTTTTCGCTGCTAATTTATGAGCCATTTATCATTTAATGTTATCTTAAATGCATCGATCCATATGCTAAGTCAATTTATAGAATATGTGTATATCTGATTATCGCTTTCACTAGCGTGCAGTGTCATAATACAGAATTCTAGGCCCTCGAGATCGAGTAAGGATTCTGGGTCGTAACAGAGAGAGATGGTATCAAAGCCCAGGCTTTACTTCCTCGAGGACAGTGTGATTCATGTAAGTACACTATGGTGATGATGTGATAATCATTTTGATAGACCCTACGCTTTATATTTTTTGTGGACTGAAGGATTTTAAGAAAGTGCGATGATCAATGACGTAAGATTTGAAGGTTCAATTAATGATTTAAAGAACTATTTGATGAAAACTTATATGAGCTAGGAGCGTGTGAGTATTTGAAGATTGAGGAGCAATTAGAAGATACATTTTTAGAGTATTGGAGAATAATTAGCAAAGATAAATCCTGACTGGTTTGATAGTTTAAATTTTGATTATAGGTTGAGATGTTGACTATAAGAATAACTTATTAGAAGGAAATTCAGATGGAGGAATAAATTATTATCATCAACCTCAGATTTATTTGAATTACTTTATGGTCAACGCGATATAATAATGAGGATAGCTTACAACGGAGTGTTAGAAGTAATTGATGTTGAGAAGTGATAGTATATTTCGAATAAATTATTTAAGAGATTACGAGAATTTTATTTTGAAAAGTTAAGGATTATAAAGAGTGGAAGAGCATGAGGAACACCTTCAGCTTGTACTTCAGACACTCCGATATCACTAGTTATACCCCAAACTCAGTAAATGCGAATTTTAGCTTAAACAAGTAACTTTCCTAGGCCATATGGTATTAGTAGGAGTGATTGTCGATCCTTCTAAGATCGAAGAAGTTACAGAATGGGAAGCACTACAAGTATTACCGAAGTTAGAAGTTTCCTCGGATTGGCGGGCTACTACCGTCGCTTTGTTAAAGGATTTTCACGCATTGCTCTAACGCTCACCTGCCTCACACGAAAGAATGTCAAATTTGTGTGAACCGATGAATATGAAGCAAGTTTTCTAGAATTGAAGAAAAGGCTTACTACTGCACCAATCCTTACCCTACCTTCTACTTCAGGCACTAGTAAATTTGAAATATTCACGGATGCATCTTGCCAGGGACTTGGTTGTGTGCTCGAAAAAAGTAAGAAAGTTAGTGCTTATGGGTCAAGATAGCTCAAACCTCACGAAAAGAACTATCCAGTTCATGACTTGAAACTGGCCGCAGTTATTTTCGCCCTCAAACTATGGCGACATTATCTCTACGGTGAGACGTTCAAGATTTATACGGATCACAAAAGTCTCAAGTACCTTTTCTCACAAATAGATCTAAATTTGAGACACCGGAGATTGATAGAATATATGAAAGATTACGATTGCTCCATAAATTACCAACCTGGAAAAGCAAACATCATCGTTGATGCACTTAGTAGAAAATCTTCGACACTGTTAGCTAGATTAAAAACTTGGAAGCCATTTAATGACCTCATCGACAAAGACATTTACCTCTAAGAAATTGACGATGGTGTATATTTGACACGAATTATGATGAGTTCGTTCATTTTGGACAAAATCAGGAAAATATAACTTATGGACCCAGAAATCCTCAAGATCATCGAAGCCATAGGATCAAAACTCGATTTCAGCCTCAGGATGGATGGGACGATACTCTTCAGGTAAAGACTGTGCGTACCCAATGACTCCTAAGTAAAAAAGGAGATACTTGATGAAGGTCACTAAGATATATCAGAATCTGATAAATTAGTATTGGTAGTCGAATATGAAGCAGGAAATAGCCAAATACATGTCGAAGTGTTTAGTGTGCCAACAAGTCAAGGTAGAACATTAGAAATTGGCCGGACTTATACAACCCTTACCCATCCCAGAATGGAAGTAGGAAAACATATCTATGGACTTTATCGTAGATCTATCAAAGACGATAAAGAAGAATGATGCAATCTGGGTGATAGTTGACAGATTGACCAAGTCAGCTCATTTCTTACCATTCAAGACTACCACAGATGGGAACAAGCTTGTCCAAACTTATCTGAAAGAAATTTTCAAACTACATGGGATCCCAGTCAGTATTGTCTCCGACTGAGGCTCAAAATTTTACTTCCAAATATTGAAAAACCTTTCAACAAGCTCTGGGCACTTGATTAGATTTTGGTACTGCCTTCCACCCCCAGACGGACGACCAGACTGAAAGAGCAAATCAAGTAGTTGGGGATATATTACGAGCGTGTATTCTCGACTTTCAAGGAAACTAGGACAATCACCTCCCACTGATCGAGTTCTCTTACAATAACAGCTACCAGGCAAGTATCGGAATGTCTCCTTTTGAAGCTTTATACGACAGAAGTTACGCAACGTCGTTGTGTTGGGACGAAGTTGGTGTTAGGAAGATGCTTGGACTCGAACTAGTCCAAACTACGATGGAAAAAGTCAAACTGATACATGAATGGCTTAAGATAGCTCAAGATCGCTAGAGAAAATACGCCAACCCTCACCATCCTAATTTAGAGTTTGAGGTCTCACATTTAAAATTTTAAACTTTAAATTTCATTACAATTGTGCTCTTGATTGAACACTAAAATATGTTTAACAGGTTGGCGAACTGGTATTCATTCGCGTCTCCCCGACCAAAGGAGTTATGCACTTTGGAAAGCGCGAGAAGCTAAGCTCAGATATGTAGGGCCTTTCGAAGTCAAAAAGCGTGTAGGCGAGATTGTGTATAAAGTCGCTCTACTGCCACAGTACACGAGAATTTATGATATTTTTCACGTATTAATGCTGAGGAGATATATCTATGACCCATCACGTATAGTGGAGATCAAACTTGTCGATATAAAGGAGAATCTCACCACCATAGTGGGACCGATCAGGATTCTCGACAGGAAAGTTTAAGTCTTCAAGAACAAAATGATGAGATTAGTGTTGATCTAATGGCAACATCACACACCAAAGGAGATAACTTGGGAGAATGAAGACAACAACAAAGAAAACCATCCTAAGCTTTTTGAATAATCGGTATGTAATTTTCGGAAACGAAATTTTTTTTTAGAGGGGGAGTATGTAACGACCCAAATGATTTTTATTAACGTTGAATCTTTGACTTTTGATGAGAAGCTGAGATTATAGAGAAGTACCTCGAGCTCATTGTCTCATTTATGTAATTTTTAAAATAAAAATATTATAAGAGGAAGAAAATGTAAAAACCCAAATTTTTTGACTTTATTTAACGGTATTAGATTATATACTACACAGTGCATGGCGCTAGCACTCCACACTGGAACCCACCCACTTTTAGAAATAGTCTGATTTTTTTATATCAATATTAGACTCATTGTGAAGTACTTGCCGATACGATTCCAACGATATATAATTCGTCGATTTTCAACAAGAATATAAAAAGTTACGCCAGTTTGAAGAGTGAAATAGGTTAGAGGGCATAACTGTAATTTCAGGAGATAATCACCATTTGCTTTGGAGCTTACACAAAGTGCTGGAACGAAACCTCTTTCTCAAGCTATTCAAGTCATGTATGAATTCTCCTTGCGTGAAAAAACTATTATTTTATTAAATTTCTCTTTGCGTGGAAAAACTATTATTTTATTAAATCTTGAACGAAAAGTCTTAATTAGAGTTAACCTAGAAAGGAAATTAAAAATATATTCACTTTTTCTCTCAGTTGTCTCTCTCTATTCTCTCTTCTCTGTAAAAGCTCCGGCAGTGCCATCTTTCCCAACTCTTCATTGAATTTCTATTGATTTTTCGGTCTTATAAGAGAATCTTCCACCATCAAAGTTGCTCATCGCCGCGACTGATCTATCGTAAGAAAAAAATTCTCGCGAAAAGACTCGGACATGTCGTCTCTCGAATCTGATCTCCATCAACCCAAATCATTATAGGATTCAAATCACGCTTCAACAGGTGGGTGCCTCTAAATTTATTTTAAATTATTCAATTATTTCTTAAAATAAAATTCTAATTTTTCTCCCAATTTTAACTAAATTCGGGTCTTAAAAATATAAAAATTTGGCTTAAAATCGATATGATCATTTTTCTCAGATTTTCGTGAAATTCGGCCAAACTCTTCAATAGACACAGCCTCGGTATTTTGGCCATAACGTTTTTTATTCCGAATTTGGATTGACGTGATTCTTGCGACATTAGAAAGAAGAGAGCGAACTTTATAATTTTGTGTGAAATAGCAATTTCACGAATTTAATGTTTTAAAGGTCAAAATTGAGCTGCAAGTCGAGATAAGTTTTTGATGATCAAAAGTTATACAAATTTAACATTATTCTCTGAACTCTTGAGTTATTTTATGCTTAACTTATCTCATGACCTGTAAATTACTAAAACTATATAAAATATATTAAATAACTTTCATTGGAGAGAAATCTAAAAGTTTAAGGGGTCAAACATTAACATTTTTTAACACTTATCATGCGTTACCTCTTTTGAGGCTTCTACAACCCTTGAATGGACAAGTGTGCCCCTTTAGAATTCAAAAATACGTCTGATCGCTATATCAATCAATCACCAAGTTCCATAGACACAATTAACCCTAATGAAGTATATTTTCAACTCTATTACAAAATAAATATAGTTAAATATTTCTTTTTCTCTGTTTTCCTTCAATATTTTATGTGTTATGCTCTATATTAATTTTTTTTCAAAAAAATGAAATTCTTAAGATTTATTTTATAATTTCTTCTTACATGTGTTTATTATTATCATATGACATTCATCATCTAGAAAATCACGATAGAGCATACGCATATAAGTTAAGAATAAGATATGACACATAATATAAGCCTTCATCACGGTGGGATTTTTTTTACGGTCACGTGAAACTTAAAATGTAAACGTCCATGTACGAATGCAACTCTCTATGGTAGTATGAGATGCCACATGAAGTATATCCAAGTTACTACGAAACCTATCTCTTAAAAAATGTGATTTGTGAAGCCTATCACACTGTGACTCATTCTAACTAAGTAATAAGTAAAGATGATAAATGAATACATTAAGATACATATACGTTAAGAAAGTGGGGACTTAAGCTCAAGCAAATGTGAAGTCGGGGAGGGGACCTAAGCCCATAATCGAATAATGATATAATATATTAAGATACACTGTGAAGGCCAACTAAATATGAATTAAGTTTCTACATGTGTCATACCTTACGAGTCACCATAAGGGTCCAACGTCTGCAGCCAAGACGGGTCTTAAGGACATTATAGCTTTGTCTCGAACTAAGGGGACATTGCGGTTATTATGCCGGCAATCTCATCTGGCTGGATGGTGGTTTATATTATGATATGGAGGTTAGGTGATTATCTACGCGTGGACCTTGCGTGATACACTCGAGCAGCGATCCTGGCAAAGATTATTTAAACAAGATAAATAATATATAAAATACGTTGTGAAGGCATATAGAGCAATTGTAAGACTTACGATATGTCACATATGCTAAGTTGATGAGAAAAATAAGAAAAGAGATAAGAAAATAGAAGCATAATGTATTTTTCATTTTATACTATGTCTTTTTCAGTTTGATTATGATATGCTATGAGTAAGGGTAGTTTTATTGTTTTATTAAAATACTAATTTTATTTTTAAAATGCACCGCAATTCAAGCGATTGCACACACGACCACCTTGGCAAGTTATGATGGATCGATTGTGCAACCCGCCGAGTTTACGTGACTAAGTAAACTCACCCCCCTTCTAAAATCTAACAGTTTTAGGTGAAGACTCTGTTTATCCTTTTTATGATGACACGAAAGATGCTGTTCCGGAAGCGGCTCATGTAGATGATGACGTCGGGTACCACTTGGATGAGAGCGTAGATCCGACTGACTTCTATGAACCTTGAGTGTTATTTAGTTTTAGACATTAGATTTTATTTCCTTTGAGAGACATATTTTAGTCTTTAGTACTTTGTGAGTTTACGTTTGAGATTATTTTACCCTATATAAAACTTAATTTATTTCTCATCTTAGATGCATGATTAGAAATTATTTGTTTATTGTCAACTACGATTTTCGCTGTTAATTTATAAGTCATTTATTATTTAATGTTATCTTAAATGTCTTAATTCATATGCTAAGTCGATTTATAGATCATGTTTATGTTTGTTTATCGTTTTAACCAGTATGCGGTGCCATAACATGAAATTTTAAGCCCTCAAGATCGGATAAAGATTTTAAGTTGTGACAGTTGATTTCAGGAGAGTTTTTGGTTTTAAAATAATTTTAGGTAGGTTTCAATAGGGTTTCATTCTCGTGCGTGACTTATTCGAGAAGAAGATTAGAGGGTAGTGCGACTCGTCGAAGTTGAGGAAGACAAAGAAGTAGGCGGACGTGGAGGGGTGAAGCAGGGGAAAATTCACTGTAGTGAAATTTTTTTTCACCCATGCGAAAAATTATGGCCTTTTTCTGATGCACATACGAAAAGTGGGTTTTAAGAGATTCAATTTGTGCAACTAGGGGCACCCATTTTTTTTATTTTGGTGATCCCATTCCCCAAATAGGCCGGCTTGAGGTCGGTCCGACCTGCTAGATCAGTAAGTCAAACTGGGTAAGAGCTAGTTTTAAAAGCCCGATTAAAAATCAATCCGTTTAAGTTTGACCTGAATTTGGACAGGCCTCGTCAATTGAGACCAGTAATCTAGAAATTGTGAACCCAATCTCCAGCTGGGCTCGACCCGGCCATCAATATTAGCTAAGATAAGTAGGCCCAATTCATAAACGGGGCTACCCAAGCTTGGCGCAATTAAGCTGGGGGTATGATGAGCTGCAAGTAGTATAATCACAAAATTGGCCAAAAATTTGAAACATTCGTGAATAATTCGCGAATTTGAGGTTCTAAAGCTCGAAAAGGAATTAGGGTTTGTTCATAGAAAGAGAGGAGATGGAGTGGGAAGACGATGAATTAGGGTTTCTTTTCTTATAGAAACATATGCAGTCGACGATTGCTTAGGGTTTGTGTTGCGGAGGGTTGATTAATGAAATCATTAGGTGGTAATTAGTTAAGGTTTGCGTTGACGAAGAGCTTTACAACCGAAGATTTCTCTAAAATTTCTATTTATGGAAGCATTTGGGGATGATGAATTAGGTTTAGTTTTGAAGAGGATTTTGGCCACTCAAGATCGAAAATCCTGCGCTCTAGTCTGCAAGCAGTGGTTGAGAGTCGAAGGCTCAACGCGATTGTTTCTTCGCGTTTTAGAACCCGAACTCCTCCGTAAATTCTTACCCAGATTCCCCAATTTGTTAACATTCGAAGGGGGTAAAATAATCTCTGATTCAGAACTCGAATTCGTCGCCGAAACCTGCCCTGATCTCCAAGTCCTTAACCTAAACCTCAGCCAAACACAGCGGGTTTTCGAGGAAATCGAAGAATTGAGTTTAAACAGTGTCGGTGACGAGGGGGTTTGCGCGGTCGCGATCGGGTGCCCTAGTCTTACTAAGGTCTCGTTGAGGAGGCGAAGGGGGATCAGTAATATCAGTGTGATCGCCCTCGTAAAATCGATCCAAAATCTACTAGTCTTGGATTTATCGTGGTGTAGTAAAGTTACTGATCAAGCCCTTGAGGCGATGGGTGGCGCGCTTTCGCTGCAAAATTTGAATCTCCACGGTTGCTCGTTGGTTACCGATTGGGGTTTGGCTTCGTTAGCAACCGGGTCTTTGTCAAGGACCTTAAAGAGACTTGATCTCGCAGAATGTGATCAGATTACCGATTTCGGTGTCTCGCTTTTGCAGCAAATGTATTGTTTAGAGGAATTGAACCTAGCTGAATGCGGCCCAAAAGTCACAGACACTGGTGGTGTTGCTATATCCGCTATTTCGAGTCTTAAGAGATTGAATTTTTCTTGGTTGATCAATGTTTCTGACATTACGCTTAATGCAGTTGCTCAGAACTGTCGGAATCTCATGATGATGAATATTACGGGTTGTGAGTTGATTACGGGTGTGGGAGTCCGGTGCTTCTCGACGCACCGGTCATTGGAGGCTCTGGTGTTGGCTTCTTGTTATAACGTTTATGCGGATGATGTGGAGCAGACGGTTCTTGAATGCCGATCATTGAAGTACATCGGATTGGACAGAGGGCTGCGAGGGTGGATGGCAACTGTGATGCAAGAGAAGCTCAGTAGATTGTGTAGATTAGACTGGCTGTAAATTGATCAGTGCTCTCGCAGCATGGGCATGTCGATGACGTGCTCTATTGTTGTTGTTTTTTTAAAATTTTTAATTTTTCTTTTCTTGGTAGGTAAAAGCTTGAATCAGACTGTCGAGATGCAAAGCATCGTCCAATTGAGGTACAGATTTAACTCGTAATTGCTTTTGTTTGTTTAGTGAATTAGTGATCAAAATCCGAGTTTGTTTGTTCGGTAGCTGATTTATGAATTGAAATTGCTAGTTTGAAGGTAAATTTGCATATAATCTATTCACTGCTCACAACAATAAGCTGTATCACATAAATCTATAATCATTAGCGATCATTTGAGATGGTTGACCAAGTTAAATATTTGACTTACTGTACTCAACTATTTAACTTTGCCGATAAAAAAACAATAATTTATATATATATATATATATATATATATATATATATATATATATATATATATATATATATATAAAACTTGGTCAACCATTTAAAATGGTAGTTGATGACCATACATTTGTGTGCATAAGAACAGCTGTGTTCTTATAGGATCATGTGACTTTTTAACCCAGAGACAAATTTGGCTAGAGACTAATATGGCCTTGGACTATCCACTGTTTGGGTGAGATCTAGGTTTTCGTAGTGACTAATATGTCTGTTATATGGGTAACGTCTGGAATTTTCCGGTGACTAATCTGACAACTATTTGGTGGTGCTAGAGGAGGTGGTGGCGGTGTGTGGTGTAGTGTTGGAGAAGGTGGTTATGGTAGTGGTCTTGTTTAGGGGCAGAGCTATATAGAGCTGTGTGGGGGAGCTGTAGCCACCACAATACTTTTGAAATTTTATATAGAGCTGTAGCCACCTACTGGTACAGCCCCCTTACCGTGTAAGTGCCTCATGTCTACAGTGTAATAGCCCCCGTAACCCATTATTATTTTTAATTATTATCACGCTTTTCACATTAAGGTAAACAGAGTGGTATCAATGCTCTGATGGCGCGATCTAGGAAGTCTAATATAGACTGCGGCTCAGATCTAACATACGGTTCATATTGACATTTGGATTGATGGTATCAATGCTTTGATGGGCCTATTTTTTTAGCTGCAGAAGGGTTAAGATGTGTTGTTTTGCCACTTGGACAAGGTGAGAATTTATCTTTGGCAAATAGGCGGAAGCTGGAAGGTGAGAATTTTATATTAGGCGAAAGCCGGAATGTGAGGATTTTATATTTGACGGAAGCCGGAAAGTGAGATAAAACAACTATCGACAACATATGTTGACCATTGCTAGCCTCCACTGGAAGAAAATCCTGGCTACACCCTTGGTCATGGTGGAGGTGGTGGCGTTTGGGTAACGTTAGAAACTATTTGGTGGTTATGATGGTGTTGGAGGAAGAGGTGGTGGTTATGTACAGTGTCGTGGAGAAGGTGAGGTGGTGGTGGTTGTGGTCATGGTGGAGGTGACCATGGTAGTTGTAGTGGAGAAGGTGGCGGTGGTGATGGTATGGCGGTAATATAGAGGTGGTGGTCATGTTGGAGAGGTGGTGGTGTGTCCTAGAGATGGTTGAGAAGAAGGTGGTGCTTGGGGTGGTGAATCTAGAGTGATTGTCATAGTGTATGGTAGTTTTAGTGAAGGAGCGGCTGGTGGTAGACTGGAAGTGGTGGAGAGTTGGTGGTAGTGGTGGTGGTGGTGGTGTGGTAGTACCAGTAGTATATGATTTTTCTAATTCTCCCTATTTTGGTGGAGTTAAAATATCTATATTTTGGGCTAAACGAGAGACTTTTAGTGGCGGGGACGCCAAGATCAAAAGCATGGATTTTGGGGTCATTGTCCCGCGTCAGTTTTGGTATCAAAGCCTAGGTTCCAGGTTAGGGCATATTTGTTTGTCATTTCAATTTCGTTTCATTCTATTTCATTTGTGTGCACATCTTGTGTTAGACAAAGTTATTCAATCACTTTTGGTTCATAGTTGTTTGTTCATTTTAGAACCCGTATTAGTGAGTCGTGATCACCATGGATGCGAGTGAGATTGCCGATGCTCTTAGGAGCATCCAAGCCATGATGATCGCGATGAATGAGAGGGAATTAGCCGAACAAGGAAACCGTGACACTCATAATCCTAGGCGAAGTTTCGAAAGTCGAGATGAGACTAGAGTTAGGGGATACTCCCATCATTGTGAACCCGAGTATGATCTTGATAGGAAATTCCTAAAGTTCAATCGAGTCGAGGTTCCAGATTTTGATGGAACAATGAGCTCTAATGCCTTTGTGGAGTGGTTGTCTAACTCAGAGGAATATTTTGGCTTGTATGATGTGTCGGAAGAGTGTAAGGTTAGGTTTGCCAAAACGAGGTTCGAAGTAAGCCCATCACACGATGGGAGGACATGAAGGAGCGACTTATCGAGAAGCATGTTCCTTTCACGCATCGCCATCTTCTACGGTGTTTGGAAGCTAAGGTGGATAAGCGTCATAAACACACCCAACTTGAGTCTAGGAGTTCCTACGTAAATGTGAAGGCTAATTCCGAGGTTCAACTATTGAAGCCTGCAAATACTCCTACGAAGCCCCAAATTGATAACGGGAAAGGAGCGGTCAATGAAAATCCCAAAACTGGTAGTCATAACAAGTGTTATAAGTGCTAAGGACTTGGGTATTTTGCTTATTAATGTCCCACAAAATTTCTCACTCCAAATTTATTGATTAAAAGAGAGTTCTAAAGAGCCGGAAAATATGAAAGTGGAAGAAAATGTGTATGACCCTAGTACCGTGGTGAGAAAAGAGGAAATAGAGAAAATCAAAGAAAGTTAAGTTGTATTGAAGAGACTTCTATTTCCGTCGAGGGTAATGATACCGTGTTAGCCCCACATAAATCACCCAAATCGCATACACATGAGCTAATCGAGTCAAGTGCACATGAGTCACTAGTGTTGATAGAGTCCACTACATGTGAGTCGTTAGCGTCACATACACATGGGAGTATCGAGTCCATGGATACACATATACATCATAGTCTCGAGTTGCATACGGCTTCACACTCCAAGTCTTGTTGTGACTCAAGTTTTGAGTCTCATTCTGCATTGCATGTCGAAATTACACTTAAAATTAATTTGTGCAATGGAGATTCCAAATTATGGGCGGATTTACCTACGAGTTTCGAAGAAGTCCAAATAAGTGGCCATGAGATGGTTCGGGTTGGACCAGAACAATTTCGATCGGGAATCGCAAAAACGCTCCAAACCCGTTGTGCTGGATATTTTAGGATTGCAGCAAGGAGTGGACTTAGTGTATATGTGCTTTAGCTACCTCAAGGTATGGGGATTAGTTCAACACAAAATGTGGAAGGCCTAGTTCCTTATCTAGGCTTAACCCCACTTCCTAGAATTCATTTTCAAACGTGATTTCCTTGCGCACCAATTCCGTTCCCCCAACTCCCATCTTTTCCTACTCCGAGTAAGATGAAAAGCGAGGTGAGAAGATCTCGGATGATCTTGTGGCATTCACCCGCGGCGAAGAGTTCCTGATTTATGAGATGAACAGGGTTAATAAGGCGACTCCCGAGATTGCATGGGTTAATCATGAGAGAGTTTTCTGCTTGAGTTCCTATATTTCTGTCTGATATCACGATCACACTTCATCGGTGATGAAGTCCTCTGGGTCCGAGAGAGTTGATGAGAAGCCTCAAAAATATTTGATAGAGTGGGTTGGCAAGTCGGGTTCTTGGGTTCATCGAGAAGAAGTTTACGGTGTGTACCCTGATACAATAAACCGACATAACAATCATGCTTCACCGGATTTCGAGATTGATTGGGCTAGTTGTGAGGAGCTCCACCATTTGGGCCCCGATGTACTTGATCGATACTATGTGCGAGTTTCATCGGAGATGAAACCTAGGGGTGTATTCGGTTCGGTTTGGTCAGTTTTGGACCAAAACCATAAACCAAACCGGTCCTAATCGGTTTCTAGATTTTCAAACCAAACCAAACCAAACCAAACCGTCCAACTCTTAAACCAAACCAACCCGATTAGATTCGGTTCAGTTTGGATCAGTTGGTTTCGGTTTTCCTGTAAGTTCTACTTGCACATAAAAATTTTCTCAACTTCTCAGCCGGTTTTCCTATAAGTTCTACTTTACCGCTTTAGGAATTAGGAATAGGCTAAAGACAAGAATAGGGTTGTATATAAAAATATGCATTTTACTTAAATGCCCTTTAAAATTAATCAAATTTCTCTCTCTCTCTCTCTCTCTCTATATATATATATATAATTTCTTACAAACTACATTTGGTTCGGTCGGTTTCGGCTTGGGGAGGCTTGGAACCGAAACCAAACCAAACTTTTCGGTTTTCCTTTTTTCCAAACCAAACCCAAACCGGTACCCGTCCAAACAGACCAAACCCCGCAGTTCGGTCGGTTTGGTCGGTTCGGTTCAAAAAATGCACAGCCCTAATGAAACCTTTTGGGTTCAAGGGAATTGGTGGGGATGTTGACTTCAAGCTAGTTTCATTGGTGATGAAAAATTTTGGGTCTGGAAGAAATGGCGGGGACGCCAAGAAAAAAAGCATAGATTTTGGGCCACATCGCGTGTATCGACGCAAGAAAAAGCAAAGAAGGAACCATGGAGTATCAACATTATCCGGAAGGGAGCCTAGAGGAGCGACAAGAGGACGCCTAACTGCCCAGAGTCGCTTGAGCCTATCACTCGAGCAAGGTTGAAGACAATCCAGAGGCCAAAACTTTCGACATTTGTCACTCTAGCGAGAATGCATCAGGAAAACATGGCCAAAACTTTCGGCCAAACTTCGCTCGAGCGACCCCCTTTAAGATTCTCGCTCAAGCGAGAACCAAACTTACTCGAGTGAGTCAAGCGACAACAGTTGCCCTTTTTGTCCTTGTCTTTATTCTTTTCTTGCCTTTTTGGGTGTATTGTAATGTTCCGTTTGGGGACAATTTAGTATCTTGCTATTTTAGGATTAGTTTCTTTTTGCACCTAGTACAGAATGTCCTTATGTAAGCCAATTTTGGAATTGGTTGATTTTATAAAAGTGTAAACACTTGAGCTTGTGAGAACCATTAATGGAGAGTGATTCTTCTTCTTTCCCCTTGTGGGTTTGGTGTGAGGCCAAGGGTGTGATGCCCATGTTATCCTTGATCTTCTCTTTATCCCTTTTCCTATTTACATGCTAATTTCTTGCATCTACTTTCCTCCTTTTAATTTGATTGTTCAAAATCCAAATACTTAGATCTAGAGCCCTTTTTATAACTATCATTGTGGATTGATTCCATTCTACCATCCATTGATCCACAACCGTTGTTGGACTAGGGATAGCTCAATTTGTGTCCGATCTATAGTTCGATTCGAAAGCCATAGTGATGATCTAGTGATTCCACATTGAGCCACAATCGAATGCCCCGACCTAGAAGATGCTAGAGTTCTATCTCTAGGATCGCACCTCCCGCAATCTTAACGGATCTCGCGTGCCGGGCTGGCCCCTAATTGAACCAAGTATCGTCACTTAATCGGAAATCCATGAAGCCCTAAGGTATCACTTTAATTTGGGTTTTATTGCTAGAGTTCTATCTCTAGGATTGCACCTTCCGCAATCTTAACGGATCTCATGCGCAGATTGGACCCTAAGTGAACCAAGCATGGTCACTTAATCGGAAAGCCACGAAGCATGGTCACTTAATCGGAAAGCCACGAAGCCTTAAGGCATCGCTTTAATTTGGGTTTTATTGCTTAATTAATTAGTTTCATTTCGGCAAATTAGCATATCATGGGCATTCACGTAATTTAGGGTCGTTGTCCTGCGTCGTTTAGTCTATGAGAATTTATGTCTCCCTAGTCATGGTACAAGGACACTTTTGAGGAAAAGGAAAAAAAAGTTGTCAACTTTTTTGATTCAGAGATTTTAACAGGCCTTTACATGGGCCATTTGGAAGTGGAAGGTACATCCAAACCTCTTTTCTTTTCTGGTGGATAGCAGGGTTCCTCTACTGTGTATAAACTGCCCCCTGTCCCTGGTGGCAAAAAGCAACACCCTATGAAGGAGCCGTTACTTACATACGAGAAGTTGGTCCTTGAACATAGTTTAAAAGAAAGACTATTTTTGGGGACCTGTGCCATGTGAAAGCATCGTCTAAGCCGTTTGGTTTGAATGCCATGATCTAAAGATTTATGAATTGACATATAAGATTCGCACAAAACTCATCTCTATCATATGATTCAACACAGCCAACTGTTGAATCACATGATAAAGATCATGTTTGGTGCCAATTTTTTCACCTAAGATCTTTAGATCATGGCCTTCAAATCAGGTGGCTTAGATGGTGTTTTCAAATAGCACAAGTCCCCAACATACGAAGTCTTTCATTTAAACCATGTGCAAGGACCAACTTCTCGTATGCAAGTAATCACTCCCTATGACAAATATATAGCATAATTGGTGGTGGGTCATTGAAATAGTGTTGGTTTTCGTTTGCACCACCCATTTTTATTGTTGTGCTAGTACTACTATATTTCTCTGTTTTGTTTACTTCATTATTTTGGTTGGAGGCTCACAAGTTATTCTGAATAAGAACAGGTTGCTTCTGTTTGTGTTTGCTTTTTATAAACAGGGAATGGTTGGGGATGCTTAAATCGCAACCATTCATGGATGGGATGGCCCACCAAATAAGAAGCCATACTTGTTTTTACTTGTAAATTGGACCAAAATTGATATCTGCCATCAATTTTTCATCATCATCATCATCACAAGTGTTGGAGTTTTCTTATGCCAATTTGCAGCTATGACTTGCCAAGAAAAATATGATGACTGGTTTTCGTTTTTTCAATCAACTGTCTATATAGCGCAGTTGACCATCATTTTTTGTTAGATGTATAGTGATGTCAATCATGCTGATCATGAATTTTCTTATCCAAGCAGTTCCTGTTGTCAATAGAGTTAAGATTTTAGGATCTAATGGAGGGCCCCGGGGCATCATCCCTAATGGTGCACTTGCCTGAGTGACTAAATTCCATGAAAAGCTGATTCATGGGGCCTTGAAAGCCATGGAAGATGACAGGGTTATGCGGCTAAAAGGCGCTTTATAATGTAAGAGTTGATCCCCCTATTTTGTTTGGGAACGTGGTGGAAAAAAAAAAAAAATGATTCCTGCAACAGCAGAATCTAGAAGCACGTTTCTGTACACTTATATCTGATACAATTAATCAACCATTTTGGATGGTTGGCCACTAGGGTACAAGAGTCCTCTAAGTTTGATATAAATGAAGTATGGTTGCACTCTTCTAGTCAACCAATCAAAGGTTTCATATGGTATGTGTGATTTATGCTTGCAATGAATTTTGTTCACTTATTATATGTACAACATCTTCTTATAGACGGTTGTCACATTGAATTTTTGGTGATAATATATAGTAAATAATATTTAATTTAAAATCCAATTAGTTATAACTTATAATTATAATTTTGTAAAAATTATATATTTATATATAGAGGCCCGAAAGTATGGGATCAGACACAGCCTGGGCCGCTGGGTTTGAACCAATTAGATGCAACTTGGCACTCAATTCAAGGATGGAAGTTTCCCCATTGTCGCGATTTGAAATACTACCTCCGCACGAGGACATGAATTTTGAATGGTGAAACGTACGCATCCCAATGCGATATTCCAACTTTCTCTTATCTTGACTTTGCATGATTGTGTTCTCATAAAGTTATGAGCCAAAAAATTTCTTCAAAAAAATTATAATATACATGGCAAGCTTAACTTGAACTTGGAATATTTTTTATTTTGTAATTAATCAGTTATTAACTAGGTATAGTTGTTCGCTTAATGATATGATCATTCTAGAATAGTTTTAAACTACAACTAAGCTATCTATCAAAGGAAAAGAATTAAATGATAACAGCCTAAAATCGTTATCCTTTGTGTTCAAGTTGCAGGCAATCAACTTAATTGTTGGCCTCTTCTTGCTTTAAATGCTCAAATGTAATTTGCATGTTGGGGGTATAAGTTATTTGAATAACCTAGTGAATACAGAGAGAATCTCCAACAAGCTAGCAACGATAATGTCTGTAATTACATACAAGTGAATCTGAGAGTTTATTATTGAAAGTAAATAAAGCACTCAAATCAAGCATTTGATATTTACAGTGATAGTAACAATAATGTAAAAGTAGAAATATGGATTGTGGTAGAAAATAAGACTCATATTATGATAGTGAGTGTCATGTAGTTCAATGCAGTAAAATAGACGTGCAATATACCCATAGAACTTTTGAGAACGGTTGTGGCCAATCTGTTCCCCTAGAAGCTTCAAATGCATTTTGAGGATCCTGAAAAGGACCTTGTTTGTTATTTTGGCTTGTCCATTTAATTGAGGATAGTAAAGGGAGGAATGATGAAGCTCGATCCCTAATTTCTTACACATGCTTGTCAACTTCTCTATGATGATTTTATCACTACAATTTTAGGCATACTGAACCGTGAGATGATGTTTCTCATGATGAATTTCATGACAGTGGATGCTGTGATTTTTATGTGTGATTCTGGTTCAGCCCACTTAGTGTAATATTCATGGTAGCAAGTATGAAAGCATGCTTGTGAGTGTTCTCTCAATTATATCATTGAATGACATAATATTGCCGAAAGCCCACATATTGAATGGCCACGACACTGATAGTGAACAGCAGGTGAGTAGGAGGATCGATAAGATCCTGATATTCTTGCGGCGTTGTATGTACAAGTAGCAGCCTCTTTCCATTGTTGACCAGTAGTATCCTTGCGAAGAATCGTTTTAGCTAGCATCCAACCGTTGATTTATGCTCCACATATGCTAAATGTGTCTGATGAGTAATATATTTTCCTTCTACTTCTGAGACCCATTGTTGGAGGATATATTAAAGGAATGATCGTCAATATAGCATACCTCCTAAGATGGCATAACAAGAGCATATTCATTTTGTAGCCCCTTTCGTTCAAGGAATATCATAGTACTATAGTCTTTTATCATCTTTGGGCAACTATTGTAGTCACATACACAAGTGTGTGGTTAGTGGACTTCTCATTGTGGTTTCAGAGCATTCTTCTTTATCCTTTTCAAGGGTAGGGAGCTCAGGTTTCACGACCCATGTTGTATCAGTAGCTGAGATACACAGCATTCCCACTACAAACGATTCCATGTTTCATTAAAGGGGCACTTGCAATATTGATGCAAGTGTTGCTAGTGAATCAACGAGCTCGTTATCTATTTTAAAGATATGGCTAAATGTTATTCTTTCAAACTTCAGAACCAGTTGCTTAGCTAATTCATGATATGAGGCAGTTATCTTTGTTTTTCAAGCTCCTATTTTTGTGAGATCAAGAGTTTTGTGTCATTGATAACCTTCAGCTACTTCATCCAGAGTTGTAGGGTTTCTTTTATTTCAGCAGTAAAGGGTTCATATTTCGTGACTTTCTTGGTAGCTATAAAGTCTATTGGAATGCTTTTTGTTACCCCCTTTTGGGTTGAGTAATACTATCCCAATTCTTTATTTTTATGTTTTATAAAGTAATATTATTCCAGTTCGTTTTTCATTCTAATTAAATGCTTCATAAAAGTCCAAGGTCCATGCAGATTTATATGGTTCTTCATCTAGAGCAAAAATGTCTTCGAAAATGGTATGAACCTGCGAGGAGTCTGATAATGTGTCCTAGAAAATAAGGTTGAAGCTTTTTTGTAGCCCAGACGAGTGCCTAACAAGTCTTTTTCCATGATAGTGTATTTATGTTCATATATAACGAGAATTATATGTAATTAATAAATGATTTTCTCCATTTTACCATCCTTGTCATGTTCCACAAGTACTACTCGTATCACTTTTTCAGGTGCGGAGAGGTGGATAATCAGAATTCGTCCCAATATCGGTTGTTCTATAACAGGGGTTTGAAGGAGATAGCGTTTCATACTTTCAAAGGCTTGCTGACACAACTTGTCTCAGACAAAATCGACATTTTCCCTTTAGGATTCTATGAACCAGCTCACATCGAGCCGAGTATTGAGAGATGAGTCGACGAATGAACTATAGCCTTAACATGAGTTCACTTTTTGGGTTGGGTATAGGTCTTTCTTTGGTGGGGTCAATTGATACCACGTTTGCTAATCATGAATCCCAATAATTTACCAGCATAGACCTCAATGACACATTTCTTGGAATTCATTTTCAGCTAGTTTTTTCCCAATCGTTCGAATAATTGACGTATTACATTAGCATGTGACTCCTGATTTAACAAAGATGTCGTTGACATATACTTCCATGAAGTCATACATCATATCGTAGAAGATATCATCATTGTCCTTTGATATATTGCCCTGTGTTCTTCAGAACAAAAAACTTCACAGGTAATAGTGCATCCTCTAGGGTGTGATGAAAGAGGTATTTTCTTGATCTTATTCAGCTAGCTGAATTTGTTCCTGATAACTCATCCATAAATGATCGTATTTCGTGCCTGGCTATGTTATCGACTTGTAGATCGGTGTGAGGCAACGAGAAATCATCTTTAGGGCATACCTTGTTTAAAGTTTGTAAGTTGATGTAAACTTGAATTACTCCTTTCTTGGCCATTGGAGCAATGTTTACAACTCATTGGACTTCTAATACTACATGAATGATATTTGTTCTTCTTTAACTTGTCGAGCAACATAGGATACATCTTCTCGAGTTTCTGCTTGACAAAATTTGCATTTGATTGCAAAATCAGTTGGTGTTGTATGAGTTTTAGATTGAGTTCAGGCTTGTCATATATCATGGCGAATGACTCTAGATTGTTTAAAGGACTAAAATGACCCGACTTCTTTCTTCAGGACATAATGTAGCACTACTAAGCAACTTTTTCGGCTCATGTTCTGTCCCAAAATTTTCTTTTATTTCCTCTACCATTGCCTGAGTCTTCTCATCAAACCACAAAGTATCTGCTTGAATCCTTCTCGAGAGCCCATGTTTTCGTAATCACTAGTTTCCTTGGCCTGCTCTACTTTTTAGGGCTTTCAGTTTGTTGGGAGGAGTACTAAGAAAGTGGAACAGAGTACTATCCTGCTCTTTTTTAACATCTGTTTGTTCAATTGTTTTTTCAGTGGTACCGTTGTTACAAACTTCAAGAAACCTTTATCATATAAATGTATATTGGGCTTTTCTATTTTTTATAGTTTCCTTTAGTGATTTTTAATTTTTTTTTGTTTTTATTATTTCAGGAAAAAAAAAATCCATTGTTGAAAATAATGATGAACTATTTATAAATAACGGATTTGGAAAATGTTCCCAATTATTCAAAGGATATGGGGCTGCTCTGATGGTAGCGAGCTCTTGTTTAGAGAGTTTCTTTTGTTCAGTGGACATCATTTTTTTGACACCTCATCTTTTCAGTAGATCAGTGAGTGCAATCTGGCTAGTTGACATTCTGTGTTGTATTGATAGTAGCGACGATTTCTCCTTCCTATGTTGACGATTCATTTAAATTCATCCGAAAATAGCTTTGACGATTCTTTTAAATTCATTCGAATTTTGAAGGTGAATTTTTCTTCTTTTCTACTTCTTGGAAGAGCTTTGCAGTTCATTTCCCCATGTCTGTGATCACATCGAACTCTTTTAGTACTTCTGTTACATTTTGAAAGAGCGAAGTCTTTCTCTTTCCACGCAAACGTTTGGATAGGCTTCATCCATCCTCGGGTGATGAAGTTGTAGATCATTCTCTTCTTCTGTTTTATCGTTTTATATACAAAGTGTTATTCTCATTTCCAAGTGAGAGGCGGTGTGGCTTCAGTGTAAAGCATAGTTCGCAGCTCTTCGTCTACTGACATTTCGATCCCTTGCAGCTTTCTACGAATCCCAATTGGAATCAGGTACATGATTCCTTGATCATTTGCCCAAATTCCAAGAATGGTTCATACTCAATGTTGTGAATTAGTTTCCATCCTTGAAATGATTCAGGTGGAGCATTCATCACGACTTTGTAAATTTTGGTGTTGAAACTCTGAGTTAATTTTTCCGGAGTCTAAGAATGATTGATATTCACAATGGAAATCATGGGCTTTTTCCCTTTTCTTCACGTGAACTCTTGGGTAGATTATGGGACCTGAGTGATTTGAATGGTGGATAGGTTATTGAGCTCAAATCTTCTGGTGGCAGATCATCAAACACCACAACATATGAAAATTTGATGTAGTGGTGATATGTGTATGCTACAACTTTCATTGATTTTAGCTATTTCCTTCCCAAGATAAGGTTGAAACTTGTGGCAATATCCAATACATGAAAGTCGGTGGCTACTCAACTAGCTTTACTTCTAACCTGATTGTCCCCCTTAAAAGGCCTCTTTGATCTTATACTGTCAACGGAGAATGTACAATGTTGTGTCGTCTCAGCTCCAAGACTTGAAATGTGGGCATTGTGCAAATGTTGAGAGACTCCCCAATATCAATGAGTGAATGGGGGAAATAAAGCCTTTGACTCGGACTCTAATGTGGAGAGGCCCCAAGCTTCCTTCTGGTTAAGATCTTACGAATTGAAGTTATGTTGATGACGACAACAATGCTGTCGAAGTTCTTAACATCAATTTTGGTAACACATTCATGAGAAGATTGTGATGTTTCAAAGACTTGTTGATCAGTTTTAGGATGGAGATTTGAGCCTAAGTTTTTCTCAAGTGCTATAGCAAATCATAATGTTTTTCTATTTTTTTTATGACTACTCCTTTTTCCTTTTAGTTTTTGTAGAGAGGTTGACTGATGGAATGATGATAGGACATTGTGGTATCTGAGTGGAGGGAGGTAGTGTTGAATTCTGCTTACTTATGTGATGGTGGATGTGTATGGCATTCATAGGCTACTCTTGGATGTATGACCGGGAAAATAGGCTTGTTGTAGCTGGAGTTTTGACTTCCTCTGGCTGCCATGATTGACTGTCACGGGTGGCATGCAGACGTTTTTGCTGAAAGCTACTGATAGAATGGTGGCCTTGGTTGATCCATCCCAAGGTATGACGTGTCATTCACGATTGCAATCAAGTCCTTTTGAGGCACATGCTCATGAGTTGGTGATTGAATGGGAGCTGTTTGGGCTTAGAGACTAGATTTTTGGTTCAGAGATTAGTGTAGTACTTGGCACTGTTATAACACGAGGTCATGGCTAAAAAAGGCTGGAAAACTCATCGATGTCGGTCAAAGGATGGTTTTCTTTATGGATTATTAGACCATGTGGTTGCACAATTTGCAATGCATTTCTTTCTGGATTAGAATAGTTCGACATAAAATCTTTGAAGATCCCCAGGATCATGTGTTCGGGCTTTCTCCCATCACCTTGACCTATGACCAGTCGATCTAATTTAGGTCATTCATATGATGAATTAGATTATAGTAATACCTTCTTCAAGATCATGGACACTGTATTGATGGAACTGACAAAATTTTGAGTAATCTAGGTTTGGGGGCTACGTTCATGGTTTTTAAGGAGGAAGTGGAGAAGGTTATGATTGGTTAGAAGTTTAAAACTAACCATGGGTGTTGAAAGTGGGTGATCTCGATTAGCTCGAAAGGGCCTTGAGGGGCCAGTGTTACTGGAATTGGGTTGGGTTTTTGAGGTTTTATGGAGGTGGGATATTTTGATGGGTTTGGGGTTTATCTTGGTTTGGCTATTGAGGTTGTTGTTGGGTGATATAATGGTCCGAGACATTCAATTGGTTGGGGTATCAGTTTTGGCTTTAGTTGGGATTTTGGTTTTCGTTTCTGCTTAGATATTGATTATGGTTCGTCTTGGGGTATTGATTAAATGAGAGATTATTTCTTGGAGGGCATCGAGAAGCCTAGCCCACAACGTTGTTTGCGGATTCAGATGTTTGCCCTGTCTTCTTGTTTACCTTCTTTCAGGTTGTTTCATTGTTGGCCCTAATGGGAATGTTTTCAAGTATTTGTGTGAGGGTGCCATCTCACATATTTCTCTCCATCCGAGACACCCTTTCATAGAGATTAGGGAAGGTCCAAAAATCCTCTAGAGCTATTGCAGCTTTCAGTGGCCCAGTCAGGTTAGATGTAATCATGAATAACATGACTTTCAGGGAGCACAGAGGTTGCTTTTGCAGCCAATCTCCTCCATCGTACAAGGTGGTGAAATCCTCATCTAGTATTTGAGTGATAATGACAAAATCTCCAAGTGTAGGAGGCAACTGAAAGTGATGCTTGTACTATCTAATGACATGATCAATCAAAATCTTCGAACGAGATCATTGTCGAAAGTGGCGAGGTGCCAAACCTATCCAGAAGCTCTCCTTCAAGTAACTTCCCAGAGTAGGAAAGAAGGGGATTGCCTTTGATCTCTCGACCGTCAATGCAGAATAGTGTTAGGTGATGATTAGGATTTTCGGTTGCATTATACATACTGAACTTTGGACCACTGAAATTCATGGGGATGATGGCTTCTGAGTTATGGAAACAGTCATTGATTTCTAATATCTTTGTAACCTGATTTTAAGGTGATGTTTTCATTGAGGAAGCGTTTCATATCGACTCTTTCATTATTTCTGAATGCAACTGACTGAGGACCCTTACCAATCCCTCTAGTTCCAAAAAGTAGGGTGTCCCATGGCAGTAGAAAGTTTCATGATGGGAGAAGTAAGCATGATATTCCCCGAATACAACCCCCCCGGAAAGAAAATCACAACCATCTTTGCAAACTTGAGGGTAAATGGATGATGACAACAATAATGGTGTATCGTGTGTGCTAGGGTGTGAAAATCTAAAGCCTTTTTTGCAAGAAAAATGAACTGAAAGATGAAGCACTTGCGATCGCCAAACTATCAGGACGAAATTTTGAGATCTCCTCTCTCTGAAGGTATCAAGCTTTTCCGACATGCACTCGGGGCCTTCGTGAAGGATGCTAGTTGATAATGTCTTTAGTGATCGCCACCCAGAGATTTTTAATGATGCCCCCGTAGACTTCTCAAATTGATTGTGTATGCTTTGAGCGGTTGGAAGTTAATTCTCCTGTACTAACTGATGACTACTTGCTCTTAACAATCTTCTAGCTCACGCAGCCTCTTCCTAAG
Organism: Chloranthus sessilifolius; assembly: GCA_021018995.1. Classification (NCBI taxonomy): domain Eukaryota; kingdom Viridiplantae; phylum Streptophyta; class Magnoliopsida; order Chloranthales; family Chloranthaceae; genus Chloranthus; species Chloranthus sessilifolius. The sequence continues at coordinate 83,196,668 of CM037592.1, forward strand.
TCGTTTTTTCCGTTTGTGACAACCTACACATAATCAGAACCACTCCTTTCTCAGTCAAGTGTTGATAAGGAAATTGAAGCTAATTCAAAAAGGTTACTTTTATTTGCACCTATCGAATCTTTGAGGGCACCCATGCCAAAAAACCATTGACTGTTTTGAATCAGATGATAGAGATCATTTTTTGTCCTAATCTTCTACGCAATGGATTTTTAGATTGTGGGCATTCCACCAAAAGATCAATTTTTTTATTCCACGTAGCACACATCTCAAAAATGAACTAAAATCATAATTTTTTGCCACATAATATTTCAATCACTTGTTAGGATTTTTGCGACATGGAATAAAGAAGTGATCATTTGATGGTATGCCGATGATCTAGACATCCGTTGTGTGGAAGAATGGGACAAAAAATGATCTCCATCGTCTGATTCAAAGCTGTTAATGATTATCGGCTTGGGTGTTCTGAAACATTTGGTGGGTACAAATAAAATTGCCCTTCGAAAAATGTCCATGATTAAATGAAATGGAAGGCATCCATATGGTAGCCAGGATCCTTGCAAAATCCTGAGTCCCTTGCTTTTGCTCTCGGATAACATGCGGGTAATAACTTAATAATGATGGATTTTAGTATCTTATACTTTGTGCAAATATTTACTAAAAGAGGATATTTTTAACAGAGACACGTTATCGTAGCCTATTTTTTAGTTTTTTAACCATAGATCACTCTTACTCGAATTTATTCTACCTACACATACTCCTATTTCTTACCTTGATGATCATTTACTTGGATGGTTGAAATAGCCAGTCGTCGGATTTGATGAGCCGTCACTACATTCTATCATTGCCTGTGAAACACAAGAACTGGGAAATTCTAAAAAACAACCTGTAGTAATTATTTTCCTTGGCTTTTGTTTTGTCTCTGCATTATATTATATAAAAGCTAAGAGATGAGAAATCAGGTTTTTCGCTCAACTGTGGTCCCAATGAACTTGGTTTGTTGACTATATGATTGTTGGTAGATCCATCGTTGGATCATGATTATGAAGTTAATACTTTAAAACATTATTAGCCTTTTTAATGATCTATTTATATTTTTACTTTACTAGTAAAAATGCACGTGGACATAAGGTTGATGCCACTTGATATAAATCTCTCAGGGTCACTTTTGGAGATGTTTGTCATGTGGAATCAACATTTGATCATGGTAGGCCATGATCTCAATATCTATTAAGTGAAAGATTGGGACGAAAAAGGATTTCCATCATTGAAATCAAGACAGTCAACAGTGTAATGGTAATAGATCTTGAGATCATGGATGAATAGATCTTAAGATCATGGTACACCTATCAAGTTGTTGGATATTGATTCCACGTAACACACATCCCCAAGGGTCAATTGGACGATGGAGATAATTTTTCGTATCAATCTTTTAGTTAATAGATCTTGAGATCATGACCACCTAGGGATGTGTGCCATGTGGAATCAACATATGACCATGTGATAGGCGGATTAATATATCTAGATCAATTATGTGAGAGATTGGGGCGAAATATGATCTCTATTGTCTGAGTCAAAATGGTCAACAACTGATCTTCATCGTCTGATTTAAGGAGTAAACAGGTTTAATGGTGGAACAATTAGTTGTGGAGGCCAAATCTTCGACTACAAAAACTTGTACCCTTTTTAATTAGCTATTATTATTATTATTATTGTTGTTGTTGTTGTTGTTGTTGTTCAACAAATTATTAACTACTATGTCGGTTATAGTTGGACCTTACACTTTTAGTTGTCATTTTAATGCCAAAATGGTGCCATCAATGATTGCAAGTTCGAGCCCAACTTACCTATACAAAAAAAGTGGGTGATTCGTTTAAATACCAAAATGATGTCTAAATGATCTTACACCATCAATGATCTCAAGTTTGAGCTTAGCTTACCTATCAAAACAAAATGGGTGATTTGTACCATCAAAGTGATAGACCATTGTTTGGAGTACAAGAGACCTAGAAATGGTGTTTTAGAGAGATTTAAACCATATGATTTATTGAATATTTTATTAACTATTTTTTCCGTTTAAATGGATGATATACTTCTCTACATTGGCTATGTTAATACTGATGCTTGAATACCTATATGGGAACATGATCATGCAATGAAAAAAAAGAAAATAATAGGTGAAATTATGTTTATTCTTATCTTCAATAATGAGAGGACGAACCTTGGTGCGATGGCAAGTGCTGTCTGCGTAAAGCAACAGGTCGCAGGTTCAAGTCTTGGATGTATTGCACGTGTTAATAAATAAAATTTAATAAACATCGGTAATATAACTTATGTTTTTTATATATGTTTTATATTTGATTGCGCAAGACAAATTTAAAATTAAAATAATTTTATTGAAGATAAAAGAAAAATAGTGTTTACTCTAAATCATAGAAAATAAAAAATTATTTAGTAATTGGAATTATACTTTTTATTAGAAAATACCACTTTCGCCATGTTCATTCCCACTTCTAGATAACCGCTGACGGTTATATTTGTAATCTTATTTATACACTTTCTTCTATGTGAATAGAGTAAGAAGCCGTAAACAATATAATTGATTGTGGTCATTTGTCTTCTTCTTCTTTCTATCTTCTTCTTCTTTCCTTTTGTATTTTATAATTTTAACATGATATTAGAGTCATGATCCTGATATTGCTTTCGCTATCATATTTTCTTGAAGTTTATTGACGCATAAACTTTTCATTTTCCTTTCATCTCTTCTACAGGAAATTGACTCATGTAATTTTCATTTTTTTATCTTCATCTCTTTTACATCTAGTAAGAGATGACTTCTTATTCATGTAGATGCATTTTTCTTTTACGTGGATATCCTTTCCCACATTTTCTCTGAATTTTCTCTGACCTTCTATATTCTACGTGGATGTCTTTTCCCACATTTTCTGATTTTCTCTGGCCTTATATATTCTATGTCTTATATTTTCTCTAGCATTCTATATTTTACTTTACGTGGATGTCTTTTCTCACATTTTCTCTTACCTTCTATATCTATATGGATGTCTTTTCCCACATTTTCTTTGACTCTTTATTTTTTTAAGATGAGATTTGTCATATAATTCGTCTTCTTGGGAGAGATCAGACTTTATCTAGCCACCGGCTCTTACAAACTCTAAGACGAGCGGGATGCGACAGTGATGGACTTCATAGACAAGCGATGACCACCAACAAGCAAGATTGAGTTTGAGAGATATCATCGTGAATCTGTTGTCTGTGGTTGTTACATAAATGCGTAACTGTTTATCTTCCAAGTTGGATGTTCTCAATGTTCACATTCCAACTTGAGGGGGAGTATTAGAAAATACCACTTTCACCATGTTCATTCCCACTTCTAGATAACCGCTGACGGTTATATTTGTAATCTTATTTATACACTTTCTTCTATGTGAATAGAGTAACAAGCCGTAAACAATGTTATCGATTGTGGCCATATGTCTTCTTCTCTTTTTCATCTTCTTCTTATTTTCTTCTTTATTTTATAATTTTAACACTTTTTTAATGAGTTTTTTCAATATGATCTCAAAAAATTTTAACATAATGATTTTTTGAACACCTACGCTTAGAATCTATTAACCATATTGTTGGAGATAAATATAAATTATAGACAAGAACTAGTAGCAAACCCTACCTTCAATTGCCCCTTGAGAACGATTTTGATCTGATGGTGGCCGAGGCGGTTCGGGGTTGGGTTCTGATCAAGATTTGCAGTAGGTTTAGGGTTTCGAAAATGGTTTAGCTAGGCTTTGGAAGGGGAAGGGATGGAAGGGAGACAAGGGGATTCTATTGTGCGCCATGTGGTATTGTGTATGAATTCGAGGGAGGTTGGGATGGAAGGGAGACAAGGGGATTCTATTGTGCGCCGTGTGGTATTGTGTATGGATTCAAGGGAGGTTTGTAGTTTGGATTGTTTGCAGAAAGAGAGTGGGATGGATTAGTATTTCTTAAAAGAGACTATAAAGATATTTTCAATAAAGTTAGTATCGGATGCAACCATAGTAATCAAGTTACAATCATTTTCATCAAAAAAAAAATTACAATCATTCATTGGTGTGTTAGTTCGTTTTAATTAAGATAAATTTAAGACATATTTGGAGGAAAAATTGAAAAAAAAAAAGTAATTAGGAATTATAAAAATAATAATAAATTTTATATATATATATATATATATATATATATATATATATATATATATATATATATATATATATATCTTAATTTAATTAAAGTCGAAAACAATGTCTTTAAATAATAAAGTAAATCTATCATATAGTCCCCATTCATTAACAATTTACAATCACAAAAGGAATATGAATTATGATTAAGAGTCTCAATGATAAAGATTTAAAATTTCCGTCAAATTTGAAAAAAATCTAAAAAAATTCAAGAAATCGATGAATCAAGCAAGGTAACAAAATCGGTATTAGTATCCGGTATCGCTCCTTAGAGGGCCGATACATATTGGCCGATACCGGCAAACCAATACGTATTGCCGATACGTATCGGTATCGGCCGATATTTGATACATTGGTGTAAGGATCAAAATACCGGATTCGTTTTCCGTTTCGGGCTTGACCGAAACCTAAAATTTGACCGAAATCGTGTGGGTTAGGCCGAAATTTTGGTGATCAATTTTTGTTTTGGGCACAAACCAAATCACAATATGAGCTGTGAACTGAAGTAAGAGGAAGCTACACCTTCAGATCACGATGAAATCAATCGAAAAAGCAAAAGCATCAAGTAGCAAGTAAAGATCAAAATTTCGGCGAAATAATCGAAATTTTGGTCCAAAATTTTAGTTTCTGTCCTCACTGAAACGAGACCGAAATCCAAAATTTCGGTCATTTTTATATGGGGTTCAAAATTCAGGATTCCGGCCAAAATTTCGGATTTTGGTTTCGGCCATGCCCGAAACCGAAATTTTAATCCTTGGTGGCAAGTACACAAAGCATTCAAAGGCCAACCCTTGTTGATATTACTAATTATATTTATATACGGTTGCGGTTGATATGTCAGACAGTAGGTATTATAGATGTATATAATAATAGTGTAACACCAAACTGTAGCTAGCAAATAGCACTTAATAGAGAAAATAATTAATATCACTTTCTTATTAAATTTCTTTAATATTATAGGTAAAGTAAGATATGTACGCATACATTTCAGTAGCTTTGACGACGGGTTGAAAAGGGTTTAGCGAACAAAAAGGTGATTTATTTGATGACAACGAAGTTGTGAGTTGAAGGTGGATTGGGTGTTGGAGGAAGATCTAGCAGAGCTCTCAACAATGCTCTGTTAAGGAAATGGTGGTGACCACCGTATGTGGCTGTAATTGATTTAGTTAGCGAGTTTAATTAGAATCGTTTAGGAGAGTCATGCATAAGGAGTTGTTAAGCTGGAAAAGTCCTAGTTTAATTAGAAGTCTAGTTATAGATTAAAATATGTAGAAGTTTTAGGAAGGAGTTAGGGATAATTTAATTCTAATATATGTGAAAACAAAATTTGACAAAAACTATTTTTCCTTATTATAAAAAAAATAGAGCCACATGATTTCTATAATTATATATAAAATAATCACATAGATAGAGTGATCTTAAACCTTTAGTTGATGACATTACAGTAATATTGTAAAATATTGGAAAAATATCAAGCTGTAATTATGAGAATGATAAAATTAGTTATTAATAACGACTTTGATTAAGTAAAAAATAAAAAATTTGAGATTATATAACTTGAAAATGAATTTGTTATCCATAATATGTTAATAATATTATTAAACAAAAGTCATTATGTCCAAAATTTTTGGGTTGTATGCCAAGTGAAATAAAGTTTTTCCTGTTTGATGATACAATCAGGATGTCAAGATGAACTATATAGAAAATTGAGACGAAAAATAATCTCCATCGTATGATTCAGAGCGATCAATATATTCGGACTGAAGGAGGTGGGATGAGGTCACAATTACATGGATGGTAAATAATGGTACCCATTTTAATTTTATTGTCACGGCTTAGGAGTATATAAGGGCATATTGGGTTGGTTAAGAGGAAACTTCTTTAGAACCAATGAAAACTACGTTACTTCCTCAAATATAATCTCATGTTCCATATTGATGTACAAGAAGCCAACTTCAAGTTCTAATAGAATTTCATTCATATGGCTTAAAGAGAGAATAAAAACTTCGTCTTTTATGTTGGAAAAATTTAAGAGGAAAAGTCGGTAGCATTAGGGAATTAAATAACTTTAATTCACTTATAAAGCAAGGGTGAGTGAAATCTAGTCTAAGGAAGCAAGGAATTATGGGCATCTATTGTGCTACCAACAACTCAACTTTAATTCAAGAATTTGTTTGAACCCTTTAAAACATTACTCAACTCTAGTTCATATGGGTTTCCCAAATGTTTGGACTCCATTGTATATTTTTCAAAACACTGATGCAGATTCACCCTAAAAATTGATACACATCATCCAATACGGTATGTATTGGATGCATACCAGGCGCTCAAAATGTCCAAATTCAATTTACAGATCATTTACACTATATGATTACAAAGCTCAAACAATGACTCAAAAGTAATAAAATCTATTGAAAAAAAGCATGCAAAAGTAAATCAATCATATATATAAATGAATCAAAAATGACCTAAGACTCATTACAATAATCTAATTCATTGAATCTCCATCAACGCCAAATAAATCAGATCATAAAATCAAAAAATATTATCAAAAAAGTCAGATCAATCAAAACACATCACAAAATCACCTAAACAAACATGCTTGAATCGAAACAATTTATATCACAATTCTCATCACAATAAATTGAAACAACTTTAGAATTCGAAAGAAGATTTAAAGAACAAATCGGAGGCATATCTACGAAAGAATTTAGATTTTTTTGGAGATTTTGAGACCCGATTGACAATAGCCCAAATGACCTTTGAAAATAAAGGATTACCATTAAAACCAATATAGACACTAAGAATTTTTCTTATTTAAAAAGTAATAACAACATTATAAAATAACAGGTAAAAGAATATAAAATATTAAATCATGAGTGTTGCCCATTGGTAGGTGTGCAAGTTCAGATATCAAATGAAAATCGAGAAATTTAGTTTTTGGTTCAGCTAGAACCGAAACTAATCTGATCTTTTTCGGTTCGGTTTTCAGTTCAGTTCGATTGGTCTGATTACGATTGGGTTCAGAGTTCTTTAATGGAGAAGAAGTGAGGAGATAAATAAAACAGTTTATGACCCAATTTATAAGAGGCTCAAAATTGTCTTAGTAGAATGGAATAAGATGGAATCTCATGGAGAAGGGAAAATGAATGTTATTAAAGAAAAATTGGTTAGCGAAGGAAGGATAGAAACTGACGGTTCTCTTTAAGGCTTTTATTTAAAGGCCTAAGCACTGCCCTAGGGCCCTTAAAATTTGGCCTAAGCCCTAATAATTAGGGTTGGGCCAGGCCAGCCCTTTGACACCCCTATGCCCGACCCAATCTAATGGGTCAAGTTTATATGCCCGACCCTATAAAATTTTGGGTCGGGTCGGGTCAGGTTTGTGTCGACCCTTCCTTTGACAGCCCTAAGTCGTACATGCAAATTATATGCTACTTGCTAAATATCTGTGATTCCCGCTCTGTCCAAAGATTGTTTACAAAAACTACATATACTATAGTATTTTCTATAGGCTTTACGATAGATCCTCTTCTTCCTTTTCACCACTCTCTCCAAAGTCCAAACCCAAATAATTTTTGGCCCGCTAATCCTAAAGTCCTTACCGCAGATCTCGAAATCCTTCTTAATGGCGTCCTCTGAAACTTTCTACCTCTCCTCTTCCTTCACAACCATTGATGCTGTCTCTCCTTCGCCTTCTTTTCCTATCCGTCACCGACTTCGAAAAACTCTAGCAATCAAACCCATCTCTTCTTCTTCTTTTCGTTTTATTTCAAAGGTTAAGTTAAATGATCTAGCCTTAAAAGGGATTGATTAAGGCTTTTGAGCATCTTGATGTTTCTTTTTCATCAAGACTTTAGTAACTTGTTTTTACTCTTTTCCTTGAGACTTTAGAGTGAGCTTATCAACCCTAGATCTCTAATGTTTTACTGTGGCTTCATGAAAGAACAAAAAGAATAGAAAAGCAGAAATTATTGAAGTTCTATAGTGGACTTCAAATGGTTAGAAACTGAGCATCAAAGGGGGTACGAAGCAGGATCTCAAGTCTGAAAACTCTCAACAAATGAAGACTAAATGAACTAATTTTTGGTATTGAAAGATAACTTTTCTCTGCGAAAAAAAGTTTTAAGATTTGAGTTACTCCTGAGATATGAGTTAGGGGCATTTTAGGCAATAAAATTTGACAAAAACTATTTTTACTTTTATATAGTGTTAAGGATTAATATTAATTTTTCCGCTGGCTAACCATATGAATGGAACTAGGGGTGCAAGTTTTGTATCGAAAAAGACCAAAAAACCGGTCCAATGAACCAACCAAAAACCAGTACTGAGCCAACCCAAAATCGATTCCCGTTCAGTTTGGTTTTAGGTGGCTGAAACCGAAAACCAGTCAGGTAGGATGATGAAATTGACCCAATACTGAAAAAGGAAAAACCATAAAACTGAAAAATGAGGAAAGCCGAGGAAAAAAAAAAGTCACCGACCCAAAACAGAAAAAAATAAAAATAAAAACTCAGTTCCCTTCAGTTTTGATTTTTCAAAATTTAAGTTAACTAAAACTGATTTGTTTCAGCTTGATTTTGGTTCAAGCGGAAACCAAATATTGGCTTTCATCAGAAAATCAATGTGTCTAAGAATCGAACAATCGAATTCTTGTTAGATCCAAGAAAAGGAGGTTCTTGAGATGAAGATGAATAATTGTTAGACCGCATAAAAAAACTATGGCGAAATTTCTTTTTGCAAGAGAATGAATCTTATCCATGCGACCAAGTATTTTCACTAAAATATCCTGCTTCTTCCAAGTTTGTAACGAAATAGCTATTGATATCCAAAATATTAGTTGTGAAATGAAAGACTTTCATACTACTCAAAGACCATTAAGTCATTGAATAATTTAAACAAACAAGTGGCAACGCAAATCTAGAGGTCCGTTGTGAGCCTAAGAATCTTTTCTCATAGATTTTGAAGGTTGATCACTTTATGATTGGTCAAGTTTAATCGAAAATAGAACACCATTTATGTTTTCATACCATTCACAATCTTTAAGCAATGGAAAAGGCTGCAAATCAGATCATGGATCAAAATTTCGTCCGATATCGATACATATTGGACAATACGTATTGGTATCGGAAGTCATCGATACTATGACAACTCGAATTTTGGCACCCCGAAACCCGTGCCATCAGCATGATCCTTTAGACCGTGCCCCAAAACTATGTACGAAATATTAGTATAACAAGCAATATTAAGACAAAATGGCAACTACATAATGCGAAAGTAAATTTATATTCTAGGTATTAACCCAAAAGATAGTTCTACTTTCATGCCACTGCATGAAAAGAGAACCGATCCAAACCATCGGTGATCAATAGATCACCCCAGATGGTTCGCCAAAAGAATTATATCAATTTAATTACAGGTTTCAAAAAGGCTTGACATACCAAGCCGTATAAATGTACTCTCAAAATCTCTCTCTATCAAAGTACTTAGCGGAGTCTCCTAGAAGAAGTCCTCAGGAGGGGGCTCCAACTCGTCCCCAGGCATGTAATCCAAATCACCCGGATCCACGTCTCCCGAAGCCTCGGCCGCTGCTAGCACTGGACCTGCAACGTATAGTCTAAGGGTGAGCTACATCCTAGCTCAATATGGAACAACACAATGAACATATAAGTCAAAATCTCACATATATTCCATGATATTCTAAACATGATGTATCTATGCATTTGCAGTAAAACAGTTTAAAAGATGATGATTATGCCATGAAGTTTACTGGTGGTTTACATGTTTCATTCATTTTCAACTGATTAGGCCTAAAATAAAACTTAAATCTTCAACTTAAGTAATCCCCGAGCAATATAGCATTGAGCCCCAATGGAATACCCTCCATCGTCGTCTAAATAGACAGTTGTTATATGTATTCCTTGGGAATACTACCCAAGCCCCTTTTTCAATAGGCGACGGGGTTAAATCTCATCTCAACATCCCTAGAATGTGCTTATTGTATATGGATAAACCTCCGTACCGGTGTACGGATTGGCCGTCGTATCGGTCACGGATATCTTGCCGAGTCAGTCGTAGGTATCCCGCCACGTCGGTGGGGTATTCTGTTCAAACCTTAAATAATAAATATATCATGTAATATCCCGAAAAATCACGTTAAACAGTGACCTCGAGATCCGTGCCGATTGGTCACAGGTATGACCAATTAGGAGTTCAATGGTTAGCATAGAGTGTGATGAACGGGTGAGATGTGATAGTTTGAGTGAGTGTGTGGTGTGTGATGAGAATCTGAGATCGCATACACCTATCGCGGTGTATGTGCTCAACACACAGGGGAGGGGATAGATAAAAAGGTTTAAAAAACCCTAAAATCTGTAAATTGGTTGTTGAGAGAGGAGTAAAGAAGAGAGAGAGAGGAGTAAAGAAGTGGAACAAGAGTTATTGTGAGTGATTGGAAGGGGGACTCTAGCATTTAAGAGATCGATTCAACGCGAGGAATCCGTTCAAGCAAAAGCTGGAACCCTAGCCTTTCCAACCACTTGATTTGAAATCAATTTGAGAGTGATTGAAGGTAAGATTTTTGTAGTTTAAATGCATGGATTAAAGGGTTAAATTGTAGTTAGAAATGGTGTAAAATGTAGAGTAAAAGCTTAGAAAAAATGGAGGAAAAAGTAAGGGAAGAGATTGAGAAGAGCAGCCAAAAGGGGGCTGAATCTGGCAATTTCGATTAATCAAAATTGGGTTTCGATTAATCGAAATTGGCCAAGAAGTTGAAAAGTCAGATTCGATCCTCATTAATCGAATTTAGTTTCGATTAATCGACTTTAGATTTCGATTAATCGAATTGGGAATCGATTGATCGACTGGGAACCTACAGTAAACTCCAGTGGAGGAAAGAAAATAGCTTGGATAAATTGACTAATCGAAATGAGAGTTCGATTAATCGATTTAGAAATTCGATTAATCGATTTGGGATCGATTAATCGATTTTGGAAACTCGATTACTCAAATTGAGAATCGACTGGATAGAGTAGAGAATTTCAATTAATCGAATTGGGATTCGATTAATCGAATAGAAATCTCGATTAATCGATTAATCGATATTGAATTTCGATTAATCGATTTTGGAAATCGATTAATCGAATCAGATTCGATTAATCAATTTTGGAGTTCGATTAATCGACTGTGCCAGTTTATGTTGACTTTTGAGTTTGACTTTAAGATTCTTGGAGGGTCTTGAACCTTCTTTATTACCTCTTTAATGATGTGTTTCACACGCTGTGTGGTACCATAGGTGGTACGTGTGAGCTTGGGCACAAGGAGCCACGTGAGACCTTGATGCATTGATCAAGCGAAGACTTGAGGTAGGAAACTCCTTGAACATGTACCTTATTTTGCAAGAGCATGTATGTAGTGATATAGATTTAAATTCAAAATGTTTTATTGCTTAAAGAGTTTGGAAAAAGTGTGTGTGTGTGACATCAATAAAAGTAATCATAATGAGCCATCCCCAGGGGATGAAGAAGTAAAGAGATAAGAGCATCAGGTGTGATGCAAGTGAGTGGATACATCCCAGGGATGTATCCAAGATTGAATCATGTTTGATAGGGCCTAACTGATATAAGATAGCACATTTACACGGTGAATAACTATATGTAAGGCACCGATATTTCTGTTATTTGAGGTTTGATAGGGTACCCCACCGACGTGGCGGGATATCCACGACTGACACGGCAGGATATCCGTGACCGATACGGCGGTGAAATCGTAGGCCAGTGTGGAGGCTTATTCGCACACAGTAAGCACACCCCAGGGGTGTTGATTAAAACTAGTGAAACCCCGCCACCAATCCCCAGGGGAAAGGGGCTTGAGTATTATTTGTATTCTCAGGGAATATGTTAAAATGTCTATATAGATGACGATGATGGGTATCTCATCGGGGCTCGATGCTATATTGCTCGAGGATTACTTAAGGTGAAAGTTTAAGTTTTGCTTTAGGCCTTTTCAGCATCTTTCATGAATAAGTAAAAGACATGAGTAAACTACCAGTAAAATGTGATGCTTTTAAATGATTTTCATCAGTAATTGCATAGACACATCATGCATGGCATATCATGGAATATATGTGAGTAATAATTTATATGTTCAGCCATGTTTTGTTCCCTATTGAGCTAGGATGTAGCTCACCCTATAGACTATACATTGCAGGTCCACTACTAGCAGCTGCCGAGGCTTCAGGAGACACTGACCCCGGTGAGTCGGACCTTGCGGCCGGAGACGAGTTGGAGCCACCTCCTGAGGACTTCTTCTAGAGGACTCCGTTGTGCCACTTTGAGGGTTTTTGGAGAGATTGGTACGGCTTGATATGTCAAGCCTTGTTTGACTAAACAATGTATATATTGTGATTTGGATGATTCTTTTGGGGCGAACCATCTGTGATGATTAGCTATCATCGATGGTTCGGATCGGTTCTCCATTCATGCAGAGGCATGAGGGTAGAACTGTCTTTTGAGAAATGTTTATATAGTGATTGACTTCCGCAGTTTCATTTCTATTTCAGTTCAATTCATTGCTTGATATACCAATGTTCCATGCTCAGCTAAGGGGCACGGTCAAGATGATCATGCTAATGGCACGGGTTTCAGGGTGCCGAAATCCGGGCTGTCACATATCATGTACTTTATATATAGTTATTCACCGTGTAAAAGTGCTACTTTATATCAGTTAGGCCTTATCAACAGTTATTCAATCTTACTTATATCCCTGGGATGTCTAAATTACTCGCATCACATTGATGCCCTTATCACTCTCTCATCCCCTGGGGATGTCTTATTTTCATTTGCTTTTTTGGTGTCACACACACACCCTTTTTCCAAAGATTTACACAGTTAAAATATTTTCAGTTTGATTTCTATATCATTATATACATGCTCTTGCAATTAAAGTATATATTCAAGGTGTTCCCTACCTCAAATCTCTGAAGGTCCAAGCATCAAGGTCTCACGCGGCTCCTTATCCTTGCTTTCACACGTATCACCTATGGTACATCATAACATATGCAACACATCACTAAAGATGCAATAGAGAAGGTCCTAGACCCTCCATAAACCCCAAGGTCCAATTAAAAAGTAAAGTGAAACTGTCAAAATCGATTAATCGATTCCCAAAATCGATTAATCGAGCCCTAAATTGATTAATCGACTCCCAAAATCGATTAATCGAAATCCAAAATTGATTAATCGATCCCAAATCGATTAATCGAAATCCCAAAAATGGTTAAATCGATTCTCAAATCGAGTAGTCAAAAATCCCAAATCGATTAGTCGATCCCAAATCGATTAATTGAAATCCAAAATCGATTAATCGATATTCCAAATCGATTAGTCGATTTTCTCAAGTCTTTTCTCTCTAGCCACTGGAGGTACCCAGTCGATTAGTCGATTTTCAAATCAATTAATCGAATTTCAAAATCGATTAATTGATTTCCAGTTCGATTAATCGAAATCGGACACTTTTGCTTTTTTCAACTTCTAGACCAAAATCGATTAATCGATTCTCAAAATCGATTAATCGATTTGGCCATACTCAGTCCCTTTTCGGGCTGTTCTTCCCAAATCTCTTTCTTTTTCTACTTACTTTCTTTTCTAGGTCTTTAATCTATCATTTTAATTATACTTGACTGAATTTAATTCATCAAATCTTTAGGTATTGAAATCTAACAAAACTCACCTCAATAAATCCCTTAAAGGATTGATTCGTTGGGTTTGATGGCTAGGGTTCCAGCTTTTCGCTTCAACGGCTCCTCATGCGTTGAATCCGGCATTCAATGCTCTAATCTCCTCTTGATTTGCATTAACTCCTAGCTCTCACTCTCTCCTTGGTCTCTCTCTCTTCTTAACTCTCTTTCACCAACCAAATAAAAGCAACCTAGGTTTATTAAAACCCTTATAGCTTCTCTCTAGCTTGTGTGTTAAGCACATATATCAGAGATAGGTGTATGTGACCACTAACCCACACTATACACTACACTTAGGTCACATTGACATCACATTAGTTCATCACTTCATGAGTCCATTGTTTGACCATCACTTGGTCAAACCTACGACCAGTCGGGCACAGATCCCGAGGTCACTGCTTAATGCTCAAATTTTTGGGATATTACATTCTCTCCACCTTGGGAATTTTCATCCTCGAACATAAACTCGACGGCGTGTCTATGGGGTCCCCCCCCCTCTCACACGCAGTTGAGGTAAATACTCGGTCGTGAAAAATTAACTAGGTTACTACACGATGCAAGAAGGAAAACAATAGTGCAAGCGAATGTAAAATTTCGATTTTCATTTCATCGATACCAAAAAGTTTACAATGTTGTTCATGTCTCATTAATTACAAACACACACTTAATTACAATATGAAACTAAATCAGAAAGTCATCGACAAAACCCAAAAATATGGAGTCCAGCTCAAACAGTCCCCTCTCCAAGCTGATCAAGTGCTAGCTGGTCTAGTGCTGGCTGACTCATCTGAGCAGGTGGTGGCTGACTCGTCTCAGCTGGCTGTAGGGGCACCGAGCCGGATGCATCGACAGTAGAGGTACTCGCATGAAAAGCTGCACCCGAGTGAAAAGCGGTCCAGCCCGTAGTCCACGTCTCCTCCTGCACGAGGTGCTGCTGATAGTCCAATGGATAGATGTACCGCATGATGTGGTACATCAAAAAGTCCATCCACCGGTTCATCATCTGGTTGTTGGCTTCCATCCGGGCCAACACATCCTCAATAGTAGGTGTTAGGCGAGCTGCTCGGCGGCGGTATGATGATGTAGGTGTGGTAGCCGCTGACTGCGAAGGTGGCGTAGAGGATGTGGTAGGAAGTAATATGGGCTGCCTCCCAGCTGGTACTGAGGTCTGAGATGGGGCTCCCTCAACGAGTGGAATGACAGGTGGTGCTCCCCCTACTGGAGGGTCCTGCTGTGGTGGTGGGGGTGGTGGTAGTGCTACTGCTGGCCCATGAATTGGTAGGGCCCTCTTCAACAGTCTATAGCTACGACCCCACAAAGCGACTGAGTAATGCTTCACGTGGTCCGTAGCTTTCTGCTCATGGGGTGAAATCGCATACTCTGGGGCATCAGAGTAGCATTCCAGCATGCTCGATATGAGGCTAGCATAAGGCATCTTTTCTTTGGGCCTTAAAAGACTCTTCATCAATTTCCCCTTAATGTACGTCATCCCCTCGATGACGATCTTGATAGCATCGAACCAACGCCTGCAGTAAGCTGCATAGAGGGCTTGTTGAACCAATTCTACCTGTTCGGTGTCATGGTGCAGAGGGTATAAATTACACTTGATTATCAAATCAAGCATCCACATATAAGGAGGTAGGTCTACCCTCCGTATCAGCTTTCCCGATCCCTTTTTCCCGTTAGTCATGTCAGCTATGATGTCCTCAAATTTGACCTCCTCAGGAAAAGGTGGGAATAAGGTGGTCTCGGGCACAAAATCCAAGTAATACTCAAGTGACTCATGCACATGGCGACGGGTGAAGGTATAATTACGACCATCTATCTTGGTCGTGACGCTGTCATTGACTTGACCCTTCTCTAGATGTTGGTAAAACAAGCGCACAAGTCGAGGATAATAGGACCCGTGTAATGGGTTCAAAAGGTGGTCGAGACCCGCATTTTGGAGGTACTGTCGGGCCCATTGGGTCTCGCCCTCGACTGTCGGGTTGGTAAATAGGACTTCGTCGATGATGTACTCATCTTCGAATTCCTTAGTTGTCCACCACTCGTTTGGTTGGAGCAGGTTCTCGGGTGGTGGTGGTGTAGGTGAAGATTCGCGCGAAGACGCGCTCGTCGAACCGGATGTGGTATCCAATGACGATGGGGATGGGGTTCTTATAGGTGATGGTGTTGGTGGGGGCGGTGCGGTGCGGTGTTCTTATGCCTGACCGGGAGCTTCGAAGTCGCTTTCTTCGAGGTTAAGCGAGTTCGAGGCGGCATATTTGTGAATAATCAAGAAAACTAGGGTTTAATGGCTCAAATTTAAGAAAAAAAAACTCGGATCTAGGGTTTACCTTAGGTTTGCGATCCAAATGCAAGCAATTTTGATCTGAAATCGACGCAAAACCTAGCTGGTATGATAGCTTGAGGAGGAAGACGAAGTGGCACGTAAGAAACAAAACCCCAAAATTTTCAAATGGGGAGAAACCCCCTTCGATTTATATATATAGGCTCAATTCGATTAATCGATTCTTAAAATCAATTAATCGATTTTCAAAATTTTAGTTCAACCGCACGAAATCTATTTCCAAAATCGATTAATTGAACCCATTTCGATTAATCGAAATCGTGGTCACTTAAAATTTCTAACTTTTCCATTTCACTGGTGTGTGCCAGTCGATTAATCGATTTACCAAATCGATTAATCGATTTCCCAAAATTGATTAATCGAATTTCACCTCGATTAATCGAATTCGTAATGTACTTTAAAATTTTTCTAAAATTCCCAAGTCACTCGATTAATCAAATTTCCAATATCGATTAGTCGAAATCTAAAATCGATTAATCGATCCCCAAATCGATTAATCGAAATTTCACTTTGTTAATTTTCTGAATCCTCATTCAATCTCCACTCACTGGCGTATGCCAGTCGACTAATTGACCAAAATCGATTAATCGAATTCCCAAATCAATTAATCGGTTTTGATCAAATTTTTCAAAATTTTATGATTTTTTTTTTGTCTCTTTTGTTTTCTTTTAATACATGACCAGTTGGTCACTGATTTTGTGAAACATGTCTTCACAGTCATTTCGTGGCTATGAAGAATCTTGATTACGCATTCAACGTTACATTAGGAACACGATGCAGATTGGAATTCTCTCTACTGAATATATTGATCAAAGGTCCACATTAGATTACAACATATGGTTTAAATCCGCAAACATGCTTACGGTGATAAAATTTGACTCTTAAGCTATCGAAAACAAGTCCGGATATTGTTCCTTCACGTCGGCCTCTCATTGCCACGTAGCTTCTTCGGCCAGATGATTCTTCCATCGAACAAGCACTAATGGAATCACTTTTGTCCGTAACACTTGTTCCTTTCGATCCAAAATCTCCGCCGATTATTCGATCATGCTCATATCCTCATGCATCTCAAATGATTGGCTGCTCAACATATGGTTAGGGCCATTAAGATACTTCCTGAGTATAGATACGTGGAATACAATGTGCACCCGATCAAATAACGGTGGCAATCTAATGCGGTACGCAACTTCCCCTACTCGACCTAGAACCTCAAATGGTCCAAGATAGCGGGGACTCAACTTTCCTCTCTTGCCAAATTTCATCACCCCCTTCATAGGTGACACTTTCAGGAATATATGTTCACCCACCTTAAAGTCTATACTCGTCTGCTTGATATCAGTGTAGCTTTTCTGTCTGCTCTGAGCCGCTTTGAGTTTGGCCCTTATCATCCGAACATAGGTGGCATTATGTTCAAGTATCTCGGGTCCCAAAACAAATTTCTCACCTATTTCTTCCCAATAGATGGGCGATCTACATCGTCGTCCATAAAGAGCTTCATACGGTGCCATCCCAATGCTCGTCTGAAAACTGTTGTTATATGCAAACTCAATCAACAGTAGGTGTTGATCCCATGATCCTTACAGTTCTAACATACACGCCCTAAGCATGTCCTCGATGATCTGATTGACCCGCTTTGTTTGCCCATCAGTTTACGGATGGAATGCTGAACTGAAATCTAATTGCGTTCTCATTCCTTCTTGAAATTTCTTCCAAAACTTTGGTTATATATAATGGGTCACGGTAAAAAACAATGCTACTCGAAATCTCATACAAACGGACGATCTCCTTCATATATAGCTCTGCAAGTCTTCCCGCCGTGTACATCGTGTTGTAAGGCAAGAAGTGCACTGACTTGGTCAATCGATCGACCACTACCTAAATGGCATTGTACCTCTTTGCAACACACGGTAGTCCAACGATGAAGTCCATAGAGATCGATTCCCACTTCCATTTCGGTATATGTAGAGGCTGCAATAATCCCGCAGGGTGTCTATGATCGATCTTGACTTGCTAACACGTCAAACACTGCGACATGTACTCTACCACGTCTTGTTTCAAACCTCTCCACCAGTAATTCTTTTTCAAATCTTGATACATCTTCATCCTTTCCGGGTGGATAGCATAGCTTGACTTGTGAGCCTCATCAAGGATAGTTTGCCACAAGTCGGCATTGTCCGAAATGCAAAGACGGCCCTTGAACAATAAGGAACCATCCTCCTTGACCGAGAACTCAGATCTGATGCCTTCAGTTACATCTTGACGAATCTTGGTTAGCGTCGGGTTTTTCATCTGTAGCTCGTGGATATGTTGAAGTATCACCGGTCTCACTGATATATTAGCCAAGAAGGCTCCTGTAGCTTGCGACTCGATGTTCGCATCATATAGTGCCAAATCTTCAAACAGCTTCCACCGGTGCATACCCAAAATCAAACAAGTCAACTGAGCTGAACTCTTTCGACTCAAAGCATCGGCTACTATATTAGCCTTGCCTGGATGGTACTGTATGGAACAGTCATAGTCTTTGAGGAACTCCATCCATCTGCGCTGCCTCATGTTTAGATCTTTCTGTGTAAACAGATATCTGAGGTTTTTATGATCGGTGAAGATTTAAAAGGTCTCACCGTACAGGTAATGCCTCCAAATCTTCAGCATAAAAATGACCGCTACTAATTCCAGGTCATGTGTCGGATAATTCTTCTCATGATCTTTCAACTGTCTCGATTCGTACGTTATCACCTTTCTGTGTTGATTAAGCACGCAGCCCAAACTACTATACGAAGCATCGCTGTATACTGCGAACCCTCCACTGCCTGAAAGAATCGCTAGTACTGGAGCTGAAGTGAGTCTCTTCTTGAGTTCGTGAAAACTCTTCTCGCATGCCTCACTCTACTCGAATCTTGCATCTTTCCGTGTAAGTCTCGTGAGTGGTCCTGATATCTTTGAAAACCCCTCAACAAAATGTCGATAGTAACTCGCTAATCCAAGGAAACTACGAATGTCTGTCACGGTCTTTGGTTGCTCCCAATTCACCACTGCTTCGATCTTTGTTGGATCTACAGTGACCCATGCTTTGAGACGACATGTCCCAAAAAGCTAACTTCCTCTAACCAAAACTCGCACTTATTGAGCTTGGCATACAGCTGATGTTCACATAGAGTCTGTAGGGCTATTCTCAAGTACTTCTCATGCTCTTCCTCTGACTTTGAATAGATCAGGATGTCCTCAACAAACACTACGACACAAGAGTCTAGGTGTGGTTTAAACACCTTATTCATCAGATCCATGAATGACGTCGAGGCATTTGTCAACCCAAACGGCATCACTAGGAATTCATAGTGTCCGTACCGAGTCCTGAATACAGTCTTCTGAATATCCTCTGCCTTAACTCTCAACTGATGATATCTAGATCTCAGATCAATCTTGGAAAAGTACTTCGCTCCTTGCAGTTGATCAAACAAGTCATCTATCCTAGGCAAAGTGTATCGATTCTTAATAGTGAGTTTGTTCAATTGCCGATAGTCAATGCATAGCCTCATTGACCCATCCTTCTTCTTTACAAACAAGAGCGGTGCTCCCCATGGACACACGCTTGGTCTCACAAACCCCTTGTCCATTAGCTCTTGTAACTGCTCCTTCAATTCCTTCAACTCAGCAGGAGCTATTCTATATGGTGCTTTAGAAACGGGATCCATTCCTGGTGCTAAGTCGATGGCGAATTCCACTTCCCTTTCTGAAGGTAATCCGGGTAACTCCTCCGGAAATACATCAGCGAAGTCTCGCACAACTGCTATCTCAGAAATAACATTCTTCTCCTCCTTATCTTCCTTCAAGGATGCCAAGTATCCATTGCACCCTTTTCTGATCAAGCGCTTGGCCCTGACTGCCGAGATAAGTGGCATATGCATCAACCTCTCTCCTCGAAATCGAAATGATCTCCTCGTGTTGGGTCTGAAGATGACGACCTTATTCTTGCAATCTACCGTCGCACAGTGAGTCGACAACCAATCCATGCCAAGGATCACGTCGAATCCTTGCATGTCTAACAGAATTAGATTCGCAGGTAGTTCAAAGTCGTCTCCATCCATGATTTTTACGATCACGGAGTTGTAAACTTTCTCGAAATCAATCGATTTCTCAGTCGGAATGGCCACGGTTAACACAAAGTCTAACTCCTCTGGGTTAACTTTCATCTTCTTTGTGAAGCAAGGGGTAACAAATGAGTGGGTAGACCTCGGGTCTATCAACACTCGAGCTTCATATGTGACATCGCTTCCCTTCTTACAGATTTGTAATGCACCTAATCATACATACACGTATATATAATGTATATCATCATACTAGAAATTATTATATGCAGTTTCTTTTCTATTTTCTATATGGATGCACCTTCTCTATCTAAAATTTTCAAGAATTAAACTTTTTTATTTAAAAGAAATCTCACCTTGGATCACATCATTTGTATTTTGAGCCTCTTGAGTTGTGACTGTGTAGGCTCTCCCTTGGACGATCGGCTTCCTTGCTTGTATCGGTCGTGGCATAGGAATTGAAGCTGTCTTCCCTTTGTTCACTTCGGGGCAATCTTTGATCAGGTGGTGCAACTTGTCACATTGAAAACAACCCCGAGTACCCATCCTATAGTCCACTGTCTTGTGAGACTTGCCACACTTGGCACAAGTCTCACGAGGTGTGGAAGAAGCTGCTCGCGAGAACCACTGTGTAACTGTAGCTCCGGTAGTAATAGCAGGGCTCTCATATCTTATCGGCCTCCCCGACACAAGCAATGGGAATCTCTGCTAGTTGGTCTGCTGCGCCGGTCTCCCATAACCTTCTTGGGATGGTGGTCTCTGATTGCTTGCTACGAATCTCAGCTTTTTATTCACCGACTCGTAGTTTCCCGTTCTGCTCTGGTCTACATTCCACGTTCCTTGTTGCTCCCTCTGGCGGTATCTGTTATTATTTTCTTCATCTACCACCAGGGCCTTGCTCATGACCTCTCCATAGGTCCTCATCTGGATTGGTGCCACTCCTCCCCTCACGTCCGGTCTCAACCCTTGTTGAAACCTCTTTGCTCTCATCATCTCTGTGATGACATAGTCAGGCGCGAAGCGAGCGAGTCGCATGAACTCCACTCCATATTCTCTAACAGTCATCTTCCCTTGTACGAGCTGCAAAAATTGAATCTCCATCTGATTCCTCACAACTTTTGGAAAGTACTGTTTGTTGAACTCTTTAACAAATTCATCCCACATCCAGGGCAAATCTGGAGTCTCCTGAGCCCTAGTCCATGAAACAGACTTCCACCAAGGTCCAGCCTCTCCATCTAACATGTAGGCTGCCCAATGGACGCTCTCGTCCTCTGTATATGTCAGCACACTGAACACCTTCTCCATCTCACTCAGCCAGTTCTCAGCTGCCATGGGCTCTGCCTGCCCCGAAAAGCTAGGAGGTCTCATCCTCCTAAACTCAGTAAACGCAGAAGACACTGGTGGTGTCAGAGCCACTGGAGGTATCGGTGGTTGATGCTGCTCATGAGCGGTATGAGCTGCCAAGGACGCTGCCTATTAGGCCATGGCAGCCGCCATGGTTTTCATGGTGTGCATCATCTTCTAACGCTCCTCTCTATCTTTGTTTCTTTCTCTGACTCTCTCTTGTTCTCTTTGATCTCGATCCTAACGATCATGATCCTGGGTCTCTGCCTGATCTTGGCTCCCTTGGCCACCACTGCCAGAAGCTCCTCTATCTCCTACAGGCATTCTATTTGTGTCCGAGATAAAATCATCTCGACTACGTAAACTTCTATTATGGCCTCCCCTGGGTCGGCCCCTTCCTCTAGAAGACATTTCGGTCTGCATTTGAAACCAAAGTTTCGTTAGCAAAAAAGTCCCTATGCTCTGACAAGATAATGATTGTCAGAATTTCTAAAAGAAAATGCTTTGATACCAATTGTGACAGCCCGGATTTTGGCACCTCAAAACCCGTGTCATCAACACGATCCTCTAGACCGTGCCCCAAAATTATGTACGGAACATTGGTATAATAAATAATATTAAGACAGTTCTACTTTCATGCTACTGCATGAAAAGAAAACCGATCTGAACCATTGGTGATCAACAAATCACCCCAGATGGTTCGCCAAAAGAATTATATCAATTTAATTACAGGTTTCAAAAAGGCTTGACATACCAAGCCGTACAAATGTACTCTCAAAATCTCTCTCTATCAAAGTACTCAGCAGAGTCTCCCAGAAGTCCTCAGGAGGGGGCTCCAACTCGTCCCCAAGCACGTAATCCGAATCACCCGGATCCACGTCTCCCAAAGCCTCGGCAGCTGCTAGCACTGGGCATGCGACGTATAGTCTAAGGGTGAGCTACATCCTAGCTCAATAAGGAACAACACAATGAACATATAAGTCAAAATCTCACATATATTCCATGATATTTTAAGCATGATGTATCTATGCATTTGCAGTAAAACAGTTTAAAAGATGATGATTATGCCATGAAGTTTACTGGTGGTTTACATGTTTCATTCATTTTCAACTGTTCATGAATTACACTGATTAAGCTTAAAGCAAAACTTAAATCTTTAACTTAAGTAATCCTCAAGCAATATAGCATCGAGCCCGAATGGAATACCCTCCATCGTCGTTTAAATAGACAGTTGTTATATGTATTCCCTAAGAATACTACCCAAGCCCCTTTCTCAATAGGCGACGGGGTTAAATCTCATCTCAACATCCCTGGAATGTGCTTACTGTGTATGGATAAACCTCTGTACCAGTGTACGGATTGGCCGCCGTACCGGTCACGGATATCTTGCTGAGTCAGTCGTGGGTATCCCACCACATCGGTGGGATATTCTGTTCAAACCTTAAATAACAAACGTATCATGTACTTTACATATAGTTATTCACCGTGTAAAAGTGCTACTTTATATCAGTTAGGCCTTATCAGCAGTTATTCAATCTTACTTACATCCCTGAGATGTCTAAATTACTCGCATCACACTGATGCCCTTATCACTCTCTCATCCCCTGGGGATGTCTCATTTTCATTTGCTTTCTTGGTGTCACACACACACCCTTTTTACAAAGATTTACATAGTTAAAATATTTTCAGTTTGATTTCTATATCACTACATACATGCTCCTACAATTAAAGTACATGTTCAAGGTGTTCCCTACCTCAAGTCTCTAAAGGTCCAAGCATCAAAGTCCCACGCGACTCCTTATGTTTGCTTTCACACGTACCACCTATGGTACATCATAACACATACAACACATCACTAAAGATGCAATAGAGAAGGTCCTAGACCCTCCATGAACCCCAAGGTCCAATTAAAAAGTCAAGTGAAACTGCCAAAATCGATTAATCGATTCCCAAAATCGATTAATCGACTCCCAAAATTGATTAATCGAAATCCAAAATTGATTAATCGAAATCCAAAATCGATTAATCGATCCCAAATCGATTAATCGAAATGCCCAAAATGGTTAAATCGATTCTCAAATCGAGTAGTCAAAAATCTGAAATCGATTAGTCGATCCCAAATCGATTAATCGAAATCCAAAATCGATTAATCGATTTTTCAAATCGATTAGTCGATTTTCTCAAGTCTTTTCTCTCCAGGCATTGGAGGTACCCAGTCTATTAGTCGATTTTCAAATCGATTAATCGAATTTCAAAATCGATTAATTAATTTTCAGATCGATTAATCAAAATCGGGCACTTTTGCTTTTTTCCACTTCTAGACCAAAATCGATTAATTGATTTTCAAAATCGATTAATCGATTTGGCCAGACTCAAGCCCCTTTTCGGGCTGTTCTTCCCAAATCCCTTTCTTTTTCTATTTTTTTCTTTTCTAGGTCTTTAATCTATTATTTTAACTATACTTGACTGAATTTAATTCATCAAATCTTTAGGTATTAAAATCTAACAAAACTCACCTTAATAAATCCCTTAAAGGATTGATTCGTTGGGTTTGATGGCTAGGGTTCCAGCTTTTCACTTCAACGGCTCCTCATGCGTTGAATCCGGCATTCAATGCTCTAATCTCCTCTTGATTTGCATTAACTCCTAGCTCTCACTCTCTCCTTGGTCTCTCTCTCTTCTTAACTCTCTTTCACCAACCAAATAAAAGCAACCTAGGTCTATTAAAACCCTTATATCCTCTCTCCAGCTTGTGTGTTAAGCACATACACCAGAGATAGGTGTACGTGACCACTAACCCACACTATACACTACACTTAGGTCACATTGACATCATATTAGTTCATCACTTCATGAGTCCACTGTTTGACCATCACTTGGTCAAACCTACGACCAGTCGGGCACAGATCCTGAGGTCACTGCTTAACGCTCAAATTTTTGGGATATTACAGATACGGTACATTGAATGTACCGTATCGGTGGTTTACATGTATTTACCAGACGATACATTTAGTGTATCGTCCAGTACTATCCGATACCGATACACATCGGTTTTGGGATCGGACGATACGTATCGATTTTCCAGCATTTTAATCCTTGAATCAGATGATTCAACTCATTAGATTTATAACTAACATTCTTCATATTTAATCACTATTGAAGTGCTTGGATTAAATAGTGCAGATCCACTACTGAATAGGTAGTTTGGGCGAAATGAAGTTCACATTATATCCAACCGCTTGAGAAAGTGGATTGGTCAATTATGTGTGATATGATGTGCACTATAAGTTAATTGTCTTCATGTAGCGATTTGTGCAATTAGGGTCGATGAAGCTTTGACAGGTGATGTTTTACATGAATATATAATCTTCATTGATTGATTGTTAATGAGTCATCATTACTATTATTATCATGGACCTCTAGCACAATTAAATACCTATTTTCGTATTTGTCATTTAATTTTTTTGGCAAAATCTTTGTCGTATCAAATCCAATTTTTGATCCACTTGAACCTATGAACTCCGAAGAAGGAGAGGTATATTGTTGTGTCATTTAACATATTAGAATCAGTCTCACCGTCAAATCCAAAAACAACAGCCTTCAACACATAAATCAGTAAACTTGAAGTGAGAATGATATGTTTTACCGAACCTTATTCCTACATTTTCTTTTAGTAGACATATGAGAAATGCCTAGAATAGTGGAAGTATACCAACATTAGATAATCGCTTTATCATATGATGTTTGATTTTAGTTTTTAAAACGTTCAAATGAGTTTATACAATCGGTGTTAGACATGTTTATGACGAATAAACCCACTTTGCGTGTAAAACCTCATGACATATGAGATTTAATATGATATAGTTAAAATGACAGGTACCAATAATAATGTTGTTAAAGCCTCATGACCTGTAATTTATGTCTTTTATAAATCATTTTCTACATTCTTTATTGGTAAATCCTGATTAAAATAAAGGTTATATGTTATCCATATGACTTAGCTTTCACGGCCAAGTGAGAGATGCTGGAATGTAGCCATGAATGTCACTCAATGATTATTATTAGGAAAAATTACATAAAAACCCCTAAACTTTCAACTCAATGTCCAAGAGGCACATGAACTTTACTAAATACAACATAACCTTCGATAAATAAAGCCCCCCCAAATTAGACCCATACCGTCAACGTCCGTCCCCCTGCTCGACGAAAACTGCTAACGAAGCAGTTAAGGGACGTTATTTGCCTACGTGGCCTTGCCAACGTGGCACCAAGCCCTTTAAAACTTTTGAGAGATGCCCCATCTATCTCTCGTTCAGAATTTTGGCGCCAACAGCTCTTCTTCTTCTTCTCCTCTTCTCTTCAGCCGAGCAAACCTTCGATCCTTCAGCACATCATCATCTTCTCAGCTCTTCAACGCCTGCATCGTCTCTGTAATGACTTGGATCAAACGTAATTCAGGACGCCCAACTCCTCACTACGGTAATGAGTAATCCTTGTAACTGATTTTGAAGTGGTAACTGACTTCAATACATTCGAAGTGGTATTTTTTATTGCAATGTAGGCTTTATTTTATTTTTTGCTTTTCATTGGATGGATTTTACAGATATAGATTATTACGGATGGCTTTTTTAGGGTGGTGAAATTAGGAGTTTAAAAGTTAGAGAACTTTCTTTTATGGTTGCTTAAGATTCCAAGTAGGATACTAGATTAAGATAGAAAATTATTTATTTATTTTAATATATAAAAAATTAGAGATTAATTGAGGTGTGAAAATTTTATGAAAGTTCCCTTAGAAGATTGGGAATTTGGTTATAACACTCTTTCATATCTGTATGTGCAAAAATTAGAGATTAGGGTTTACCATGATTGTTGTTCTTTATGGATTGCACAATAACTGTATGTGAAAATGCTTGTTGTGTTTTTGTGAAACTAGAACACCGATAAGCTCCTAATGTAGCAGCAATACAAATTTTGGTTAGTTCATTCAAAAAATTAGGAAATTCATATTAGGATTATGCTTATTAATTTGGAAAAATTTTAATTCAAACATTTTCTTAAATAATATTTGATTACAAAGAACAAGAAGTTGCTAATAAAATTAAAAACTGATTCACAAATGAGACATTTCCTAATAAATGTCAAAGAAGAACATATTTATTGCTCAAACCTATATTACAATATAACTCAAATAACATACTTTGCAATTCTGAAGTAGGTGTCACAATTAAGAATAGATCATCGGATCCAAGCATATCCTGACACTAGAGGCCAAATCATTAGATCCAACAAGTCAAACTCCAAAAGGAAACTAGTCCCAACTATAAAAAATTAGGTGGGTTTTATTTATTAGCCCAATATCAGAAGAACATGTTGATCTAAATAACTATATATGAAAGTTCCCTTAGAGATTGATCGAGGACTATTAGAATTGTTGAATGGACTATTTTTATATGGTGATTTGTAATGTTGTTACTCCATACTATGTACATCATATTGTACACTGTAAAATGATTCTAATTTATTATTTAGTTGTGGTTGTTGCCGATGGGTGTTCTGTTGTTGCTGCCCTCTATGCATCTGCTATATGTTGTGATGCTGATGGTGTTGATGGTGTGTTACATTGTAATCATCAGTAAGTAAAGTTGTGGACATGTTTATGTTATTGTTTATGCTGCTAAGAGACAATGTGATGTTGTAGTTGTGCTTGTGAAGGTACTGCTAGTTGTGGTGGCATATTTAATGGTGACTTGCAATGGTGGTATATTCAATATCTATGGCTTCTAACTGTTGAAAGTTTTATACCTTAAATATTTGTATGCCTTTTATTATTGAACATCAGTTTTATACCATTGTCAGTAGCCTTTATATATTTATGTTGTTGAATATCCTTCTGATGGGTTCTTAACTATATAACTACACTACGGGGGTGTCTTTAAGGGTACACCAAGAGAAGGGTGTTACAGAGGGGGTTGTGTGGGAAGCTTTGATTACTGCCATGGAGATGAAATGTCATACCTCGAGCTCCTTAGTATGCGTTCTGAATTGGATTGCATAGTTGGAGAAGATATTCACTTTTATAGCACCATTGTTATGAATTTCAATATAATCTGATCAAACAACAACATAATGATGCTCTGCAGAAATATAAACCAACATGGAGTGGTTCACGTATACACAGTGTGGACTATTTGCTTGAAAGGTATTGGTTGTCAAGCTTCTGAAAAGTCGAAGCTGCATGCCAGGGCAACAACTATGAGTGGACAGATGGCTGATTCTAAGGGCAAGAGGAAAGAGAAGAAGATGCTAGATGAAAAGGATTCAGATAATTATAGCCCTCTATCATGCTCGTCTTCTTCAAATGATGGCTAATTGTATGACATCGACTACGAGTTAAATGTCGATGATGTATTGTTTAATGCTAACGTAGATGACGATTGTAAGCAGTTGGGGTTGGAAAGTGATCTCCAGGATGTTGCCTCCACAGCCGAGAAAGATGGTGGAATGTGGGTGACGATGCTCTTTTTTTGAAGTCTGATTTGAGGACCATTGATAGTGACTCGGATGACGATAGTAAAATTAGAAGGCCAAAGTACTCTATCTTTGATGAGAAATATGATATGGAGAACCCCACATTTTGCGTTAGAATGGAATCTAAGACTCATACGTTGTCTAGGGAAGCCGTGAAAGAGTATGCTATCAAGTGGGGCAAGGAGATCCGATTTGTAAAAAATGATATAGAAAAAATTCGAGCTATTTGTAAAGATGGTTGTCCTTGGGTGATTTATTGCTTGAATGTACAAAATGATGCAGTGTATCGAATGAAAACTTTTAAAGATGAACATGCGTGGGGTAGAGCCTTCAAAGTCAAGTGGGTCACTGCTGGTTGGATCGTTAAGCAGTATGGTGATAGGATTAGGATGAATCTATCATGGCCTGTGTCCTCGCTTGTCGAGACCGTAGAGAGTGAACAAATTGTGCAAGTCGACATCAGGAAAGCCTATAGAGCAAGGAAGATGGCTCTAGAAATGACAGACGACAATGCGGCTCCACAATTCCGGTTCCTCTATGGGTATATAGATGAGCTTCTAAACACAAATCCGGGGACAATGATAAAACTGAAGGTGAAGGCTGTGAGTGAGCATAGGAGAGAAGAGAAATTTAAGAGATTCCATATCTATTGGGGAGCATTGAAGAAAGGTTTTTTAGAGGGATATAGGCTGATGATTGGTTTAGATGGCTACCACTTGAGGGCCACATGAGGGCATTTTGTTGATAGCTGTTGGGATAGATGCAAATAATTACATCTATCCTATTGCTTATGCAATGGTTGAGAAGGAGAAAAAGGAGACGTGGAGTTGGTTTCTTAAGTTGCTAGGTGGCGATCGAGCCATAGAGAATGCGTCGGCATATACCTTTATGTGTAACGTCCTGAATTTTTTTGACTTTGAGTAGTACACCACGGTGTGCGTGCCCTTCAGGTCAAGTGCCCGACTTTGTGAATGTAGTGGATAGGTCTTGTTGTGACATGTGTCAAGTGAAATTGAGAATGAATAAGTAATATATGTGGACCTTAAAATGAGTTTCGATACACCTAGTATGGGTGTATGTACTTAACACCTAAGTCTAGGTCATAATAAATATGTTTGACTTAAAAGAGAATTTATTTCTCTTGTGAAATTGTAGTTGAGAGAGTTATTGAGAGAGAGGGAAGAAGGAAGAACAAGCAATACAGTTGTGTGAGAGTGTGTACGAAGAGCTATGATGGCGTATTGAATTTGAGAGTTGATTGTGTGGAATCTGTGAAGGCTTTAAGCTACGAAGCCCAATTGTGAAGCTCGGATCGAGGAATCGATCGATTTAAGAAGGTAAGATTCATATGAATTTTCTATAGACTAAGTTGATAGTTTAGTTATGACTATGGGAAAGAATTGAAAGAAGAAAGAGAGAGAGAAAGTAAAGGAAAATGGGTTTGAGAAGTGCAAACCCGAACGGAGTGAAATATGTGGAAAATCGACCGGTCAAATTCAAAATCAACCGATCGATTTTTAACAAGTTGTGAGATCTGAAGGCCAAGCACGATTCCGACCGGTTGAATTTCATTCAACCGGTCGATTTGGAAAACCGACCGGTCGAAAGTAGCATTGACCGATCGATTTAAAAAAATAGTGAGCGTGTAAAGTTAGTTTTTGAGAAACTGGCCGGTCGAATAGAAATCGACTGGTCGATTTTGGAAAACCAACCGGTCGATTTCAGATCTACTGTCGAGGTTGGTGTGAACAAGGTCTGGGTTTCTGAAGGAAAATCAATTGGTCGAATTTGATTCAACTGGTCGATTTATGACAATTTTGACGCTTTGTTTTGGTGTGGACTTGTGGACTTTTGGGAGACTTTGTACCTTCCAGTTCTACATCATCTTTGACGTTTTGTTTATAAATTCATGTAAGGTAGGTGTGAGCTTGAACCATGGATTAGAAAAGCAACTATGAGCTAGGAGAATTATAGTGCGACTTCGTGTGAGGTAAGGAAAACTTCTTAGCATGTGTATTTGATTTCACCAGGCATGTGTGTAGTGATATGATGTGAATGTGTATTTTAAGATATATTTTATCATAGCATGGATTCATCATATTTTAAATATGTAAGTGTGATGTGTGTGATCACTAAGAGAAAATGTGTGTGTGTGTGTGAAGTATGATATGTATATGTATGTTTTCGGCAAGAGATCAAAAATATGTGTGCATGTGACATCATCAGGATGGGAATGTGTGTGAGAACTTTGAAATCAGAGATATGTGTGCATGTGACATCATCAGAATGTGAATATGTGTGAGAACTTTGAAGTCAAAACCTATTATAATGATCACAAACTCATGGTGAATACTATATGTAGATTTAGCACTTTAATTTAAGGTTTTCGTGTGAATATCCGACGACACGGCGGGATATCCGTAACCGGTACGACGGGATATCCGTACAACTTGTGCTCTGGTGCGGCGGAATATCCGCTCTTTGATTACCATTTTGCGGTAATATGTGTTCGGCAAGTCACCTCCATTCAAGAGGGCTTGTGTTTATATACGTGCTAAGGGTTCAATTGAACGACGATGGTGGATATTCCATCGGGGGCTCGATACTATATTTGCTCGAGGAACTATTTAAGTGGTTGATTTAAGTTTTGTGAAGTAAGAAAAGGACTTTTGAGGGATAAGTGTGACTTTTGAATATACATCAGTTATCAGTTTCATTCAATTTAAATGCTTTTAAATTGTGTTCTTCATTCAAGAAATATATGATTTGTGTTATGTCATGAAAGATATGTGTGATGTTGAAAATATGCATGCTATGTTAGTTTTCCTATTGAGCTATGATGTAGCTCACCCTTCGACTATACGTCACAGGTTCTGAGGATGTAGCAGGTACTGGGGATCTAGATCTAGAGGATTCTGAGTACATTGCTAGAGAGGAGATAGAGGCCCCTCCAAAAGATTTCTTCTAGTGGACTTTGCTGCTCTATTTTGAGATTTGTTTTATAAACCTTGGTACGTCCGACCATTCTAAATTAGAAATGATATAATTATGGGATATTGTATTCATTTTGGCGAACCATCATAGGGTGACTTTTGGTTGTCACTGATGGTTTGGTTCGGTTCTTTTGCTCATGCGTTTGACATGGGATTAGAATCGTCTTTTGAGTTATCTGTTAGTTGATTATTATATAGATATAGAGATTTCTTTAGTATAATGTCTCTATTTGCTTTATTAGCTTTATGCTTTGTTCCACTTTGTGTGTGGATGTACCAAGTGTTCTGTGTGATATACGGGGTGTGGCTTCGAGGGTTGTACCGATGGCCTGGGTTTCGGGGTGTCGAAATTCGGGCTGTCACATTATAAGAGATAAACAGAAAGGTTTGATTGATGCCATTCACGACTTCTTTCCCATAGCTTCTCACCATTTTTGTGTGAGACACCTCTACAACAACTTCAAGAAACTTCAAAGGTCTGATTATGAAGGAGTTGCTGTGGAAGGCAGCAAGAGTAACCACCCCTACCGAGTTCAAAAATGTGACGAATGAAATGAAGGACAAAGACAAAAAGGCCTACATTTGACTAAGTGAAAGACCGACAATGCATTGTAGCCGCTCACAATTCGATACGTCCTCAAAGTGTGATATTTTACTGAATTATTTATGTGAGAGTTTCAATTCTTCGATCCGACCGGCTAGGGACAAGTCGATAATCGTGATGTTGGAGAAAATTATGGTAATATTAATGGAAACAATGTATAAGAGGCGAGATGCGATGAAGAAGTACAGCCATCTTATTTGCCTGAAGATCGTGAAGCTTATCGAGAAGACAAAGAGCAGGGCAACGGGGTGGATTGCTAAATGGGGTGGGGATTCTCTATTTGAAGTTGTTGGCCCACGTGATGAACAATATCTAGTTGATTTATAGATGAAGATGTGTGGCTGTAGAAGATGGGATCTATCAGGGATCCCGTGTACCCATGTCGTTGCAGCTATCAATTTCATCGAGGGAGACCCACTTGTACATGTTCACAACTACTACAGCAAAGAGACCTACCTCATAACATATGGTCATTGCCTCGGCCCTATCAACGGGAGAGCCCTCTGACCAGTAAAAGATATTCCTATTCTGTTGCCTCCCAACGTCGAGAAGAGGAGTGGGAGGCCTAAGAAGACCAAGAGAAGGGAACCTGATGAACCTGCTGACCATTCCAAACTATCGAAGGGAGGAGTGAGGATGAGATATAAGATTTATAGGAATATTGGTCACAACAAAAGGGGCTGTAAATAGGTAAATATATACTGCTGATACTAATTATATACTGTTGATGCTAATTATCAATAAGGTTATTATTCATTTGTAGGACAGATTTGGAGTTGTGGTTTCATTTAATGCAAATTTAAAATTGCTGGTGGTGGGGTGCAACTATGAATACTGTACTTTTACTGATTTGTTGGCCAGCAACTAGTTGTGTCTGTAACTGTTGGTCTGCTCTCATAATAGGTTTTAACAAAAAGGCCTCAGTGAATGTCACTGAGATATTTTAGATGTACTTAAACTGTTAGTGGATGATTTTATGTGACAGCCCGATTTTTTCGATACATTTTTTTTTGCTTAAAACACGAATACTCGGGAAAAGTCGGACCATCGAGTCGCACTTCACGATACGAATACAGAAATACTTGGTACATCCACAAATAAGTGCGGAAATCAAAGCAAATATTGCCTATAGCATGATCAAATCTCCAATTCTAATACAAAACATGAACAACAACTAAGACAACCCACCAGTGATGGCCGACTATCACCAAAATAATGGTTCACAAAACAAATGTATGATCATTACATGATTCTAAGTTCTGACAAAAGATGGCTGGACGTACCAAGCCAAGTCACAACAGTCCAAAATCTCTAAACACACTGAATCCCTCAAGGAAAGTACTCGTCGAGTGGGATCACTGATTCCTCCTCTGGAATATAGTCAGAGTCCTCTCCACGCTCAGAGTCTTCAAAGCCCGTGTCTACACCTGTGAATATAGTATGGGTGAGCTAACAACTAAGCTCAGTAGAGGATATTCAATATCAATTTATATTTTTATCATAAGAAAGCATAGATTCAATGACATGAGTTAAAACCATCTTTCAAAACTGAGTTTCAAAACATTTATCATTTTCTTTTATTTCAAAACGAACTTTCAAAGCATTTACTTTCCAAAACAGAGTTTCATCAAAACAGTGTATATAAAAGAACATTTTAAAATAGTCAGAATTATCCGAGGGTGTCCAAGTTTCAAGCAAATTTGCAAACAATGTCGAATTTGCAACCGAACAGTACAAGGGTGTCCAAAGGTGTCTCAATGTATCCAAGAGTGTCTCAATGCATCCAAGGGTGTCCAAGTTATCAATAATTTTCCAAGGGATGCATGATTTCCAAGGGATGAATGATTTTCCAAGGGATGCATATGCGGTATATGTATGAATGCATGTACGAATTATGCCGCCGTACCAGCTCCAAGGGATGCAGTCAAATGAATCCAAGGGATTCATAATGCAAGTTCCACGTCAAAATCCAAGTACAGGGTTAATCGATATGTCCAAGCGTCAATAAATTTGCGTCTCTCAAATGCAGTTAGAGCAATCAATTTCGAGTTCAAAAATCATTTCAAAACTTAAACGATCATCGTACGAAATCAAGACAATATCAATGGCATCTAAGGTACTACATTCAAAAGTGCAATTGGTATTGAGGTTTTTTCCAAAAACAAATAGAAAAGTTCAAATTTCATTTCTTTCAGCAACTATCATGCAAGTCTATACAAATCAAGATTTAGGTGCAAACAGGCATTGAGTTTCCCCTACTCAATCTCAAAGTAAAACGAAGGTTTCCTTATCAGAGCAACAGTCCTACCGACGCCTTCCCGTTCATAACCTAGAACACATCATATTCACAACTTATGCGTCAATGGTGACGAAAAAAAAGGGAGGTCACAAGTTCCCCAGAGTTTTTCCAATAAAAACTGAAGAATTCAAACGCAGGACAAATCAATCGGTCGATTTCCTCAGAGCAACTTTTCAATCAAATCCGACTGGTCAATTCCAAATTCGATCGATCAGTTTCCAAAATCAATCGATCGATTTCTTCATAAAATTTCACATCTTTGCCTTTCCAAAATCGATTGATCGATTTCCAAAATCGTTCGATCGATTTCCCTTGACAAATTTTGCAGTCTTACTGGCTTCTTCTTCCCTGGTTCTTTTTTCCCAAAACTCATCATGTACTTCTTCACTTTCACACACACCATTACTAAAGCTTAACATAGTCATTTACTACATAAATAACGTACATCGCTCACCTTTTTCTTGGTCAATTATGTGTCTCTCGAGGAAAGTTGTCAAGAGGGTTTCGGAGTCAAAAGAGGGTTTTCTCACGCCATTTGATCATAGCCGCGTCGAAATCGGCGCTCTTTTGCAGTTAGCGATCAGAGAAGATGAACTTCGCGCGAGAGATCACGATGTGTCGGATCTAGAAGGGCGAACGAGGTGATGCCTTTCTTCTTCCTTCTTTCTCTCCTCTCTTCTCTCTTCTCTTTCTCACAACTCTCACTCACAACAAGCACGCCAAATGAGGCTTGTGTGAGACACCTCCCCCCTTTATTCTTTTGGTTCGCTTTCGTGTGGAGCACACACACACCTATGTGTGTTTTAGTTCTTATCCAAGAACTAATGCTTGGTATGAAGCTTGTACACCGAAACAGAGTATAAGCTTTTACTCAACGGCTCTAAACGAGATTTAATCCACTTAACTTCTAGGACTGTAATATCCCTGATATTTTCGGCATATTTTCGTTTACCTCGGTAAGCGTGCCCGGAAAATACTGTAGAATATTTTTGGACTTTTGGTAAGCTAAGACTATGGTAAGACTAATGGCCAAAGGAGTTGGTCTCGAGAGGTGTGCAAGTCATGAAATCGATAACTTATACTATTGGGTTGGTGTTGGTGGTTAACACCAGATATGTTCTCAACTTAAGTGGATAAGTTACAAATACAAAAAATCTAGATATTATAGTTGCTTAGGTTTGGTTATAAGAGAGAGAGAGTGCAAGAGAAGATTAACTCTCCCACTCTCTTTGGAATTTAAGCTTCTAAAGACCTTGCTCGTTTGATCCTAGATCTAGAGAGATTGAGACCTCCTCTTCACATCTCAACCATTGATTAGCTTTGAAATTGTCTTAGGATCAGTTTGATATATTGAAAGAGAAGAGTGATGTGGAGAGTGAGAAAAATCTGTGTGATCTAATGGCTGTGGTCGTTTCTTTATGATGGACTGAAGTGAAAATCGAACCATGGAACTTGGAGCTTGGAGCTTGGAATCAGGTTTAAACTACAAGAGGTAGGTCGATGAAACCTCCTTGTGTTATTTTGTTTATGTTTTGTTTAGAATTAAAGAAGACATGTGGTTCAATGTAAACTGATGGCCTGCATCGATGTGCGATTTTTCCCATTTTGGGATTTAGAAAATCTGTGTGATCGATGGTGTGGTTCAATGTAAAATCTGATGGCCAGATCGATGTGCGATTTTTCCCATTTTGGATTTGTTTAGAAAATGTGTGATCGATGATGGTGGTTCAATCTAAAATCGATGGCCATAGATCGATGTGCGATTTTTCCCATTTTGGGACATTTAGAAAATCTGTGATCCGATGGCGTGGTTCAATCTAAAACTGATGGCCACGCATGATGTGCGAGATTTTCCCATTTTTTGTACTCTTTAGAAAATCTGTGTGATCTGATGGCTGTGGTTCAATCTAAAATCTGATGGCCACCGACTGATGTGCAGATTTTTCCCATATTTGCGACTGATGTGCTGTTTTGAATTCAAGGGTCGAAATTGAATTGACCATCGAATTTCAGATTTGACCCACAAATTTCGCTTACATTTTTTGGCATTGAGAAAATTTTATTGGATTTTTAATCGCAAGTTTTAGTTTGATTTTTTGTCTTATATTAACACCGAAAGTGTTAATATATGGAGTTTTTTGTTGGGAGTCCTTGGTGAGGACTGTTTATGCGTGATTTTTGAAGCTCTTTGTTAAGGTAGGGGAACCCTACACATTATTTGTATTCTATTATAAGTAGGGACTGTTTTTGACTATTTCGCTTGAGAAGCATGTATTTGAAATCATATGGACATCGGAACCTCAAAGATGGATACTTTGCTAAAATTAAGAACTTTGTAATTGAACCTCGTAACCTCGGTTAATCTTTGAATCGGACCTTTGAATCGAACTTTGAAAAATCAAGATATGATATGAATAATAAGCCTTGATATGTGTTAGCAATTGCATTTGATTTGAGTGCGTCGAGCGATGCCCTAGATTCTACCAACCGTGTTGACGGTATAACTATGGCGCAAGTTTCCCACATTGAGTAGGGGCTTGTTGCATCCAGAAAAAGGGTTCATGGACGACGATGGACAGTAGGGTCTTCGCAACGGTATACACTTTGCTCTCATGCTATAGGAATTTGAGAGATATAATTAAGTTATAAATTTAGACAAGAAGCATACTAATTCAGAGATTTTCAACACATCGATTTATGTATTCGCTTTTAACTCAAGATTAGAATGGAGATTTCGTTGCAAAGCATCATTTGAAAACCATATTTGATCCGAATCCTTTTGAAAACCTTTACTTATAATGAAATACAAATAGATTTGTTTCCTCTATTGGGCTTTCTTTGTTAGCTCACCCTCGACTATCGTCCACGGTCTGAGGACCGATTTGGGATATGAGGATTTGGAGGATTCTCGATTATATTCCCGAGGAGGAATTAGACTTGCTGAGGAGTTCTTCCTTGACCTTTAGATCCTGTATTTTGGTATTTTATGCGAATATTGTTTTGAATATTGGGCCCTAAGCCTTATTTTGTTCTTTTTTATATCACTTGAGGAACCATCATCGTGAACCATTAGTTTAGGTGTTGGATTGGCCATCACCGGTGGTTCCTTTTGGTTCCTCATCGTGATAGATTTGTTATTACAAGCTTTTGAATTATGAATTATCTCTGCTTTGCCTCTGTTTTAGATCATTGTTATGTGCCTCTGTTTGAATCGGCTTATTGAGAAATCAATAAGTTGATGAACCGCCTTTCCTATACCGTAAGGATTGGAAAAGTCGGGTAAATCACGGTTGGTATCGAGCTATGCTCTAGGTTCGTAGTCTTAGGACTAGGATAGATTGTCTTGACAATCTCGATCAATTGCTATTGCTTTTCAACAATGACAGATCGGCATGCCTCCATGATTCGGAGGCGGAGTTGAGGTAGAGAGGGACCACGTGAGGGTGTAGGTACCATGCGAATCACGAGAGGCCACAGGAGCTGGTAGGCCACGGAGGAAATGTGGACAGTCTTTGGCGGCCTTGGCCACCAACATGGCTCAACAGTTGAGCCATTGATAGAGCAGAGATGTGGCGGCCGGACATCACCAGGGAGGATTTGCGAGAGTTCGGAGGATGAGACCTCCTACATTCTCGGCGAGCGGATCCGATGGAAGCCGAGGCGTGGCTTGATGAGATCGAGAAGATATTTGAAGTGTTGCGTGTATGATGTTGAGAAAGTACGTTGGGCATCTTTCAAACTTTGGGAGAGGCCGTCCGTGGTGGAAGTCTGTTCTAGGATGAGAGGCGGGACTACCTAATACTCCATGGACTTGGAGTTTGTGGAGGAGACGTTCAACGATCGGTATTTTCCAAAGATCGTACGTCATCAGTGGGAGGTCCAGTTCATTGAGCTGAAACAGGATGAGATGTCTGTGCGCGAGTACGGCGCTGAGTTTGATAGACTCTCCAGATTTGCACCCTTGCACGTGGCCACTGAGCTGATGAGAGCTCAGAAATTTCAGAGAGGATTGAGGCCGAACATTTAGGAGAGGGGGTCTATGTGGGAGAAGGAGACGTATCTTTCAAGGCGTCATGACAAAGGCCCTCATAGCAGAGGAGGACATTCAAAAACAATACTTGAGGCGCGAGCAGGGAAATAAGAATCGGTTTGGCCAGGGGACGGTGAGTGCTTGAGCAGGTGAACAAAAAGCCGAGGTTCTGAGACCTCCTCCCTACCCTAGTCGCCATCATACTCTAGACACTTGCTGCTTTCAGGACGGTGGACGTCTTCATATCAGAGACCGCAGAGTTCGTCACCAGGACAACCATTCAGAGCTGGGAGCACTACTGGGAGTGGAGCTTCTGTGGCTCAAGGTTCAACAAAGGGATCAGCGATTACTCTGTTTCTACTTCATTGTGTGCAAGATGTGGAAACCACATAACGAGGATTGTAGACGGAATCGGAGGATGCTTGGTGTGTGGACTGGTTGGTCATATGATCAAGGATTGTCGATGTTGAGAAGTCGACGCCTACGATTCAAGGTCGAGTCTATGCGGATCGAGAATGCCCAAACGTCGAATGAGCGTGGTCCAAGGTATTTTAAAGTTCGATTTTACTTTTGGTATTAATTATATTGATTCAATTATATATTCAATAAATTGAAAATATAATAAAATCATTGCATATAAGTATATATAAGTAATGACAAACTTTTTAATTAAGGTACACTTATGATGAGTTGTGGAAGCGACTCAAGTAAAATTGAAGCACGAGTACTAATAGACCCTGGGTTTAGTCACTCGTTCATTACTCCTCTTTCTCGAGAAGATGGGCATCGTACCCAAACCCCTTGCGTTTGTCTTGGATGTGAAAGTTCAGGAAGCTCCGACGGATCGGTGTGCAAGTCTGATCGTGATGGTTGATGACCACGAGACAATGACCGACATGATTCTACCGAAAATGGCGAGTTCGACGTGATTCTCGGGATGGATTGGTTGTCTGCATACCATGCGAATGTGGACTGTTTACGGAAGATCGTAACCTTCCGACCACCGAAGATGAAATCCTTTCGATTTTGCGGAGTCAAATCGAACATTGCACCTATTATTTCAGCCATCAGAGCTGAGCGCATGATGAGGAACGGATGCTGTGGATATCTTGCTTACTTGCAAGATAGTAAGGAGAAAGATCGGGACATTGCACTTCTTACAGTAGTTAGTGAGTTTCCCGATGTTTTTCCTGATGAATTGCCTGGATTGCCACCGGACCGAGAGATTGAGTTTGCGATCAACTTAGCGCCGGGTACAGAACCGTTATCTAAAGCTCCATATCGGATGGCGCCTGCTGAGTTGAAGGAACTCAAGGAACAGCTTCAGGAGCTGTTAGACAAAGGCTTTATTCGACCGAGTGTCTCTCCTTGGGGTGCACCGGTTCTTTTTGTGAAAAAGAAGGATGGATCAATGCGTCTGTGTATCGATTATAGGCAGCTCAACAAGATGACGATTAAGAATCGTTATCCTCTTCCGCGGATAGATGACTTGTTTGATCAATTGCAAGGTGCCAAATTCTTTTCAAAGATCGATCTGAGGTCAGGCTATCATCAGCTCAAGATCAAGGTGGAAGATATATCCAAAACTGCGTTTCGGACGCGTTATGGCCACTATGAGTTTCTAGTGATGCCATTTGGATTGACAAATGCGCCTGCATCTTTCATGGATCTGATGAACAGGGTGTTCAAACCACATCTTGACAAATCTGTGGTAGTTTTCGTAGATGACATCCTCATCTATTCGAAAACCGTAGAGGAGCATGTGCAACATCTAAGGATGGATCTTCAAACACTCAGGGACCATCAGTTATATGCCAAACTCAGCAAGTGTGAGTTTTGGCTAGATCAGGTCAGTTTCTTAGGCCATGTTGTCTCGGAGTCAGGCATTTCAGTGGATCCTACAAAGATCGATTCTGTGGTGAATCGGGAGCGACCTCTCACGATTCTGATGTAAGTCCGAGTTTTCTTGGTTTGGCGAGGTACTATCGGAGATTTGTCGAGGTTTCTCGAAATTATCCGGTCCGCTTACACGACTTACAAGAAAGAATGCAAAGTTCGATTGACAGAGCAAGCGGTGAGCGAGTTTTCGGAGTTGAAGCGTCGCTGACTACCGCAGGTACTTGCTATACCTTCCGGTAGAGTGGAGGCTTCAGGTACTGATGATGCTTCTTATGGCGGATTAGGTTGTGCTTAATCAACACGGGTTATTGCTTATGGTTCTAGGCGGTTGAAGGACCATGAGAGAAATTATCCGACGCATGATCTCGAGTCAGCAGAAGTTATATTCGCTCTCAAGATCTGGCGACATTACCTCTACGGTGAGATATTTGATATATTCACCGATCATAAGAGTATCAAGCACTTGTTCAATCAGAAGGACTTGAACATGAGGCAGCGACGACGGATGGAGTTTATGAAAGATTATGATTGCTCGATTCGGTACCATCCGGGAAAGGCAAATGTAAATTCTTGATGCTCTCGATGAAGGTCATCACCGATTATCACATCCTGTGAGCCGGATTTAGCGATGGAAGCTATTGGAAGATATGGCTCTGGGCAGCTCACGGTTTGATCTAAAAGGCTCGGGAGGATTGATGGCTACTCTTGTACTACGCCCTCGCTCTTGAGAATATTAGAAAGCTTGGATGACCGGATGATGGTGATGGCGATTAGACGAGATGTCGAGAATGGCGAAGAAGGATTTCTCCATTCGGCAGATGGAACCTTGTTGTTTCGGATGTATGTGTAAACACAAGCTCGAGCTTGGGACACTATTCTAGAAGAGGCTCACAAATCCATGTATGCATCCCTGGTAGCACCAAGATGTATCAGGACTTGATGAAGAGTTTCTGGTGGCGAGGTTTGAAACGCGACGTCGCTGAGTACGTATCGCGGTGCCTGGTTTGTCAGCAGGTTAAGGTTGATCATCAGAATCCAATGAGGTTATTACAGCCTTTACCTGTGCCTGAATGGAAATGGGAAGCCATTTCGATGGACTTCATCTTAGGTTTGCCGAAAACACTGAGGAAAAACAATGCCATTTGGGTTATTGTCGATCGGCTGACCAAATCTGCTCATTTCCTGCCATACAATATCTTTATCTGACTAGTAGACTTGCGAATTATACTTGAAGGAGATTGTTAGGCGCATGGGATACCCGGCTAGTATTGTGTCAGACAGAGACCCGTTGTTTACTTCACACTTTTGGCAGAAATTTCAGGAGGGAATGGGTTCTCGTCTTGACTTTAGTTCTGCATTTCACCCACAGACGGATGGCCAGACTGAGCGAGTGAATCAGATTATTGAGGACATGTTGAGAGCTTGCATGTTGGATTTTCACGGGTCATGGGACCAACACTTGCCTTTGATTGAGTTCGCCTACAACAATAGCTTTCAGGCTAGCATTGGTATGGCTCCGTTTGAGGCTTTATATGGGAGACGGTGTCGATCGCCGTCAAGCGGGAAGAAGTGGGTGAGAAGCTCATTATTGGACTGAGATAGTTGGCGCCGGACAAGGGCGATTCGGTTGATCTGTGACGACTACGAGTAGCTCGAGTCGTCAAAAGAGCTGTTGATCTCAAGAGGCGACACGTGGATTTTGAGGTAGTTAAGCGCCTTAAAGTGTATTTTCACTTGGTATATATAGTCCATGTGATTTACACTAATAATTAATTTTTCAGTTGGCGAATGTCTTTGTTCGGATTTCGCCACGAAAGGCGTTATGAGGTTCGGAAAGCGAGGAAGTTGAGTCCTAGGTACGTTGGGCCTTTTGAAATTTTAGGCGAGTGGAGAGGTTGCATATCGAGTGGCGCTACCGCAATTGTCTAGCATGCACAATGTCTTTCATGTTTGATGCTCTCGATACATCGTGACCCGACTCACGTTTGATTACCAACCCATCGAGCTTCAAGATGGTTTGAAGGTGATTGAGGACCCGATTGATTTTGGATCGCAAGGAGCGATCCTACGCACTAAAAAGGATTCCTTTGGTTCTTGTACAATGGCGGAATCACACCGGAGGAAGCCACTTGGGAGCGTGAAGTCGAGGTCCCGGACCAATTTCGAGCCTATTTGCTTGAATTTTTCATTTGTGTGGATGTATGATATTTTCGAATATGTAATCATTTGGTTATATATATCAATATTCTGTCATTCTTGGTTTTATATAGAAATATAAAATTATTTCGTGAGAACTTGTGGTGATCACGTTATTTTCTGCGTCCGTATAAGCGTCACTCACTTATGGACATCGAATAATTTTGGGACCTTAGACCAAATTACGGTGTGTTATGGTGCATCATGATCAAAATCATCATCATGATCAAAATCTGTTTGTCATGATCGATCTGCTGCCATTTGCCCTTACTCTTGTCATGATCCGAGTTCATGATTGGGATACAACGGGCTCAAACTAGGTCCATTTAGACCCACAGATCAATTATAGATTTCAAAATTTTTGTCCATTTTGAAAATTTCCGATGTGTTAAACATACTCAGGTGTATTAAAATTTCATGTGTTAAAAATTTCAGGTGTGTTGCAAAATTTTTCAGCCTGAGCACATTGTTGGTTTATTTTTTTAAATTGTCAATTTAAACCAACACTTTATCGAGAAACATTGCGAAATTGAGGTAGGTGGATTTATGATGAAACATTTGTGGCGATTTGACCACCAATGATAGGGTTAGTGCACTTCATTTATGACAGAGGTTACATCATGGGTGATTGCTCAAAATTCGGAGGTTTAAACTCTCATGAGGTCGGTGTTTTAAGCTCAGCAAGACTTTTCCATTGAGGAGGGGGCATGGGTTGTGCAGTTCTGCTCTGTTTGTTGGATTTTGGCTGTATTTTTATATCTGACTGGTTTACGCCTCTCACGAGCCCGCCACAGCATGACCACCTACTTAGTTGGCTCCACCACCCCCACACCCACTTTCTGACCTGTGTCCCCTCCAATCTGGGAGCAACCCCATCATTTTTGGGGCATGTATTTATTTTCTTATTGCATGCATTATCTTGCAACCTGGTGGTTCTAACTTTTGCCTTTCCATCTATATTTTCTGTTTTGGCTCTGTTTTGCTAGTTTTGGTTGTTCGGTGAGTACACTGTTGGCTATGAATTCTCTTACCACCTTACGGCTTTTGTTGGCCTGTTACATTTCCGTGTGTGGGCCTGTCCCTTCAGTACTATATCTATTTTGTGGTAGGATCCTTGTTTGT
This sequence comes from Chloranthus sessilifolius, assembly GCA_021018995.1. Taxonomy (NCBI): domain Eukaryota; kingdom Viridiplantae; phylum Streptophyta; class Magnoliopsida; order Chloranthales; family Chloranthaceae; genus Chloranthus; species Chloranthus sessilifolius. The sequence goes on from CM037592.1 coordinate 83,240,080, forward strand.
TTAGTTCTTTTTGGGTGTTGCTTTTCTACGTCATGGTGTGACGGTTTCCCGGCACGTGACACTCGGGGTGGGCATCCATGTACGGATGCAACCCACTATGGCCCTTCAGGTGCCACATGTAGTACATCCATGTTACTACGGATTTCATCCCTTGACTTGCGTGCCCTGTGAGCCCATCGCACTGTGCACCTTGTTTCTGTTTCGTTTCCTTTTTGTGGTGTGTGTTGTCTTCAATTTTCGAGGACGAAAATTCCTAAGGAGGGGTGAATGTAATATCCCTGATATTTTCGGCATATTTTCGTTTACCTCGGTAAGCGTGCCCGGAAAATACTGTAGAATATTTTGGACTTTTGGTAAGCTAAGACTATGGTAAGACTAATGGCCAAAGGAGTTGGTCTCGAGAGGTGTGCAAGTCATGAAATCGATAACTTATACTATTGGGTTGGTGTTGGTGGTTAACACCAGATATGTTCTCAACTTAAGTGGATAAGTTACAAATACAAAAAATCTAGATATTATAGTTGCTTAGGTTTGGTTATAAGAGAGAGAGAGTGCAAGAGAAGATTAACTCTCCCACTCTCTTTGGAATTTAAGCTTCTAAAGACCTTGCTCGTTTGATCCTAGATCTAGAGAGATTGAGACCTCCTCTTCACATCTCAACCATTGATTAGCTTTGAAATTGTCTTAGGATCTTTGATATATTGAAAGAGAAGAGTGATGTGGAGAGTGAGAAAATCTGTGTGATCTAATGGCTGTGGTCGTTTCTTTATGATGGACTGAAGTGAAAATCTGAACCATGGAACTTGGAGCTTGGAGCTTGGAATCAACGGTTTAAACTACAAGAGGTAGGTCGATGAAACCTCCTTGTGTTATTTTGTTTATGTTTTGTTTAGAATTAAAGAAGACATGGCGTGGTTCAATGTAAATCTGGCCTGATGATGTGCGATTTTTCCCATTTTGGAATTTGTAGAAAATCATGTGATCTGATGGTACGTGGTTCAATGTAAATCGATGTACATGGATGTGCGATTTTTCCCATTTTGGGAATTGTTTAGAAAATCTGTGTGATCGATGGTCGTGGTTCAATCTAAAATCGATGGCCATGCTGATGATGTGCGATTTTTCCCATTTTGGGATTTAGAAAATCATGTGATCGATGGTCGTGGTTCAATCTAAAATCTGATGGCCACAGACTGATGTGCAGATTTTTCCCATTTTTTTGACTGTTTAGAAAATCTGTGATCGATGGGCGTGGGTTCAATCTAAAATCTGGCCTGATGTGCGATTTTTCCCATTTTGGGATGATGTGCGATTTTGAATTCAAAGAATTAAATTGAATTCGACCATGAATTCAGATTTGACCCAAATTAAATTTACATCATTTTTTGGCATTCAGAAAATTTTATTGGATTTTTAATCTGCAAGTTTTAGTTTGATTTTTTTTGTCTTATATTAACACTGAAAGTGTTAATATATGTAGGTTTTGACTGTTGGGAGTCCTTGGTGAGGACTGTTTATGCGTGATTTTGAAGCTCTTTGTTAAGGTAGGGGAACCCTACACATTATTTGTATTCTATTATAAGTAGGACTGTTTTGACTATTTCGCTTGAGAAGCATGTATTTGAAATCTGGTATGGACATCAGAACCTCAGCATGGATACTTTGCTAAAATTAAGAACTTTGTAATTCGAACCTCAGAACCTCAGTTAATCTTTGAATCAGACCTTTGAATCAGAACTTTGAAAAATCAGTATATGATATGAATAATAAGCCTTGATATGTGTTAGCAATTGCATTTGATTTGAGGTCGTCGAAGCGATGCCTAGATTCTACCAACCGTGTTGACGGTATAACTTTGGCGCAAGTTTCCCTCATTGCGTAGGGGCTTGTTGCATTGAAAAAGGGTTCATGAAGCAGCGATGGTCGAGAGGGTCTTCCCATCGGTATACACTTTGCTCTCATGCTATAGGAATTTGAGAGATATAATTAAGTTATAAATTCGACAAGAAGCATACTAATTCGTGGAGATTTTCGAACACATCGATTTATGTATTCGGTTTTAACTCAAGATTAGAATCGGAGATTTCGTTTGCAAAGCATCATTTGAAAACCATATTTGATCCGAATTACATCTTTTGAAAACCTTTACTTATAATGAAATACAAATAGATTTGTTTCCTCTATTGGGCTTTCTTTGTTAGCTCACCTCGACTATCGTCACAGTGGACCGATTTGGGATATGAGGATTTGGAGGATTCGATTATATTCACGAGGAGGAATTAGACTTTTCTTTGAGGAGTTCTTCCCTTGACCTTTAGATCCTGTATTTTGGTATTTTGTCTGAATATTGTTTTGAATATTGGGCCCTAGGCCTTATTTTGTTCTTTTTTATATCACTTGAGGAACCATCATCGTGAACCATTAGTTTAGGTGTTGGATTGGCCATCACCGGTGGTTCCTTTTGGTTCCTCATCGTGATAGATTTGTTATTACAAGCTTTTGAATTATGAATTATCTCTGCTTTGCCTCTGTTTTAGATCATTGTTATGTGCCGGCCTCTGTTTGAATACGGCTTATTGAGAAATCAATAAGTTGATGAACCGGCCTTTCCTATACCGTAAGGATTGGAAAAGTCGGGTCGTCACAAGGACCTACTTAAGTGCTAAGCCGGTACACCGTGGTTCGGTGCACGGGTCTCCTATCAAGGGTCAAAACACAAGATCTAACCTCTCTATTCACACAAAAAATCATTCTTATTAATTATTTATCCCAAAATTCAAGGCGGCATCATGTGGCCCGCCGAACACATACACTTGGTTGGGTGCCACGTGATTAGTTGGGTTATTGGGCTCGGGTTTGTGTGCAACCTACACAAATGCGCATACGCTCTACAGAAGGTACGAGTTGGGATTTAACATGCTTAGTGCGTAACTCTAATTATAACTACTGGAGTTTCGAGTCCATGTTACATAGGTCAATGTTTGACTTGGGTCAAACCAATCAAAAGGTCGCATTCTCGTCAAATGTCAACGATTCAACATTTTTAAAAATTTTGGGTTATTACATTTTACGTGGCTGCTAATATGTTTGCATAACAGGTGTTCAATGAAAGGCCCAAGGTAGGTTTCTTTTGTGTTGTAACTGCAACGTGATGATTGTTTGATGAATCGTTTGACCTGATTTTGTTGGCTAGCTGCAACTTGATGCATATTCTCTTCTCTGATGATTATTTTTGTAGCATTCTTTAGCTGAGAATGGACTGTTTGATGTCCCATTAAGACTGTTTTTATGCTGAAATTGATGGTTTTTGAAACTCAAACACATTATCCTGAGCTATAAGTCCTTTTTCGGAGCTTCCTTGATGTGAAATTGTTCTCTCTCTCTCTTAGCAGTAAATATCAAGAAAACAACAGCCATTAGTGGAATAAAAATGGCATCTAAACAATAGCCTTAGTATAAGCTAACCCAATTTGTCTGTGGATGTGCAAGCCATGTATGTCTAGTACAAGTAAGAAAGTAGAAGAAATTTTTGTCGCGGCCAAAATACATCCCCATTTCAATTATAAGCAAAAGGATTAATTGAGTACCTTCCATAGATAATTGTGTTGTAACCTAGGAGAAGTTATTCTTTTTATATAGCTGATTGTGTTGTTTACATAAAGATGTAGTTTACTGTGTTGTAAACTAGGAGAAGTTGCTGATTTTATGTAGCTGATGGTGTTGTTTATATATAGATGAAGTTTATTGTGTTGTAAACTAGGAGAAGTTACTGGTTTTATATAGCTGATGGTGTTGTTTATATATAGATGCAGTGTATATATACGATAGCTTTTCGTTGAAGCAGTTTATATATAGCTGATGGTCTTTATATCTCAGTTTTCCATTGTGTTCTTATGTTCTATTTCCCCATCAGCAGTATATATATATATAAGTAGATTTATCATCTGTTGTTGTTGCAGTATATATACTGTTGTTGTTGATAATTTAATATTGTTGTTGTTGTTGCCGCAGTGAATGATGAACTTCATTATGAGGTTTGGAGGCTAGCAATGCATCCTTTGAAAGATCATGTTAAGAAGTCAATGCTCCCATCTGTGATTAGCCCCCCCAAGTTGGAGCTGAAATAGTTCCTCAACACACTTAAATATGCTTTTTTAGAAGATAACAATCAACTCCCTGCAATATCTGCTGCATTAACATCATCTTAGGAAGTAAAATTGTTATCTATTTTGAGAAAGTATAAGAAAGCCATTGGATGATCAATTTGCAGATTTTAGAGGCATTGATATCTCAACATGTCTTAATAGGATTAATATGGAGGAGGATGCCAAATCCTAGGATTTAAAGATCTTCTACCATGCATTCATCACTTAAAGAATAGTTCTAGGATAAAAAAATGCAAACAACAAAAAAGGGAAGCCAAAGCAAAACCAGATCAGCAATACTCCAAAATCTGGGAATCTAAAACTCTCAGCTTTAGCTCCATTTCTTTACTTCTATCTATAAAATTGATATGACATTAGTGTACTTGATCAGTCACATAATTTATCATTTTATCACCCTTAACTTAATGATGCTAGACTTTAGGTTGTTACTAATGAGTTACTAATGTGCAGATATTAAAGCTAAACAGTAAAAGAGAGTCTAAGTGTTAATCTTTGTCAAAATGATCTCAAAAGGCAGTAAAAAGATGATTGAGCGTTAAAGACGATTCACTAAATGTTCAGAAACAGAAAATCGCAAAAGACGATTGAGCGCGATACTAAAAGACAATGAGAAATCGTAATGAACGATTCTTCAAAGGAATACATGTTCAGGAGCTGAAGCGATACAAAGAAAGCGAAGAATCGTCCGAGTATAGAGCTATGAAAGAAGAGAAAATCGTAATTTACGATTTTCCAGAAAGAAGCTAAAATAGAAGACATCGTAATTTACGATTGCAATTATAAAAGCTTTCCCGCTGCTATTTGCTGCTGCTGATCATCTGAGTGAGAGTTATCACCGCTATGAACTGAATTAAAAGATCTTTAGAATTAGAAGTCTGGTGAACCATGGATTTGAGAAGATTGATGAAAATATACTCCGAAGGACTCTGCAGCTGAAAATTAGAGAACACTCTAGAAGAGCATCAACTAAAGAAAGCAAGGAAAAGAATAAAATTAGGAAATAGAGTTATATTAGGATACTTTTATTTTTAGAAGTTTCTTTTATTAAAATTAGATCTTTGTAAACCGACTCTTTATGATCTATAAATAAGAGAGCTCGACATAGGAATAAACCATCGAAAAATTCAGCATCAATTGACGCCTGAGGTTGGATTTTCTTCCGATCAGTAGTGTAACATAGTTAGAGTAGATTAGATATCAGAGGTTTCTCAAGAGCAATTGACGACTGCAATTGAGTGCTGAAGATTAGTATAGATATCTGTAGTTTCTCAGGAGCAATTGACGACTGTAGCTGGGGAGTGAAGGATATATTTTACTTCGCTTTTTAGTTTAGATTTTATTTGTTTTATAAACATCTCTAAGTTTTGATTTGAATTGACGACTCAGGTTAGAATTTGTACATTAGTATAACGGTTTTTACTTTTCCATCTTTAGTTTTCTAAGGTTTGATTGACACCCAAATTTTAGGAAGTTATTGATTAGATTAAACCTATATTGATAGGATCTTAGACTTGATTGACGACCAATGCTAGTAGACTAGAAATATGGTGTAACGGTATTGTTTAATTTGATAAATATTCGAAAGTTGAAGATTAAGATTGACGACCTTAATCTGAAGAAGGAGGATTAGGATTTATTTTATGCACTTTAGATTAAAAACCATTCTTTTATTCATATTTCTCCAGTAGATTAGATTTTAAAAGATAAATAGAAGTTTTTAAAATAAGGATTTAAATAAAAAAAATAATTAGATAAACAAACTTCCTCGTGAGAACGATCCTATGCTAGTACTATAATTTCCATTATGCGCTTGCAATAGGTTAAGACTTGAAATTAACATAAAGTATATACATCATAATCAACAAGTCAAGCTTTTGGGGCCGCTGTCGGGGAAGCGGAATTTATCTTTATTTTTTATTTTCTTTATCCAATATTTTTATTCTTTTAAAAACTAATATTTATCTTTATCTTTTTTTTTTTAATTTCTTTATATTTATATTTTTCTTTGATCTCTTCTTAATCTTTTGCAAGTTTATTTGGAGCAGTAAATCAAAAGTTTCCAACTTCTGTCGGCCACGAAATTTAGAAGCTCAGATTTGTTTCTCTCCCTAGTTGCTAAACAAAAATAGAAAATATTGAAAACAAAAATATATACAATAATTGTTCTAACTAAATTGTCCTGTTATTAATTCATTATGGCGGGCATCGGTCAAAATATAACTAAGACCATGGAGGAATATTATGCATTAACACCTCTTACACTACCCCCATGCATTCAACACCCTACTACCGATTATAGGACCTTTGAATTACACCCAACACACTTCAAATACTTCTAACTTTTCATGGGATAGTGGATGACTATTTGCATCTAAATAAGCTCATGAAGGCATGTACCAGCACTCGAATCAAGAACTTAACGGAAGAGTTCACTCGGTTAAGACTGTTTGCATATTCCCTCAGAAATGGAGCAAAGCAGTGGATAAACTCCTTGCCTCGTAACTCGATAGCCAATTGGGAAGAATTGGAACACATGTTCCTTATGAAATTCTTTCCAATTAGCAAAATGAATAAAATTCAGCATCTTATCGAGACGTTTATTCAATTTCCTGCGGAATCCCTTCAGGAATGTTGGAATCATTTTAAGGTTCTTCTGCACAAGTGCCCTCACCATGGATTTGTGCATTGGCAACTAGTATTCATTTTCTATGAAAGCCTTGGAGATGCAACCCGGCATATGATTGATGTGGCATGTGGTGGTATGCTTCATAATTTAACATCAGAAGAAGCTTGAAAACACTTTGAGACCCTTAGCGAAGAACCAGTGCAACACCACGCACCGAGTGAGATTGAATCGGAGACTTCAATAAGTTCGCTTCCCAAGTAAGGAAGACTTTACAAATTAAATTCAATGATGAGATATTTTCCAAGACTAAGGCTATGAAAGACAAAAATTCAATCTCTGGTGGTAATAAAATCATACCCAACATCTAAACAAGGAGAAGCCTATGGTCATAACCATGGCCCAACTCAATCTATCTCCCGACTTCCTTCTAGTCCTTCTTACTACACAGAGGCCCATTACCACGCTGCTACAGAGGATACTCTGGTGCAAATAGCTTACAGCTGGATGTAACAGAGTCGTATCCAAACACAATTACTTAATCACCTAGGGTAATCAGTCGAAAGATTGGAAACTCAGTTGGAGCAGCTATTGCCTTTCAATAGAGAAAGTAACGCACTACCATTACATGCAGTTGGTACGTCTTATGGGAGGCACATCAACTCCCTTTGTTCTTAATTAATTCCCTATGGAACTTGTCGCACTACCGACTCACCTGTAGCAAAATCTTATACCATATGTATATCATTATTATCAGTATTATTTTTCTTTCTTTTCGAGAAATTCATACGACTTATAATACATCCAATCGTATGAATATCTCTCTCCTTGTTTACAATCGTGTTTGAACGTATGGACTTACGGGCAACCAAGATTAAGGATGCTGAATCGTAGTGGCCACGATTCAACAGGTGGAGAGTCTTTTCAACGGTTCATTGATAGCTAGAATTTATAAAACGAAAATTCTAGGGAACAGGTGATTCCAGTGGTCGGTCTTATCAGTTACATTGGAATTCAGACCCATTAAATTCATAAGGGAAACAAACAAACTTTGCATTCAAGACTACCACTTCCAAACTACCCTAGCCTAGGAGCCTACACATCGACATTTACTCGAAGTGACGGTTCAAGACTTTTCCTTATAAATCCATACCCATTCATTAACCAAAACCAATTCATAACATTTCTTCTTCTTCCATCCTTAACCCTACCCCCATGACGAAAGAGCAAAATCAGAGAGATTTCAGTAAACAACTTGATAGAATTCTTGAAATACATAGAGCGGAGCTCCTAGCTGCACAGTAGAAAGTAAAAGAATTGACGAGGCATAAATCTATCCGAGATGTTGAATCGTCCATTAAAACTACACTTGACCCTAAACCTAACCCAAATCCAAAACCATATATCAAGAAACCATCTTCCCCACTTCCTAATTGATCGCTATCAATTATAATGTATATATTTTATGTTAATTTCAAGTCTTAACCTATTACAAGCGCACAATGAAAATTATGGTACTAGCATAGGATCGTTCCCACGAGGAAGCTTGTTTATCTAATTATTTTTTTATTTCTATCTTTTATTCAAATCCTTAATTTAAAATTTTCTACTTATCTTTAAGATCTATTCTACTGGAGAAATATGAATAAAAGTATTATTTTTAATCTAAAGTGCATAAAATAAATCCTAATCCTCCTTCTTCAGATTAAGGTCATCAATCTTAATCTTTAGCTTTCAGATATTTATAAAAATAAATAATACCATTACACCATGTTTCTACTCTCTTAGCAATGGTTGTCAATCAAGTCTAAGATCCTATCAATATAGATTTAATCTAATCAATAACTTCTTAAAATCTGGGCGTCAATCAAACCTTAGAAATTTGAAGATGGAAAAGTAAAAATCGTTACACTAATCTGTAAATTCTAACTTGAGTCGTCAATTCAAATCAAAACTTGGAGATGTTTATAAAGCAAATAAAATCTAAACTAAAAAGTAAAGTAAAATATATCTTTCACCCCTCTGCCATAGTCGTTAATTGCTCCTGAGAAACTACAGATATCTACACTAATCTTCAGCACTCAATTGCAATCGTCAATTGTTCTTGAGAAACCTCTGATATCTAATCTATTCTAACTATGTTACACTATTTTGATTGGAAGAAAATCCAACCTCAGGCATCAATTAATGCTGAAATTCTTCGATGCTTATTCCTATGCCGAGCTCTCTTATTTATAGATCATAAGGAGTCGGTTTACAAAGAAACTACTAAAATAAAAGTATCCTAATATAACTCTAATTCCTAATTTTATTCTTCCTTGCTTTCTTTAGTTGATGCACTTCTAGAGTGTTCTTTAATTAGCAGCAACAGAGTCCTTCGGAGTATATCTTCATTAATCCTCTCAGATTCGTGATTCACCAAACTTCTAATTTAAGAGATCTTATTTAATACATAGCGGTGGTAACTCTCACTCACGTGATCAACAGTAGCAGATAGCAGCGGAAAAGCTTTTATAATTACAATCATAAATAACGATTTATTCTATTATAGCTTCTTTCTAAAAAATCGTAAGTCACAATTTTTTACTTTTTCATAGCTTTTATACTGGATACTTAACGAACGATCGCTTTTTCTTCTGTATTGTCTTTACTATTTTGTCGCTTTCTGAAGAATCGTCTCTTTTTTTAGAGAATCGTAAATTACGATTTCTCATTTCTTTCTTTCTTCTTACTTCAGCAGTAGCATAAAATTTTTAATTATGATTTCTCAATTTTTTTCTATTGGCGAATCGTCCTTAATGCTCAATCGTCTTTTTACTACCTTTTGAGTTCATTTTGACAAAGATTAACACTTAGGCTCTCTTTTACAGTTTAGCTTTAATATCTGTACATCAGTAACTCATTAGTAGCAAACTAAAGCCTAGCATCACTCAGTTAAGGGTGATAAAATGATAAATTATGTGACTAATCACACTCCCAAACTTAAGTTTTGTTAGTCCGAGGTTATAAAAAAAAGCTTTGCTAGTCCCTAGCAAACAAAGAAACATAAAATATTTAAGACTATGAATTTAAATGTCACTTTCGTAGGGAAGACGATTGCATTTAGCAGATGCAACAAGCCTTAAAACCCCTAGGTGATCCCTAGTGGAGGAGTTGTAGTCTCCTAAAGGTTTTCAGTGAAGTTACCTACAAACTTTAAATATTTTTGAATTTTCAAAACTAAAAAAATTTAAAATATAAATTTTCATATACTAAATACTCACTCAATCATTACATGTTCATTATTTTTCAAAAAATTTCAAATCTTTTTATCCGTAGCTTCCCATCATCGTAATTATCCTATATCACAACTCAATAAGTTTAATTCGGTATAGCGTGAAGTGTGTGCATATCAGTGAAAAGTTGATTCATCATAGATTTTTCTAAACTGTAATTTTTAGAAAATATTTTCATCCAACTCTCACTTATTGGCATACTCTAAAAAATAATCGAACTTTTGGGTTCTCACAATATTATAGATATATATGCAAAAATCTAATAATTACTAAGCAAATAAATCTCATAGAAAGGATAATCAATTATGTTCATATAATTTATGTATTTTTTTATAGTATCTATTTTATATATTTCTATTAGACTCATATTCTTGTAAATCATAAATCTCAAAGGTCTTTCCTTCGGCTTGTAATGGGGCTTTAAGTTTTCAGAAGGTTTCAAAGAAAAAGGTAAAGAGGATTTAAAATTATTTCTAAGAATTTAGCTCTTCCTTCTCTTCTTCTTCTATATTTTTTTGCTTAAGTAAGTATCCTTATTTTGGATAACTTCTTCCCATTTATTTTTTTATATAAATCCCATTTTGTTTTCTGTTTGGAAGCTTTTTGCTTCTCTTTTTCATGGAATTGCCTTTTATGACTTCTTCTATTTCTTTTCCTTTCCTATATTTTTATACAATTGCATTTCTTTATCAGTTGTACCATTTTCAGCAAATCTTTTATCTGTTAAGCATATACTCCTTTCACTCCTTCTCCCCTTCTTTTATATTCTAAACTCTTAGAAATTGTAAGGGTCAAGGATAGAAAGTTTTGGGCAGTACATATGGTTAAAGGTTTATAAAATTTCGGTATAAAGAAATTTGATTTTATGCTTCTAATATGGGTTCAAAGGGTAAAATTCTCTAGGATTTTTAGCTTTTTGGCTCTGGTTTAACAAAAGATGGCCTTTGATCATTTTCATAAATTACTAATATAGATGTCTTATTACTTTGATATACTTAATAGACAGTTCTAAACAAATAAATCATCATATTTATATAATATCTTGATTCTAAGTTCAACATTATAAGATTTCAGATAGTAGAAAAGTTCAAGAAAAATTTCGCATGAATAAAAAAAGTCTCTCTTTCTCAGAACAAAAGAGGAAATAGGCTCTATAGTTCACTGGTTATATAATTTTGAAACTATAATCTAAAATATTTGCAGTTCAGATCAATCATATAATTTTAAACATTCATCTGATACATTGTTCTAGAGATGCTTTACTTTAAATTGTAACTATTTTTATTTTGATGTTTTTTAAACTACTACTATGATGGATTGCTAAGAATTTCGGATTTTCATTTTTTTTTATCATAATTTGCATATAATGATTAACTTTTTTACTAAATTATATTTTAAAAATTTATGAAAAAGTAATTTTTTATATAAAAGATACTATACTAATACTAATATATCCAATGTATCCCCCCCAAACTTAAATAGGACAATGTCCTCATTGTGCAAAACAGGGGATACACAGAAAAAAATTATTACCTTATTTTACTGTTAAGTTAGTAACCGAGTTTATAATTTGTAATAAAAAATCGTCCCCCCAAACTTGGGAGAAAAATACTTCCGATTTATAGAAAGTTAGATATTAGTAGCAAAATTAAAAACAACAAATAAAAAAAATGAACTTTTCATATATATATGAACTAATTATAAAAATATGGAAATAAAATTAATTACAGAAAAAGAAATTTCTAGGAAAAATCTAGACACACACTAAACTAAGACACTGGTAACAACGTCCAAGCTTCTATAAAGATCAGTCCTCGGCTTCTAACTACCTTCAATCAGAGTCTCTCATCCCTTCCCACCAAAGGCATATCCATGCCTTTGCAGGATCGCCTCCTAAAAAGATGCAGAACACTCCTTGTTTATCTTGCATTACGTGAAAACAAAGAAAAAACAACATCACTTACTTTTAAAATACAACAGACATCGGCCGTTGTAGAAGAAATTCAAGTATACAACGGCCCATATCAATGGTTAAACAGATGCGGTTATTTGTAAGTGAGCAATTTCGATACCATGACCTTATGTCTAAACTCCAAAAGTGAGTTCGTTTCCCTCAAAATTTTCATTTCCCTCTCTCCTCTCTCTCTCCTCTCTCACATAAATCTGAAAACGACAGCCAGCGAGATCGGCATTGAAGCGACCCTTATTTTTTTCCCGCGAGATCGGCATTGAAGCAGAAATGCCTCTTATTTTGAGTTGTCCCTATTTTTTATTTCCATCTCTTTCCCCTTTTCATTTCATGCACCATTGATGGTTGGAGACGATGGAGATCTATGTTGAAGGTTGGAGACGACGCCATTGAAGCATGGATCAGCATTGAAGGTTTTCTCTTAATCGAGATCGAGTTTTGAAGCCCTAGTTTTACCATTTGGCATATCGAAATAGCGATTTGGGGATCCAATCAAGTGATGGCGAACAAATTCGATAGCGTCGAAGGTCATCTCATCATCTCTTTTATCTACTAGATTTAATGTTTTTATTTTTTGGCCTGATTTATCTTAGTTCTTAAGCAATTTTCCTTTCAATTTGGCATAAATTTTGGTGAACTGGATCAGATTGTTCGTTGATTGGGTAGGGATTTCAAGCCGAAGCCATCCCCAATGATTCTGATTTTGTAAGTAAGCGATTCACCTATTTTTCAATTATTTAAGGCTTTGATTTCATAAATGTATGCTTCACATGTTTTGGATTATTTAGGGTTGTTAATCGTGTTTGATGTATGAGCTAGGGTTCTTCATCAATCGATGGTCAGATCCCGATCTCCTTCTTAATCTCTTAATAAATTTTTTATTTTATTTTTACTTCTTTTGTTAAAATCTAGGGTTTCTGATAGACCTTACACCATTTAGATCTCTAAACCAGATAGCGATGCTCATGATCAATCCGACCTTCATATCTATATGGACAAAGTACGAATCTGCAATCGAGGATCTGGTATACTAGTTATTAATTCATATTAAGGTTGCTTTAATAACTAGTATATTGCATATTTTAGCAAACAGATGTTAAGGTTGCTTTAATAACTTGTATATTGCATGTTTTATCAATCAAAGTTGTCCAACTTCAAGCCCATCATTGGCACGTCTCTGCCAAAAAAAGAATGTCTATTAGAGGATTCAAACCATCTGATTAGTATACTTTAATTTGGACCGTTACAAAATCTTGTTCTTCAATCTTGGATTTGTTTCATAGGTCTATTGATTGTGATTGACTATTTCTTCTTTTATTAACAAAACATAAAAGGTTTTAAAATTTTCAAAAATGATATAAAGAATAGAAAATAATTTTAGAAATAAAAAACCTCGCCATGGAGAGCTTGGATCTCATGCCTAGGGCTGCAACCGAGCCAAACCCGACCTTGAGTCAACTCTAGCTTGGCTCTACCTTATAGGAGCCGAGCTGGAACTCCTCTCTAGGCCCTTCGATGAAAGCTTTAATAAAATTTAATACATGAAAGTCCTAATCTCTTTTAATCTTTTAGTCCTTTTTAAATTTAATGGGTCTATTGAAATGGAGATGAACTGATTGGAGAAAAAATGTGTTTAAATTTAAGGTATTAAATATTGATAGAAAGCCCTAATCTCATATTAGGTCACTTGAGAGTATGAGATGTAATGCTTACTGCCAAAATGATATTGTACTACCAATTTAAATGCTAGAATTATGAAATCTTGTTGGTTCTGACTGATAATTTCAACTCATCATCATGGATGTTGTGTTCTGCAATGCTGCATATCTCAGTCTACCGGAGAACATCGCGAAAAATTGGTTTCAAAAATTTCTTCCAACGGACTTTTGCTTGCTCAAGATGCTTTTGGGTAACTATTTTTTATCTTATTTTTCCAAATAAATGTGATGGATTGTGATCTCCGAAGCATGAAAATTGTAGTAACTGATAGTTTTGTTTATGAACATTTAAAGATGGCTGGTGTTGCTATCACACCACTTTATGTCACAGCCACATCACTTAAACAAAGGAAAAATCTGTTAGACTACTTTGAGTCTGATAATGGTGATCATTTTTCGTCTCAGTCTTCCACACAATAGATCATGAGATCATAGGCCTACCATCAGATCGCCAGATGTTGATTCCATGGGGCACACATCCCAAAAAGTGAATATATGTTTGTTGGTACGGTTTGATCACGTTCACTTTTTGGGATGCGTGCCACTTGAAATCAACATCTGACTGTCTGATGGTAGGCCTATGTTCTCAAGATCTGTTGTGTAAAAGATTTGGACAAAAAATGATCATCATCTAATTCAGTACAGTCAACAAATTGTTCCTTTGTTTAAGTGAGGTGGTGTGACATAAAGTGGTGTGGTAATAACACCAGCCTTAAAGATAGATACGCATTTTAATATATTTGCATAATATGACAACGAGTTGCTCTTTAGCTAGTGATAGAGGAAATATTCTTATCATCAATAATGCCAGTTCAAAATTTATGATACCAGCTGACATGTGAACTTAAACTATTGTTTTTAATTTAAATTTGTACAATGCACATATGTGTCACAATAAATTTTATATCAGATCTGGGTTCTCTTAAACAACGGGAGGGTCGGCTTTTTGTTTGTACTTTGTAGACCTCTCTAGAAAGTGACCTCCCCCTTCTGTTCAATAAAAACCTCAACAGTCTTAGCATCTCGTTTATGCTAGAATCTGTAACATTAAACTGTGGGTGTGTATGTAGTTAGATTGGGTGTGTGTAGTGGTTTAGCCACTTTTTCTGTTTCTCTTTTTTCATGTCACCAATATGCTTGAGATCGTAACTACATGGTTTAAATACTAAAACTAGATGAGGGTCTGAGTTACAACAACAAGCTATCTTTAAATGAGTAGAGGCAATTTTTGGCACATGGAAATTCCCAAGACGTAAGTAGAATTTTATATTACCCATTGTTTTGCTCAGCTGGTCGAGTTGACTAAGTCTGCCTCCATCTAGTGGAGGAAGATGCTTCAGTTTTTTAATTTGTATCAACTGCCTATGTGTTTTAAACAAAGGTTCTTCATTTGGTGAAGGAGAATTTGCCTGTTGAGAGGGAATTGCAAGCACCAATTCCAGCAATCACTATGATTGCAGGGGCTTTTGGAGCACTTATTGCAGGAGGTAACACTCTTATCAGTTACTGTATTTAAGTTATGGATCTCTTTTTTTTTTCATTAGTTTCATATTAATATAATTTATTTACTATTATTATTTTTTTCCCTGGGTTTCAAATTCCACAGTGGATGGAGGACTGGAAATGGTAGGTTTTGTTGCCACTACTAGTTTGGTTGTTTGTGATCTTGTCTGGGCTTCAAACCAGTGAGTTTTCAATGCTACTTTGCTCATCTGTCATTAGTTTCCGTGTTGCTTTTAACATAGTGGATTGGTTAACCACAAAACTTGAAGTCAGGACTGTAGAATCAACTGGCGTAAAGATTGTGGATTTTCTCCATTGTGCTTGTCTTACTATTTCTATATGTGCTTCTAAATGCCTTTTTCGTCTGCATCAGGAGGATTCTGTGGGCCAACCTAGTACAAGTAATCTACCATGAAAAGCTTCTCTACCTCTTAAAATCGAGAAACAGAGTGATGTCAAACTAATCATTCGGAAGTGAAAACTTGTATTTAGATGAAGATGACTGTGTATAAATTTTTTTTGGCAGTTAGATGTAAACTTGTTTTTCCACATTTGAATTGATTTGTTATCTCTGTTATTATGCTTGAATTCCTTCACTCCTTTCACTGTGAACAAAAATTCAGCATGTGACCAATGTACACTAATTTTATTTTGCTCAAACCTATTTAGTTCATTCCGTTGGTTCATCTTTATTTATTGTCGTGAGTATGCTTGTTGAATATATAGCAGGTGAAGATTTTTCTGAACAATAGTTCTCTTTGACTAATATCTATAATGAACTCATTAACAAAGAAGCAACCCTTTTGTAAATGGACTTGATGGTAAAATGCAAGGTCAGTTGGCAGGCATCTACACTGGATTGGTTAGGTAAGAGAGGCTGCGATTCATATTAGGCAAGCTGGACATCACAGATGTTAGTGAGGTTGTTCCCAACGATGCTGGATCGATATTTTTCATCATTTTTATTAGGAAAGCTGGGATTGTACCTATGACTCAAGGTCGGTTCACAATGCATCTTGCAGTTGAGCTATGGGCCCTTCCCCTAGGATATTTTCATCATTGCATCCATTTATTTGTATATTGGCATTGTATTCTTGTATTGGCAATATGGTTCATGACGTTTCTAATGTTAATCATTAATAGAATAATAAGATCATAAGACAGAACGGTTTGATACATCCCTTCTATGCAAACCCTAATCTCAATAGTCGAATATTCCACTTTTCAGACACTCCTAAATAATTGGGAGCTAAAGTCACCCCTTTGGTATTACAATTTTAGAAAAAATCTATGACCTTATAGCTCCAATGCTGGATAATGATTAAGTACTATATATCATCTAGGTGAGAAAGTACCACGTATTAGTTTGTGATTAAATATCTAGGTTTGATACATCCCTTCTATAATGAGGTGACAAAGTACCACGTATTAGTTTGTGATTAAATATCTAGGTTTGATACATCCCTTCTATAATGAACTCATAAACTATGATTTATCTCGTGATGAGAGCAACTACCATGGGTTATATCACTT
The DNA here is from genome assembly GCA_021018995.1 of Chloranthus sessilifolius. Lineage (NCBI taxonomy): Eukaryota > Viridiplantae > Streptophyta > Magnoliopsida > Chloranthales > Chloranthaceae > Chloranthus > Chloranthus sessilifolius. The sequence goes on from CM037592.1 coordinate 83,256,867, forward strand.
TGTTTTCAGGCCCCTATATTCAATCCTTGAGATGTTAGCAGAGTTGTTGAGACATTAGCAGATTTAGTTGAAACATTGGTAGAAATCTGAATTTTTGTGTGTTTTCCACTGGGTGATTGCTTCATTATGATATTATGGTCTCTAAAGAGATAGTGGTTGTCTGGTTGATATACGGAGATGACGACCGGAGGCCGATCACGGCTTTGGAAGAGGTGTAATGTGATTCGATATGGTAGATGGAAGGATAATATATTTTGCTCCAAGATGAACAGCGAAGTAAAGGAATATCATAATCATAAACACCAGCAAAGGTTCATTGAGGACGATTGAAAAGAAGTTCATGAATCCAATTGGCAACCTGCAAGAGTGCTTTTAGTTGTTGACTGGTTTTCTGGTTGCTGCTCAAACCTCAACTATGGCTTTAGATGGAGGTGTAATCGCAAGGGCTGCATTGGTTGTAAGGAGGATAGGAGATGGGCTTGGGTATCACTGACCTATGATAGGACTAAATGAAAGATCTATTAGAGAGGTAATTCATCTGGAGGAGATGTTACAGAAAAGTTAATGTTCCCAGTAAGAAGTTAATGCTGAGTTTTAAATTCTAAAAACACCAAAAGAACTGCATACCATGAGATAGTAATGATGAGTCCAATTACTGAAATGTTTTGATCTAGTCACTTCTACCTTCCAGAAACAGGAGCTGGGCAGCTTTTGTGTACTGGGCCATGTGTCAGTTTTTCTCCACGGGATTTAAGTTGGTATAGAAATGGGAGCTTGAAGTGAACAATGGGCAAATTCACATCTGTTAGTCATTACTGTGGGCTCAGGCAAGTTCCTACTGTACTTCCCTACGACTGAGCTGGTGACAAAGGTTATACAGAAGGGGTTGTATATGATAGGGAGAGGGATGATATAATTTACCTGTTGGAATCACGATTGCAATGGGCCTGTTAACCTTGCTATAGAAAAAACTTTGGTTGATTAGGATTAGGGCCCCACTTTTCAACTCTTGGAACCTAGACACATTCACGAAAATCGACAATATCTGTGGGGAGCTATCAGAGGTTGACCCTACTACAATCAGATTTGAGGATGCTCCATTGGTCAGCATTTGTTTTAATGCTCGATGTTGGTTGGAGATTTTCCGTGTTAGTCTCCTTTCAGGCCATTAGATAAACAATTAATTATCCATTAATGTTTAATGGAGCATTGCACTGAATAGGAAGATTCGAAAATTGGATGGTGAGGTAGAGCCACAAGCCAATGATGGGGGTGGAGCGGTTGCCAATGTCCAGCAAGAGGTAGATCCTAAAGCTAAAGTTGGTGTTTGTAGGTGAGATTTCCCTGTTAACCGATTGGGCTGAAAATAAAGGTACCCTTTGATATATTGGAATTTTAATTTAACAGCTATGATCTTACTAGTAAGAGTTCTAAATAAAAAATTCTTGAAAAAATCAGTCATATGTTGCGGCTAAATTTGCAGATGCATGCATGTGGGGCTTGCATGATGCCGGCTTAGTGGGATGCTCATTTGTTGCATCTTAGGTACTCTGTACCGTAGTTTTCATTACATATATATATATATATATATATATATATATATATATAAAAGTAAAAATAGTTTCTATCATATTTTCATGACTAAAATGCCCCTTAATCAGATCTAGCAAGTCTTGAAAATAAGTTCCGAAAACAGAGTCCCGAAAATAGAGTTCTATAATCTATCTCTATCTAATTAAACTAGGACTCTTCTCCTAAACAAACTATGATTCTCTCTCTCTTAAGCAAAGGCTAAAGCTTTAAGGCGGAGGCAGTGAAATTCGCTTTGTTTGGAAAGACAAGTGGGTTCCTCTTTCTGTATTTATCTCTCTACTTGTTTTTTTCTCATAAACCAAGTGAGAATTTCACTTATTAAAATAAAATAAAAAATCTAATGAGGCTTGAGTTCTTTATATATCTGCAACTTCTTAGTCATGATTCTATACAAGACGACTTTTCAATACTCATTTATTCAATTTGTTATTGCTCTTCTATTAGATTTCTTTTTTGTGATGCCATGGAATAATAATAAATTGGAATTTGAAATATAGAATCTATTAAAGGGTATTCTCATAAATATCCTAGCAATTTCGTATGCGATGAAAAGCTCTCCTTTTGATGTAAACTTATTATCTCCCTTGATTGTGGTGTATGGGCAGGGAACTTTGAGAAATCTTTCAAAGGTGGGAATATATAATCCTCCTGTCCTCCAAATTGATCAAGTGTGGTTTCTTGGTGGCAACTTGAAAAAAATTGGTATTAGGTGCACTGCCTGTGCAACCAACATTATGCATATGCAGACCAGTTTTGGCAATAACATGTGGCATACATGGCTATATTTTAGATTACATTCAGCCCAAAGATTTTGCCACTGAACTATTTCTACTGTCTGATCAAGAGCCCACAACTGCCTTCAAATGGATGGCTAATTAGCAAGATTTTTGGGCTATGCAACCTAAATGTTGGCCTGCCACAGGGCTTGCGCTTGTAGCATAATGGAAGGTTGATAACATTGCAACCTCAAAGTCACAGGTTCCAACTCAGCTTACGTATCAAAAAATTAAAATGTTGGCCTGCGACCCCATCTCGAATGATGAACTAGGTGTGCTAAGGTGGTTCAAAATAGATGAACCATGCTGTGGCGGTGCATGAGCCTACGCACCTTGTGTGAAAAAAATATGAGCTTGCTAGATGATTTGGAAGTTACAAAATGAATGTCGGTTTTCTTCCTATAACAGCGCCAACACCAAGGTTTTCTCACCTGATATATGCAATCTGCAGGGAACCTCAAGAGATCTTTCAAAGCCTTCAAAAATACAACCTCAGAATCCCGAGAACCCAAATGAGCAGGTATGGATTCTTAGCTCTTCGATGGAGTAGATGGGTTCCCATTTGGATAAATAGAGGTTATTCTTACTAGGAAAATAATACTACAGAGGTTACCAAGAGCCATTCACGCATCGATTCCTATCAAAAGCTGACTTGCATTGATTTTAGGGCCTCGAAGTCCATAACAGAGCTTTTGACGGGATTCAGTGGCTTAAAGATACCTCATAACCTTACGATGCCAGTAAGTTTGTGGTTTGGGCTGTTCTCATCTTCTTTTTATCTTTCTTACAGAGAGACCCAAACAATTCTAACACTGCGAATGGTATCAAGAGAATGGATATTATTACTTCAAATGCCACGTAACTCGGTTGCAGCGGCCAAACTGCAAGTGGTGCAAGGATTTGGTTTCTAATAGACTAGTTGCCATAAGATGGGTTCTGTTTATAGTCTTTAGAATCTAAAGTTTCACTTGGTGTTTTTTTTACAAGTTGTAAAGGTAATTTGAGTGTCTTTATTAATGTATTAAATTATTTTGCCAGGCCTTATTGGGTTTTCCTGACCTGCTTTTTCTTCACTTTTTTTTTTGCCAATTTGTTCAATGGTTGGAGTTTGAGCTGGTGTTTCATGGGCCAGGGCGTCCTGCCGATTTTTGTGTTTGTTTTCCTATCTGAACTATGACAGTGATTGGATGGTTATACAATGGGTCTCCCATCATAGATACATTGTGCTAGTAAATAAACAACTGTGAGTGAGACTCTAGAATTTTGCTTGTAAATTGGTAGGGAAGCACATTTGCTGCCATGGGTTCATTCAAGGGTCTAAAACAGGTCCAGAAGATTGCATACAAAATATACAGCATCCCATATAGCATATCAAGGTCAATAACTTAATTTATCAATTTCCATTTTTTTATTGAAATCTTATTCATGCCTTTACTCATAACTCGTGATGAGTCTTCGTCCTATTTTTTGTTCATTACCATAAGCAGACCCTTCTGATGAAACTAGAGCTTGCCAAGAATCCAGCACTTGCAACTGAGAACTGCGATAGGTTTCTTCCAAAGTTTAAAAAGTATAACATTCAATCATTTGTGTAATATATATAGACTGTTTTAAGCTGTTGGCTTTATTATTTTCTTAACCATATGAGTTATGTTTTCAGGAAAAATGTTAAGCAAAAGAAAGTTAAAGCTAAGGAGAAGAAATCATATACATCCTTCCCTCTTCCTCAACAGCCTAGCAAGGTAAGACCAAATTAGACACCTTATTAGTTGTATGCATCATATTCTGATGGAATCTGAATCGTCCACTTTATCTGATGGAATCTGAATCGTTAGTTGTTATCCATCCTTTTCTCTATCTACTCTATATCTCAATTTCATTTCTACAGATTCTATTCTTTGTGTGGAGCTTAAAGTAATCTTAATCGTTCAGATCTGGATCCACAAATCTGAACCTTTTATTTCGTTATGTTAGTTCTATTCCCATCTTTTTTTTCTAGGAATCTTTTTATCTCAAAAGTTAACCGCTACCCCCACACCACACCTGCTTAAAGTGTGAGAACTTCTTTTAAAATACCTAAATAGTCCTTAACAAATAACCATGAAGAATTATAAAATATTATATATCACCAGTTTTCCTCCCAAACATAGACATTAATTTCTATTCTACAGTTTTAAAATCGAGCGACCAGGGTTGATGCCAATGTTTCAGATCTAATCCAACCATCTCCAAATTCTAATGGGGCAATTTTTTTTTATTAACTGATTTTAATCACTAATAGCATTATTATAATTTATAAAAGGGTACTTCAATTTAATCAGGGATTACCGAATTTCCAATTAAATACTCGGAGGGTTCTCCATGACTAAGGCTTCTGCTAAAGTTTACAAACCGCCTGACATATTAGAATGGTATTTATCTTGAAACACCATAATGATATAATCTAACGGTCCAGATCATCTTGTTTTCGTTCATGTTGCAAGATTTTATAGGTTCACCTCTGATTTTCTCCCCATTAGATAAATATTCAGTTATTTCGCTGTAGCAGTAGAATTTATGGGTAGATCCAAGTAGATTCAGTTTCATACTTTCATTACATGAATTTTTAACCAATTTCTGATAAATGGTTCTTGTTTTGTTTTGGATGGTGTTCTTCAGATCCGACGACAAAGCAGGGGAGGAGTACATTTTCAATGAAGATCTGGATATGGTGGCTTCAATGGTGGATATGTAAGTCAATTCTATGTTCTGACATCTCATGCAATATTTGCTACATTCGCATTAGTTTCTTTTCAGCATCATGTGATCGATTTTCAGACCTAGTTTTGTTTTTATTTTAGTTTTTATTCTCATAAAACTATACCAGATACTTTGACACTTAGAAACTTCACATGAACCAATATTGGGGAGAGATAAGTCGCGATTCTAGTGGGTTGAATTGTTATAATGGGTTCAGAAATTTCACATGACTCATTATTATTGTTATAATGAGTTGAATTTTGTAGTATATTGTCTGGTGTTCATAGAAATAGATGATCAGATTTTACATTTTAACTGACAAGTCGCAATTCTAGTGGAAAAATTCTTATGCAAGTCACTTTTATATATGCATACTTTATTTTTTCTTGAACACACATGCTAACTTTGAGTATCATTTTATTATGAAGTTTGTTGATGTGACTGAGTTTATTTTATGGCAGAAAACTCGTGGTATGAGAGCTGGGCGCAAGCTGAAAACACACAAGAAGTGGGTGGACAAATCATAAAAGAAAAGTCATCTCAACAACGAGTTGAAACGTGCTCAGTCAAAGGTGTCAAGCAATGAGACATTAAAATTCAATGTCAATGGGTTTATTGACAACCCGAGTCATGCTCGAATAAGGCACTGTTGAATGTATTTATAGGATGTTGTTGAATATATTAATATAATATCTTTAAATATTTTAATGAGATGGTGTTGAATGTATTGATACAATGTTGATTTTATTTTTGGCTTATTATTTTTTCATTTAGTTGAATGGATTATGAATTTTTTCCCTTAAAGAGTGAAATGTGGTTGATACAATATTTGTAACAGGTAAAATAACTTCATTACAGTAAAAAAATGGAAGTTGTGCATTTAAAAAAATATATAAATATAAAAAAAACAACGGTCCATAACAGTTGTTTTCATATGCCACTGATTTAGGCTGTAGTTTCGGAATAAAAATAACAACCCTTTTCCCATTAGGAATAATTGCTCAATATTGTTGTTATTTTACAACAGCCATAAACAACAGTCCATAATCGTTGTTTCTTAAAGGAAATTAACAACAGTTCGTCACCGTTGTTTAAATATACCATTAATTTAGACCGTGGTTTCGGAAGAAAAATGAAACGTGCACGTCATGCACCATACACATGTATATGTGTTTCTCAAGGAACAACGATTATTATACTCGCTCGCGCGAGTCACATGAAATAATAAAAAGAAAGTTCCTGGCATCGCTTGAGCGAGGGGTAGTGATCGCTCGAGCGAGGTCAAGTGACCGCTCGAGCGAGGTTTACCAACCGCTTGAGCGAGGCCATAAATTATAACATTTAGCGTCCTGGGCTCGCTCGAGCGATCATTAACGACCGCTCGAGCGAGGACGGACTATATATAGCAAACGGAAGGCAGTACATCCATTTCATCTTCAAGCGAGGAATTGGAGCCGAGCGAAGGGTTTAGGGCTTGTCATCTTCAACCTTTTCCCATCCAATTCGAGCCAGATTAAGACGATCCGATCCGTTAAAAACCTTCTTCTAGGTAAAATCTACTCCCTTTCCAAAAAATTTCGTAGTTTGAAGAGCTCTTTAGACATCTAATGGCTTCAAGCCCTAATCCACAACCTAGGAAGCGGATGGCAAATTGATCGCCGTCGGTGCGCAACAAAGCGCCGCAAGCTTCACAACCATCACCAAACCCATCCACCACCCTAATCACACTAGACGATTGGTGGGGGGCCAAAGTGTTCGAAACCGAATGGGATATACATCCCTCTTGTTTTGGGGACCCAACGTCCATCCAATGGACATCGGACTTCCTCACCAACAACAACCTTAAAACCTTACTTACACCGTTCGGAGATCGGTATTACCCGAGACTTGTGAAATTATTTTACCAAACCATAAATATGAACGTGAATGAGGACGCTATCCTCGTCACGATCGATGGAAATGAACTAATCTTTAACTGTGCCGAAATTTCATCGGTCATGAAATGTCCCCCCATCTACACCCCTAGCCCACTCATCCTACCACCTTTTTTTGGGAACGTGGAATTCCCAACGATTATTTCCGACATCACCGGCGACACGTCCGCTTCGGGTCAATCTATTATCCGATCACAGCTACCGCCACGTATGTGGCTTCTAGACGTTATTTTTAAAAAGAATCTACACCCAACCGGCCATGACCAAGAATGTCGTAACGCGTTTCTGCGGGCCTTACACATCGCATTCCATAACAGGTGGATCAACGCACCTATGGTCATCATAAAAGGCATGGCACATGCCTATAAAAGTGAATGTAAAGGGTGTTGTTCCTCCACCCATCAACCGACTATCTTATGCTCGGTTGATTTCCCGACTCTTTGACTCACGGAATGGAAAGGGAGGATTTAAGATCCGGACCGACGAGTTATTCCTCATCGATAACGTCGTCCCCTATTTGGCCCAAGATTGGAGCCGAAACCTAAAGAGTCTTCAAACTAGCGTCAACAAGAAAAGAGACCGTCAAGTCTCCCGACAAACCACGCATCAAGCGCCGGCAGGACCTACCACTCCCTCTACCTCTTTTTCACAGCCCATACCCACTACCGACACTGCCATGATGCGGGAGATCCTTCAGCAGGGGCGGGAGATCAGATTACATCAGAGGTTTCAGGAGTCACTACTTATCGACCTCATGGGCCAGGCTTACCCGCAATCATACATGCAGCGCGTCGATGCTATGAGAGTTGCTATTTTTGGAGCGTCTAGCTCGGGCCCTGCTACGAGGAGCGCTACAGCGGGTACCACTACCGCCAGGGTGGTCGACGAGGATGAGGATGACGAGGACTACGAGGATGATGATGGCTCCGGCGACGACGACGACTATGAGGAGGATGATGACTAGGTAGTCACATATTTTTCTTTTTGGGAAATTAAAATGTAATATTTTTAAGACATTTCGTGGTGAGGTGGTTTTGGTCAGTGTAGTTACAAACTATCGTGACATGAATGTCACAATTTTTGTGGATGGTTAACGTAATAATTGTATAGCTCTTTAGCGTTATTATAACAATTACTGTCATGCTGAATAAAATTTGTATCATCATTATTCTTAATATCATAATCATTCTCGACTATATGGGTATAAGTTGACATGGTTTAATGCAAATCGTTGCGAGATTTGACCATTTGTTCAGTTACCTGATGATGTGTGAAGCTAGACTATTCATGGCCGAGTAGTAGTAGTAGTACCTAGTTACGCGAGTATCATCGATTTTCGAGGTCGAAAATCTTATAAGTTGGGGTAATTGTCACAACCCCAGATTTTGGGAAACATGCATGTCATGCACCATACACATATATATGTGTTTCTCAAGGAAACAAAAACGAACCGGTATTACACTAAGTGTATATGTGGGAAACACACTAGTACTCCCTAACTTATAAGTATATAAGTGAAAGAGAGAGGAGAGAAGAGCCCCATACGTAACTCAATTCTAACCTAAATAGAGAGAAGGAGAAATAGAGAGAAAGAAAAGAAGAGCCTAGTAAAGAACTAGGGTTTTGTTGAGGCTTAAATCGGTGGAAGATCTGGAGCAAAGGTTGGAGGAGGAACCTTGGAGATCTTTTCGACTAGTAGAGTGTTGAATCGTGGATTGAGCTTGTGCGAGACCTATCGTTGGAGGTATGTTAAAGGCATGATAAATGCTTAGACATGTTATAAATAATAGATAGAATGTTGGTTGAATGTTTCTTTTGTGATATTAAGGGCTGAATGAGGGGAGAAATAGTTTTCTCGAACAGATCGAGGTGTAAAAATTATCGCTCCTCGCTCGAGCGGTCGAAAGGGCTTGCTCGAGCGAGGAAAAATTATAAAAATATAGCTCTGGGCTCGCTCGAGCGGTCCCCAAAATAAAAGGGAAGCTCGCTCGAGCGAGGTCTCCAGTAAAGCTTCAGTGGCTCAATTTAACCGTTCGAGCGGCTCGATTTAACCGCTCGAGCGATCTCGATTTAGCCGCTCGAGCGAGGTCAAGTGACCGCTCGAGCGAGGATTTGTGCTCGCCCGCGCGAGGCACCACTCAGTTCTTGAAATTATTAGTGCAAAAACATAGAGGCTATGCGCTCCAATAATTCCAGTAACCTTTCTAAGCATATTCAAAATACATGAAATGTAGGTTTGAAGTAGGATCGTGAAGTGTAAACCTCTACGAGAAAACGTGCATTGAAACTTCGTCGAGGTAGGGAATATTCTTGAAACATGTATTTCATTTCGTCAACTCATATATGCAGTATAATTCTATCAAAAGGTTGAGTATTGTATGATCTTTCAAAAAGGGGTGTGTGCGTAAGCTTCAAGGTGAAACCATGAAGTCCCCAGGGGACGGAATATTGTAATGAGGGCATCTAAATGATGTATTAAATTAGTAGTATCCCAGGGATACAGATGAAAACAAACCGTGAAACTAAAGCATAATGATATGGCCTAATATACTAAAAATTAGCACAAATCACGGTGAATAACTATAAGTAAAGCACATCGATATTTTGTTATTTGAGGTTTGATTAGAATATCCCACCGATGTGGCGGGATACCCACAACTGACGTGGCAGGATATCTGTGACCGGTACGGCGGCCAATCTGTATACTTATAGCACATCCCAGGGATGTAGATAGACCCCTCCACCTATGAGAAAGGGGCTTGGGCAGTATTCCCAGGGAATACATGTAATAATTGTCTAGTAGACGAAGATGGTGGGTATTCCATCGGGGCTCAATGCTATATTGCTCGGGGATTATTTAAGTTAAAGGTTTAAGTGATTAGGCCGAATTCATAACTAAACCAGTAAGATGAGAACAAACAACACCATGAAGGAAAATCAGCTATATCCATTTTAGTTATTCCAGTTATACCATTTGTTCTGTTTAAAAGTGATACTTAGTAAATTGGGCTTTTAAAACGGCTAACATATATGTGAGATTTAATCTATATGTTCACTTTGTTTTCCTATTGAGCTAGGATGTAGCTCACCCCTTAGACTATACGTCGCAGGTTCAGGACTAGCGGCAGCAAGGACTTCTGGAGACTTTTGATCCAGGAGATTCAGAATACGTTCCCACTGAGGAGTCAGAGCCTCCTCCTGAGGAATTCTTCTAAGAGACCCATTGCGTACTTTGAGAGTGAGTTGAGAGTATTAGGCATGACTTGGTATATCAAGCCTCTTTATTGAATGTAATTAAATACGGTATGCTTTTGATGAAACATTTGGGATGAACATTTATCTAACGGCTTGGGTAAGTTCTTATGCCCATGAATTGGCATGGGACAAGGACTGCCTTTAGGGACCATAACTATCTTATCTATGAGAATTCGTTTAGAGTAAAAATTTTGGCTTGTATATATACCAAAGGTATCGTAAAGGTTTCATGGGCACGGCCTTGAGGGTCGTGCTGATGGCACGGATTTTGGAGTGCCAAAATTCGGGTTGTCACAATTGACAACCCGAGTCATGCTCGAATAAGGCACTGTTGAATGTATTTATAGGATGTTGTTGAATATATTGATATAATATCTTGAATATTTTAATGAGATGGTGTTGAATGTATTGATACAATGTTGATTTTATTTTTGGCTTATTATTTTTTCATTTAGTTGAATGGATTATGAATTTTTTCCCTTGAAGAGTGATACGTGGTTGATACAATATTTGTAACAGGTAAAATGACTTTATTACAGTAAAAAAAATGGAAGCTGTGCATTTAAAAATATATATAAATATATAAAAAAACAACGGTCCATAACAGTTGTTTTCATATGCCACTGATTTAGGCCGTAGTTTCGGAATAAAAATAACAACCCTTTTCCCATTAGGAATAATTGCTCAATATTGTTGTTATTTTACAACAGCCATAAACAACGGTCCATAATCGTTGTTTCTTAAAGGAAATTAACAACGGTTCGTCACCGTTGTTTAATTATACCACTGATTTAGACCGTGGTTTCGGAAGAAAAATAACAACCCTTTTTCCCATTAAAACAACGGCTTAAAAACGTTGTTATTTTACAACGGACATAGACTATGGTTTATCTGATACATAAACAACAGTTTCGGGCCGTTGTTTATAAAAACCACTGCTCTATAAGCAACGGCTCTTGTAGCGGCTCAAAACTGTTGCTTATGACATTTACAACGGTTTTGGGCCGTTATTTTTTATCGATTTTCACGTTGCATCCCTTTTGATTTATCTTTTACCTATACTGCTCCCTAGTGAAGACTATGTGAAGGGAATGTAGCCCAAGCGAAGGGAGAAGATAAGCAATGGAGAAGGGTGGTGAGGGATGGCTCAACCCACCATCATCATATGGGAGTTTGATTCGAGGTGGGTTGTGATGGTGTAAAGTTTAGAAAGTGGGGGAAGATGAGTTCTTGGTATATCGGTTCAGAATTGGGTTAGGTTTAGGGTCAAGTGTATTTTTGGTGGACAATTCAGCATCTCAGATAGATTTCTGCTGCTTCAAATCTTTTACTTTATGTTCTGTAGTTAGGAGCACAACTCTATGTATTTCGAGGATTCTATCAAGTTGTTTACTAAAATTACTCTGGTTATGTTCTTCCGTCATGGGGGTGGGGTTTTTGATAGAGGAAGACGAAAGAGATGAGATAGTTTATGGATGGATATGGATTTATAGGGCAGAGGCTTGGTTTTGAACTGTCACTTCGATTTAAATGTCGATGTGTAAGTTCCTAGGCTAGGGTGGTTGGGACGTGGTGAAATTGAATGCAAAATTTGTTTATTTCCCTTACAGATTTAATGGGTCCGAATTCTAATGTAACTGATAAGACAGACCACTGGAATCGCCTGCTCCCTACAATTGTAGTTTTATAAATTCTAGCTATCAATGAACCGTTGAAAAGACTCCCCACCTGTTGAATCGTGGCCACTACGATTCAACATCCTTAATCTTGGTTGCCCGTAAGTCTATATTTTCAAACATGATTGTAAACAAGGAGAGAGATATTCATACGATTGGATGTATTATAAGTCGTATGAATTTCTCGAAAATAGAGAAAAAATTACACTGATAATAATGATATACATATGGTACAAGATTTTGCTACGGGTGAGTCGGTAGCGCGACGGGTTGTAGAAGAAATTAATTAATAACAGAGGGAGTTGATGTGCCTCCCATAAATATGCATCCTCTAGACTTACCAACTGCATGAAATGGTGGTGTGTTACTTTTTCTATCGAAAGGCAATAGTTACTCCAACTGAGTTTCCAATCTTTCGACTGATTGCCACAGGTGATTAAGTAATTGTGTCTGGATACGACTCTGTTGTATCCGGCTTTAAGCTATTGGCACCAGAGTATCCTTTGTAGCAGCGTGGTAATGTGCCTCTGTGTGGAAAGAAGGAGTAGAAGGAAGTCGGGAAATCGATTGAGTTGGGCCATGGTTAGAACCATAGGCTTCTCCTTCTTCAGATGTTGGGTACAATTTTATACCCACCAGAGACTGAATTTTTGTCTTCCAAATTTGTAATTTTGAAAAGCAAATCACCATTGACTTTAATTTATAAAGTCTTCCTTGTTTAGGAAGCATACTGATCAGTGCCGAAATGTGACTATATTTCGCACCTTAAGCCCTACACTTAGCTGTCTGATGAAAGCATCTGATGATTGTTGTGAGGTTTTAATGATTACAGGTGTTCCTGACCGTTGGATCGTAGAAGAGCATAAAAGAGGGTAATTAAAGGATACACAAGGGCTATGGACAACAAGATCAAAAGAAGCATCAAAATCCGTGAAGCAGCTCAACATCCACAAAGAGAGGGAGAATCTACCCTAGATGTCAATCGATTGAGGGATAAGTGTCAATCGATTGACAAGAGAGGACAAGTCCTACTCCACTTACTCTGAATCAAAACTCAATCGATTGAGATTTGAATCTCAATCGATTGAGGCCATTAGGGATAGGGTTTGTGTAACAACCCCAAATTTTCGGAACTGTACAAGCCATGTGCCACGCACGTGTATGTGTGGTTCACAAGGAAACCAGGGTCAACATATACACACGGTGTGTATATGTGTGTAACATACTATATTTTTCCTTCCTTTCACTATATAAGTGAAAGTGGAGAGAAGTCTCTCCCTTACGTAACATAATTCTAACCTAAATAGAGACGAGGAAAATAGAGAGAAAGAAAGGAGAGTCTTGTAGAAAAGAAAGGCTAAGGCCTTGTTGGGGTGTAAACCGGTGGAAGACCTGGAGAGAAGGTCGGACCAGGAACATAGAGATCTCTTCGAAGTAGCAGAAATTCGAACGTTAGATCGAACCGATTAGATCCTGATATAATGCTTGATAAGTGCTTAGGTATGTTTTTAATGATAACCTACAATGTATTGGGCAATGGCCGACTAATGATATTAAAGATTGAAAGAAATAAGATAGATTTCTCGAACGAATCAAGGAGTGAAGGTTTCCGCTCCTCGCTCGAGCGATCTAAACGTCTCGCTCGAGCGAGGACAGAAAATATATATATATACCTGAGAACAAAGTACGTTCTGGGCTCGCTCGAGCAAGACCCATATTGAAGGAATAAGCTCGCTCAAGCGAGGTCTCACTTTAAGCTTCAGGCACCTCGTTTTAACTGCTCGAGCAAGGTTAAGAGGTCGCTCGAGCGAGGCTAGGCAACCGCTCGAGCGAGGCACCAAAACTGATTTAAATTTTTTATGTATATAAATATACCTCATGGGAACTATACGCTCCAGGAGTGCTAGTGACCACTGGTGACCATTCTAAGTCATGTCCTTTCGCATGCAATGTAGGTTGACGTGAGACCAGTACGTGTCATCACTACGAGAAAGGACCACTGGGTTTTGCCTTGAGGTAGGGAACCTTATAGAAATATGTGCATTGTTCAATTACTCATATGTGTAGTACAGATCTAATTGCTAAGCTAAGTATCTCATCATTTCACATAAATAGAGTGTACGTGTGTAGACTTCAGAAAATGAAACCAGAGGTCCCTAGGGGACGCAAAAACTACAAAGTAAATACCTATATGGTACGATAAATCAGTAGCATCCCAGGGGTGCAGATGAGAATCAGTGGGGAAAAGAAAGTAAGGTGATAAGGCCTAATATATTAAAAATTAGCACAATCACGGTGAATAACTATATGTAAAGCACACTTGATATTTTTGTTATTTAAGGTTTGTTTAGAATACCCCACCGACGTGGCGGGATAACCACGACTGACTCGACAGGATATCCGTGACCAGTACAGCGGCTAATCCGTATACAATAGCACATCCCAGGGATGTAGATTTGAGAATAGACCCCACCACCTATGAGAAAGGGGCTTGGGCAGTATTCCCAAGGAATACAAATTAACAACTGTCTAGTTAGACGACGATGGTGGGTATGCCATCAGGGCTCGATGCTATATTGCTCGGGGACAATTTAAGTTAAAGAGTTAAGTTATTAGGCCGAATTCACAACTAAACGAGTAAGGTGAGAATGAACAAAACCATGCAAAGTAAGTAGTTGTATTCATCATTTTCTTCATTTATTTCGATTGTCTTTCCAAATAGTAACATCAGATAAATTGTATTTTAAAACTGCATAACATATATGTGAGAATTAATCTATATGTTCTTTCCGTTTCTCTACTGAGCTAGGATGTAGCTCACCCCTTAGACTATACGTCGCAGGTCCAACACTAGCGGCAACACAGGCTTCGAGAGACGTTGATCCAGAAGGTTCGGATTACGTGGCCGGAGAAGAGTTAGAACCTCCTCCTGAGGAATTCTTTTAGAAGTTCCTTACGTTTTGAATAGTGAGTAGAGAGTACTTGTGGCTTGGCATGTCAAGTCATTTCTTTTAAATGTAATTGAATACTATACTTTCCTTTTGGCGAACCATCTCGGGTGATAAGATTATCATCAATGGTTCAGGACAGTTCCTCTGCTCATGAATTGGCATGAGACCGGAACTATCTGTTGGTTGCTAGACTTTATTGAAACATGGAGACTTAGTTAGTTTAAAGCTTTGGTATTTTAAATTGTTGGCTTTTACTTATTACATAATGTTCCGCATAGATTTAAGGTGCATGACCTCGAGGGTCGTGCTGATGGCACGGATTTCAGGGTGTCAAAATTTGGGCTGTCACAGTTTGCTCGACCCTATATAAAGAAAGCCACGACTCATTGAAGGGAGAGCCTTCTTTTAATTATTTTGTGAGAGTTTCCTTTAATTGTTAGTATTCATTAAGGATTCTTCTTGGTTCTTTCTTATTTTTCTCAGTAGATTGTATTAGGGATATTTTTAATTTTGGTTGATAATCATGAGAACAAGAGCATTGTAAGGAGATTTTGATAAATAAAAGAGCATTGTAATATAATATCTTCGGATCTACAACGGGTTTGTATACCGAGGATGAGCGGCTAAAGTAATTTGCTCAAGGGGGGAGCAAACCGGAGATAAGTAACTCTTTTATTATTGTTTCTACAAATTCATGGTTTTGTCATTGAATCATTCTGTTATAAGTGTGTGCGTGATTAAATATTTTTGAGTCTTCGTTTACAGTTATTGATCGTGGTTATCAAAGACCGTAAAAGAAGCACTCCATCTAGATCTGTTCCTGCAGGCCGATCTAGGCTGCGGAATGATTAATTTATCATTATCGTGACTTAAGACTTTGAGATATGCTATTCTTTTCACATGACTCATACCGCAATAATAGGCTGAGTCATAGTGTTTAGATAGGGTATGCCAAATCCATTGTTGCGTTCTTCTCGACTCATTTGTTTTCCTAATAAATTATGGTGTTTTGACTTAAATTGAATTTATGAGATTGAATGGTAGAAAAGTTACGAATCGATGATCAGCTAACTCCTTGATCAATTCATAAATTGTTAATTCTCTCCTTTATCATAATTTGTTTCATCCTAGTTTAATTAGTTTTCTTTTATTACATGCAAATTGGTTGGGAATTGTGTGGTAAGTTGAATTTCTCCCTTGGTAATTCATTGGGTGTGTTAAAATCTCTGAAAGAATTAGATAAATTTCACGTTTTCCCTGTGGGTTCGACACCCCTGTTCTTGCCATTCTACAATAGATCTTGTGCACTTGCAAGGGTTTAAATTAAAATACACCAAGTTTTTGGCCCCGCTGCTGGGAAAATATCGGCGAAATTTTGATTAATTCAGAAAGAGATTTGGGTTTTTAGTTGACAGTCAATCGATTAAGATATGTTCCTCATTCGATCGACTGTATTCCTCAATCAATTTGTGTGAAACCCGAATTGTTAATTTCGGATTTTTAGGAAATAAAGATTTGTTTTAGGAAGTAGAGATTTTTAGGATTTCTTATTTTATAGGAGTCCCTTTCCTTTCTTCCTCTTAGTCTTTTAGAAAGATTTTGTAGGACTGTGTGAATTGCTTTAAGTTTTAAATTTTCAATTTTCGAATTTAATTGTTAATTTGTAATAAATAAAAAATAAAAATTTTAAAAATTTTAAAAATATAAAAAAAAAATAAAAAAATATTCAATCGATTGACATTTCTCTGTCAATCGATTGACCCGAACACAACTACTTGCTGTCTAGCTGAAAAATCTGTGCTGACTCCGTTTGACTTTTGAAACTCAATCGATTGAGACCACTCTTTCAATCGATTGACTGATTAAGTTTTCTGTTCGTATATTTGTGTGTGTTGTGTTTCAATCGATTGAAACCTTTTCTTCAATTGATTGAAGTTGATACTTGTGGTTGTGGTGGAATCATCAACCCTTTGTGTGAGTGTGGTGTATGACCTTTACTCGTTCTCATCACCCACATCTGCAACCATTTAATCTTGAGATCGAACGATCTTGTAGAGAGAATCGCAGAATCCAAAGGAATCAGTATCATCATACTGAGACTATGGCAGATCAAAGAAATGAAAATAATCAGAACAATAATAATGGAAATAATGGAAACAATAATTATGATGAGGGCCCACGAACATTAGAATATTATAATGATCCTGATTTTTACGAGAACCAAGATAGTATCATGCATGCCCCCATCCCAAGGAACCATTATGAATTCAAATCCGCAATGATTCAAATGTTACCAATTTATTATGGATTGTCAAATGAAAATCCACATGTTCATTTGAAAGAGTTCATTGTCGTGTGTAAAATGTTTCGTGTGCATAATGTGACGAACGAGATAGCTAAGCTACGACTCTTTCCTTTCTCTTTAAGGGATAAGGCAAAAACTTGGTTCTACTCCTTAGAACCACAATCTATTCAGAGTTGGGCAGAGTTACACCGTCAGTTTCTTAAAAAATATTTTTCCATGACCAAAACCATCGAGTTGTGTCAGAAGATCCAGTTCTTTTCCCAACAACCTACAGAAACATTTCATGAATGTTAGAAACGCTTTAAGGAATTGATTAAGAGTTGTCCAAATCATCAACTGTCAAGGTGGCAATAGGTCCAAAGTTTTTACAATGGACTAATTCCCAAAGAGAGGCGCATGGTTGATGCATCTTGTGGAGGATCGTGTGCCACGAAAGAGGCCGATGAGCTGTGGGCATTGTTTGAGAAGTTATATCAAACTTCAATCCAAAATGCGACAATGGAGCGAACTAATTTGGATGTGGCAGCAAAATCACATGTGTTGACCAGAAATGGACTATTTGATGTCAATAACAACACATCAAATCTTTCAACAAAGGTTGACATGTTGTCCAAGCAAATGAACATGCTGTTAGCTGCAACTAAGCAAGCTAAAAGTTCCAGCAACCCCACCGCTTGTTTAATCTGTGACCACTCATGTCACATGGCTAACGATTGCCCTACTACCTTATCATTTTTCCCTGATGAACCTACTCCTCAAGAGCAGGTGAATTTGACTTAATCGTATCAGCGATAAGGTAGGAACATGTACTCAAACACATACAATCCGGAATGGAAAAATCACCCCAACTTAGGATGGGGAGGATCAAACCAAACTGGACAGGTGAACCAGCAGTTCAAATCCAACGTAATGAATGAACAGCAGAATTATCGTCCACAACAGAATTCTAATTTCCAGCAGAATTCTAATTTTCAATAGAACCCTCCTTATTATCATCCAAATTCTGATTACCGAAAAAATCAGAATTTTAATCAATCTCAGGCCACCATTTCGAAAGATTCTAATTTGGAGGAAAAGATTATGCGAAATATACAAGCTTTTCAGCAGATGATGATAGATCAATTTAGCCAACTAACAAATCAGTTGAATCAACGAGAGGAAGGTAGGCTCCCTAGCCAACCCATCAACAATCCTCGAGGCCAAGCATCATCTGATGAAGGACCATCAAATAGTCAACAGTTGAAAGCTGTTACGGTGCTGAGAAGTAGGAGAGTTGTTGATAATCAAGTGGAAATGTTAATGGAGCCTCACAAGGAAGGAGAAGAAGAAGCGAGAAAAGACAAAGGACTTGATAAAGGAAAAGAGAAGGAAGATCCTCAAATTGTCCAACCAGTACCTGCAGATGAATCAGAGAATGAACCTCGTTCCTATACCCCAAAGGCACCATTCCCAGAGTGCCTAACACCTCCATCTAGAATGGGGAAGGGAGCCTCAAAAATGGAAGAAATCTTCGAAACACTCAAACAGGTGAAGATAAACCTTTCATTACTTGAGACAATCAAGCAAGTCCCCGAGTACGCAAAATTTTTCAAAGATCTATGCACTCGAAAAAGAAAAATGCGTACTCATGTTTCAAAGAAAGTGTTTCTGACGAATCAAGTCAGTTCGATACTGCAATTGGATGCCCCACGAAAACTTAAGGACCCTAGAATTCCAACTGTTCCATGTGTCATTGGTAGACAACCAATTGGAAAAGCGTTATTGGATTTGGGAGCAAGTGTCAATCAAATCCCCTACTCAATGTACGAGAAATTAGGACTGGGCGAATTGAAACCCATAATCGTTACACTATAACTTGCTGATAGGTCAGAAAGAAGACCTAGAGGTGTCATCGAGGACGTTTTGGTTGGAATAGACAAATTTATTTTTCCAGTGGACTTTGTTGTGTTGGACATGGAACCTCCAGTTAAATCCTACAATCAAGTCCCAATCATTCTTGGGCGTCCGTTTCTCGCGATTGCAAATGCCTGCATCAATTGTAGAACAGGAGTCATGGATGTTTCTTTTGGAAACATGAAAGTTAGACTCAATATCTTTCATGCAATAAACCATTTTTCCAATGAAGATGAGGTTGATTGTTTCTATATCGATCAGATGGATGACGTAGTGGATGAAGCTTTACCGTTAATGCTTACCAAAGAAGAATTTGAAACTGCTTTGTTAGCCATCTACGAGGAAACTGGATCCGAGAGGAAACAACCAGAAAAAGAAATGATGAGTTCATCATGTCAAGAGGATAAGTTTTGTGAAGTTGTGACTAAGGTAGAACCATTACCTCTTGAGGTAAAGGGTGAGCTGACTCCATTGATTGAGCAGCCATCGACTGTGGAATTAAAGCAACTGCCTGAGTCACTCAAGTATGCGTTTTTGGGACCTCGAGAAACGTTGCCAGTAATAATATCATCGACATTGTCGGAAGAACAAGAGTTTGAGCTGCTGAAAGTACTGAAAGAAAATAAAGAAGCCATCGGATGGACCTTAGCCGATCTAAAAGGGATTGACCCATCGGTATGTATGCACAAAATACATTTGGAAGATGATAGTAAACTATCGAGGGAACCGCAAAGGTGACTTAATCCAAACATACAAGAAGTCGTTTTTTAAAGGAAATCATAAAACTTCTCGATGCTGGAATCATCTATCCAATCTCTGATAGTCCTTGGATCAGTCCAGTTCAAATTGTTCCGAAAAAGTCTGGAATCACTGTAAAAGAAACTACTGAAGGAGAATTGGTGCCCACTCGCGAAACTACAGGGTGGCGCGTGTGTATCGATTATCGGAAATTGAACACGGCTACCAGAAAAGATCATTTTCCCCTGCCATTCATTGACCAAATTCTCGAAAAGTTAGCAGGGCAGGAGTTTTATTATTTTCTTGATGGATATTCAGGCTATAATCAAGTACTGGTGTTTCCTACAGATCAAGAGAAGACAATGTTCACGTGTCCATACGAAACGTTTGCATATCGAAGAATGCCTTTTGGTTTGTGTAATGCATCTGCCATATTTCAAAGATATATGTTGGCCATATTCTCAGACATGATTGACAAATTCATTGAAGTCTTCATGGATGACTTTTTTGTTTTCAGAAAGACCTTTAAACTATGTTTGCAACACCTTACATAGGTATTGCAATGATGTGTCGAATCCAAACTTGTTCATGTTGGGACATGTTGTTTCAAAGAAAGGAATTGAAGTTGATAACGCAAAAGTCAATTTAATCGCTAATTTGCCACCACCGAAGAGTGTTCGACAAATTCGATCATTATTAGGTCATGCGGGATTTTACCGAAGATTCATCAAGGATTTTAGCAAGGTTGCCAAGCCATTATGCAACTTGCTTGGAAAAGATGTTCCTTTTTTACTTTGATGAGGATTGCATGAAAGCATTTTTGAAATTGCGTGAGCTGTTATCTAATGCGCCAATAATCCAACCCCCGAATTATTCTATACTGTTTGTACTCATGTGTGATGCATCTGATTATGCTATTGGAGCAGTCTTAGGGCAAAGGATAAACAAAGTACCTCATGTGACCTCCTATGCTAGTAAGACATTGATTGGTGCCCAGTTAAATTACACCACCACTGAGAAGGAGTTATTAGCCATGGTGCATGCTCTGGATAAATTTCGCTTCTATCTGCTTGGATAAAAAATAGTAGTCTTTTCAGACCACTCTGTGTTGAAATACCTGCTTGCGAAGAAAGACACCAAACCAAGGTTGATCCGATGGATCTTACTTCTTCAAGAGTTCAATTTTGAGATCAAAGATAAAAAGGGAGTCGAATATGTCGTGGTTGATCATCTGTCAAGAATTCTGCCTGAAGAATCATCGGTCTCTGAGACTATTCGTGACACCTTTCCGGATGAACAATTGATGGCAATAGGTGTTGCCGCTACAAAAGTTTCTTGGTTCTCTAATATTGTGAATTATCTGGTAACTGGCAGAATCCCTACCCAATGGGGCAAAAATGATAAAAATATGTTCTTCTCACAAATAAAATACTATTTTTGGGATGAGCCACAACTGTTTAAAGTTTGTTTAGATCAGGTTATCAGGAGATGTGTGCCTGAAGAAGAACAATTGAGTGTTATTAACTTCGCCATGTCTTTGGGGTTTGGAGGACAAAAAGGCGCACACAAGATTCTTCAAAGCGAATTTTATTGGCCCTCCATCTTTCAGGACACTGCTAAATTTTATAAAGAATGTCAAAGATGTCAACAGCTTGGAAATATTTCACGAAGAAATATGATGCCTCTGAACCCAATTCTGATAGTTGAAATTTTCGATGTATGGGGGATCGACTTCATGGGTCCTTTCCCTCCATCGTTCGGGTATTCATATATTCTTGTAGCTGTTGACTATGTTTCCAAATGGATCGAGGCTGTGGCAACCTGCTCGAATGACCACAAGGTCGTGGTCAAATTTTTGAAAGAAATGTCTTTAACAGATTCGGGACTCCACGAGCAATCATTAGTGATGGCGGTTCGCACTTCTGCAACCGCCATTTTACTACTTTAATGAAGAAATACGGCGTTACCCACAAGGTGGCAATGCCGTATCACCCACAAACTAGTGGGCAGGTGGAAGTGTCCAATCGAGAAATCAAAAGAGTTTTAGAGAAGACGGTGCGACCAAACAGACGAGATTGGTCGAATCGCCTATCTGATGCTCTCTGAGCATATCGCATGGCATTCAAGACCCCGATTGGAATGTCACCGTTTCGGATTGTCTATGGGAAGGCATGTCACCTCCCAGTGGAACTGGAGCATAAGGCATTTTGGGCCATTAAACGATTTAATTTCGATATGAAAGAGGCAGGATCCAATCATCGTCTTCAGCTGAATGAATTAGAAGAGCTACGCTACGATGCGTATGAGAATTCGAAGTTGTGTAAGGAAAGATACAAAAAGTTGCACGATGAGTCAATTTTGCAGAAAGATTTCTACATTGGGCAAAAAGTTTCGTTGTTCAACTCCAGACTAAAACTTCATCCGGGGAAATTGAATCGCGATGGGAAGGCCCATTTCAGGTCGTCTCTACTTCCGTGCATGGGGCGATTAAAATCAAAAGCCTTACTGACAATTGAATTCTCAAAGTGAATGGGCAACGACTCAAACCGATGATCGAGCCAATGACCCGGCTGAGAATTGAGGCGATGTACCTCAGTGACCCCAGCAATTGAACTTTAATGAGGTCGAGCTGTCGATATTTAAACTCAGCGCTTCCTGGGAGGCAGCCCAGTGTGTTTTCTAAGTTGATTGTGTTTTTAATTAAGGAGAGTCTTTTTCAATCGATTAACTGTCAAACAGTCAATCGATTGACCTTTTTATACTCAATCGATTGACACTTACCCTGTCAATCGATTGATGTCCATCATCATCATCCTTCCCACTCTTTTGTCAATCGATTGAGGATCCATCCTCAATCGATTGACATCACTTCGAAATCATGACCAGTTTTCAGAAATCGGAGCACCAATCGACACATCTTGTCATGGCGGCTAAACTTTTAGGGCTCGTCTATGTCAATCGATTGAGACCAACCTCTCAATCGATTGACTTGATTGCTATTTACTCTGCCGGTTCTCGAGGCACCCAACTGGTGCACCTTTTCACCAAAAAGGTCACTCTCAATCGATTGACAACATTGTGTCAATCGATTGACATTAAGCGTGGATGAGTGGATCACGCCACGTCGCATCCGCATGCCTGTTGTCGTTTCAAATACCCACGCGACGTGTGGAGACCAACCGCTCTCAATCGATTGAGGATCCATCCTCAATCGATTGACCTCCAGATTATATAATGAGGACACCCATGGTCCCCTTCATCAATAAACTCCTCCAATCCAAGCGGAGCTTCCACAATATCATTCGCTTCGTTCGATCATAATGGCAGCGCCTGGCCCACCAATCTACCAACCACCTCATCCTGTAAACAACCCTATGCGCATTCCCAATGAAGTGTATATTGATCGCCAATTCCAAACAGAGAATTTCTTCGATCTCGCTAAATACCGTCGCATCGCGGATTGCGCCCATTCGATCAAATTCATCGAAGTGCTGCACTTGGAGATGTTGCTCGCCCCTCCATCTATTGATGTCTCTCTGTGTATCATTCGCTTATTTTACCAGAAAATGGAAAGGGTACCTGCACCACTCTCACCAACGGGAATGCCCTTCATTAGCCTCGAGATCGATAATTGGCGATATAACCTTCATGCGGCTGATCTCGCGCAGGCTTTCAACTTTTTCGTGGTTCACCCCCTGAACCACCACATCGATCTCGTCGTTGATCTCAGCCAGAATGACATGATCAATAATATGTGTGGAGGACGGCGCGGGACCCGGTTGGCAACGAAAAGAGCAGTTCTGCCTATGGACATTTGTTTTGGGATATTGTCATGTCAACTAATTTTCTACCGCATGGAACGAAAAGTGAGCGCATAAAGAATAGGGTGCTGGCACTATACGCAGCCCACACGAATACGTGGTTTGATGCTCCGGGGTTAATGTTGGAGGAGATGTATCGGTGTCACCAGGATATCGCTACCACCGTTGCACCAAAGAAGCAAGAGGCTATCCTTCTTCACTTCCCGCATTATGTGATGCATCTCTTGGACTACCTTGGGTGCCCGATTTACGATGATGAAGAGATGGGTGATATGCAATTCTATCACTACGGCACCAATGTTTGGGACAAGAGCATCAAGGCTATTCTTCGTGTGACGCCTCCTCCAATTGAAGTTGATGAAATACCTCCTCCTCCTCGTCCAAACCCCGTACAACGCCAACGTGGCGGCATTAGACGGCCTCGTCCTGAAGAGGTCACCGATTTTAACGCCGAGGTAGCAGTTGCTCGCCTCGAGGCGCGGATGGATGGGTTGAGTACCACTGTGGGAGGTATCGATCGAAGGTCTAGGTTTCAGACTTCTCTCCTTATGCGGATGGCCCGGGAATCGTTCCCTGGGCGTGCCGACAAATTCATCGCAGGAGCGCGAGCGGCAATGATTGAGGAGGAAGAGCCTGAATTTGATGATGATGGTGATGCTTAGTGTGTTTGTTTAAGTGTTTTTGTTTATTAGTTTGGGTGTTTGTTGTTTGGTTTTTATTTTAGATGTTTTTATATTAGTTTTGTTAGGATCAATGGTAGTTTGTTTCATTGGACTGTTAGTAGACATGAGGGATCATCTGGTTGTAACCAACTCTTGAAAAATCAATGGAATTGGACTATTTTTTGTGTGGTATATTTTTCTGTATTCTCGGATTGGTGCACTGGTGCATCAGTCAATCGATTGAGATGTCTATCTCAATCGATTGAGCCATAATTTCTCTAAATCTCATAAATTCAAATTCACTTGTCAATCGATTGAGGAAAAATTCTCATTCGATTGACTCCTGCTTGGGCAAATCTTTCTAAATCTATCAGAACCAAACAAGTGTTTAAAATCTAATACTTCGAAAACAATCAAATTTGAACCGTGCATGCAATTGCACTTTTGCACACAACTTCAATCGATTGACATTTCCATGTCAATCGATTGACAAAGTTATACTTTCGGAAGGATACCTCCTCCATTCTGAACTTCAAAGTTTGAGTCCCTCTTTGAGTCTTAATTTAGAACTTTCATTGTAGTCCAGCTGGTAGATGTTTTTCTCTATTTAAAGGCCTGTTTAGGTTAGTTCTTTTGTCAAAATTTTATCCCTTCCTCCAAGCTTTTGCTATGGCTTCCATCAAATACCGCACTCGATCTGTCGTGATGAAATTAATGGAAACGGCTAGGAAACGTCCACGCCTTCATACACCACCACCACCGTTCGATTTGGCAACGCGTGAAGTGATTGATTTAGAGGTGCCATCTCCGTCCCCACCATCTTCTCCACCGCATGCCCCTTTTCCACCATCACGCGAGGGCGGCATCTCGGAGGAGATGTGGAATTACGCGTTTCCGAAGTCGAAGGAAGGAAGATCTATCATGAATGATTGAAGGGCTTAGGACTGTCAGTTTTAGGGTCTAGTTTTTCGATTCCTTTTTATTGTTATTTATTTTTAGGGTCTAGTTTAGGTTATTATTAATTTTGGTTAGCTTAGGTTATTTTTCTCTAAATTTTTAATCACTGTCATAATTTGCTCAATTAAATACAGTTTCGTTTAGTTATATATTTGTGCTTTGCATTTTTTATCACAATACCTTTCACTTGGTCTACTTCCATGGTTCTCGATTGCATTAAACAGGTTTGGGGGGAGGCCTCCCTTACTTTCTATCCATCAACGCCAATGAGGACATTGATCATATCAGGTTTGGGGGGGGGGAATTGTCGATTCATATTATTAGGTTGTTTTCGGATCTTTAAATCTGTATCAGTCAATCAATTGACACCATTGTCTCAATCGATTGACTGATGACCATAAGCCTACTTGGAAAATCTGTATTAGTCAATCGATTGACACCATTGTCTCAATCGATTGACTGATGACCATTATACTTATGAATCTCGAATTTTATGCATAATCTTTAATTGTGATGACCTGAAATTCCTGGAAAATTGTTACCATGTCATGATTGTTTCATGAATGCTCATAAAGTTTAAAATTTGAATAATGATGTTCATGATCTATGCCTAAAAAATATTTTATATTATCACTTTCTTTTAATTCCAAATCTGAGAAATAAGTATATGACTTGGAATCCTAAGATCACAAAGAAAGACCAGAACCTAGTGAGCTTTGAAACGTTGTCCTTTTTTTGATGAGTGCTGAAATAAATTCGGAGTATCTTTGAATTTCCTGGTTAAATTGTTGAAATCTCGTATTTTCTGACTTTGATTTGTTGCCTTCACATGTATTATGCCATTACACTAGAAGCCATGGTATAAAAACTCGAGGCAAATAGGCATTGTTACCATCGTAAAAGGAAATGATCTAAGGCTATTATTGGCTCATTTGTGCCCAAAAGGCCCCACCTTATATTGAATTTATCTTCTTGCACCCCCTTTGAGCCTCAACTGAAAGATTTTGCCTTAATTATTCCTTGTAAGCTATATCAGCCATACCCACACTAATGTGAAAAAGTCTTACCCTGTTATCTCTGAGAAATTAAGGATGAGACCAATGAAGGAAATTAAGAGTTGTGGTAGTTATAGCTGTAAGGAATACAAGGCAGAAAAATGTAAAAAGAGGGAGAGAAAAGAAAATTCAGTATTAAGAAATATATTAAAGTGGTGTCAATGAGAAAAACAAAAGAAGGAGAAAAGTGTTATGAAAAGAAAAAGGTCATAGAAACTGTGAAAAAGAAAAAAAAAAAAAAAAAAGTTGGAAAAATCAGAAAAAGCAAGTATGTTTCTTGTTCCGATTTCTCAGAGAATTTGAATCCAATCTTCCCTTTCTTTCTTAACCATTGACCCGAGCCCCATTACAACCTTAGAAAAGACCTTTTTATCCAATAATGAGTGATAAATGCCCTTGCGGAGAGTGATTATGCAATGTCTACGGTGCTTGGTGTATGCATATTTAGGATACAAATATCTTCCTCCAACGAGATTTCTCTTAAAATTCCTTGGTACACCGTTCTTATAGCATGTGAGATTTTTCTAATTTACGTTAAAATTCCATATCACATGTGAGAGAAAAGTAAAACTATTCATCGAAGTGAGTTCATTCTGAGGGTATACCCATAGTAAGGATCGAGTCTAGACATGTGATCTTAAGATTCCTAATTCAAACTCATTCTCAGATAAAAGAATTTTAGCAGTGGTAATTGCATAACATTGTAGGCATAAATAAGGAGCACTAAAAAACATTGAATTAAGTGAGCACTAATAAATTGAACATGGTAAGAAGCATTTTAAAGGATTTTTCAGAAGCATTTAACTACTTAAGAGCATGACTAAGAAATTCTGAAATTCATAAGCTTTGAAGTTTGTAGGTATCTTCGCTGGAAACCTTCAGGAGACACAACTCCTCCACTAGGGATCACCTAGGGGTTTAAAGGATTATTGCATAAGCTAACTACAATCGTGTTCCCTACGAAAGTGGCATCTAATGTTTAGGATGTGAGTCTTATTTGCTTTAACATATTTTTCATTCTCTTTGCTCGAGGACTAGCAAAGTGTAGGTTTGGGGGTGTGATCAGTGCTAAAATGTGACTATATTTCGCACCTTAATCCCTACACTTAGCTGTCTGATGAAAGCATTTGATGGTTGTTGTGAGGTATTAATGATTACAGGTGTTCCTGACCGTTGGATCGTAGAAGAGCATAAAAGAGGGCAATTAAAGGATACACAAGGGCTATGGACAACAAGATCAAAAGAAGCATCAAAATCCGTGAAGCAGCTCAACATCCACAAAGAGAGGGAGAATCTACCCCGGGATGTCAATTGATTGAGGGATAAGTGTCAATCGATTGACAAGAGAGGACAAGTCCTACTCCACTTACTCCGAATCAAAACTCAATCGATTGAGATTTGAATCTCAATCGATTGAGGCCATTAGGGATAGGGTTTGCTCGACCCTATATAAAAAAAGCCACGACTCATTGAAGGGAGAGCCTTCTTTTAATTATTTTGTGAGGGCTTCCTTTAATTGTTAGTATTCATTAAGGATTCTTCTTGGTTCTTTCTTATTTTTCTCAGTAGATTGTATTAGGGATATTTTTAATTTTGGTTGATAATCGTGAGAACAAGAGCATTGTAAGAAGATTTTGAGAAATAAAAGAGCATTATAATATAATATCTTCGGATCTACAACGGGTTTGTATACCGAGGATGAGCGGCTAAAGTAATTTGCTCAAGGGGAAAGCGAACCGGAGATAAGTAACTCTTTTATTATTGTTTCTACAAATTCATGGTTTTGTCATTGAATCATTCTGTTATAAGTGTGTGCGTGATTAAATATTTTCGACTCTTCGTTTACAGTTATTGATCGTGGTTATCAAAGACCGTAAAAGAAGCACTCCATCTAGATCTGTTCCTGCAGGCCGATCTAGGCTGCGGAATGATTAATTTATCATTGTCGTGACTTAGGACTTTGAGATATGCTATTATTTTCACATGACTCATACCGCAATGATAGGCTGAGTCATAGTTTTTAGATAGGGTATGCCAGATCCATTATTGCGTTCTTCTCGACTCATTTATTTTCCTAATAAATGATGGTGTTTTGACTTAAATTGAATTTGTGAGATTGAATGGTAGAAAAGTTACTAATCGATGGCTAGCTAACTCCTTGATCAATTCATAAATTGTTAATTCTCTCCTTTATCATAATTTGTTCCATCTTAGTTTAATTAGTTTTCTTTTATTGCATGCAAATTGGTTGGGAATTGTGTGGTAAGCTGAATTTCTCCCTTGGTAATTCCTTGGGTGTGTTAAAATCTCTGAAAGAATTAGATAAATTTCACGTTTTCCCTGTGGGTTCGACACCCCTGTTCTTGCCATTCTACAATAGATCTTGTGCACTTGCAAGGGTTTAAATTAAAATAAACCACATAGTTGTTGAAGTCTTCGAGTCGATCTCACTCGGTGCGTGGTATTGCATCGGTTCTTCGCTAAGGGTCTCAACGAGTTCCCAAGCTTCTTCTACTATTAAATTATGAAACATACTGCTATAGGCTACATCAATTATATGCCAGTTTGCATCGTTAAGGCTTTCATAAAAAGTGAGCATCAATTGCCAGCGCAGAATCCCATGGTGAGGGCACCTGCGTAGAAGATCCTTGAGACGGTTCCAACATTCCTACAGAGATTCATCCAGGATTTGATGGAATGTTAAGATAAGGTGCCGAATTTTATTCGTTCTGCTAATTGGAAAAAATTTCATAAGGAACATACATTCCAACTCTTCCCAATTGGCTATCGAATTATGGGGCAAGGCGTTTATACACTGCTTTGCTTCATCTCTTAGGGAGTATGCAAATAGCCTCAATCGAGTAGATTCTTCAAGTTCTTAATTCGAATGACAGTGCATGTTTTCATGAACTTATTTAAATGCATGTAGGGATCTTCATCCATTAGCCCGTGAAAGGTCGGAAGTATTTGAAGTGTATTGGGCGTAATTTCAAAAGTCTTATAACCGATAGTGGGGGTTTGAATACATGGGGGCAATATAAGAGGTGTCAATGCATAGTATTCCCCCATGGTCTTAATCATATTTTGACCGTTGCCTATCATAATGAATTGTTTTAATAACAGGACAATTTTGGTTAGAACATTTATTGCGTTTATTTTTGTTTTCAATATTTTCTAATTTTTATATATTTTAGCACACAGGGAGAGAAATAAATCTAAGCTTCAAAATTTCGTGGTCGACAAAAGTTGGAAACTTTTAATTCACTGCTCTGAATAAACCTGCAAAATATTAAGAAGAGATCAAAGAAAAATATAAATATAAAGAAATATAAAAAGAGAAAGATAAATATTAGTTTTTAAAAGAATAAAAGTATTAGATAAAATTTTTAAATAAAGATAAATTTTGCTTTCCCGGCAGTGGCGCCAAAAACTTGATCGCTATCGATTATAATGTATATATTTTATGTTAATTTCACATCTTAACCTATTGCAAGCGCACAATGGAAATTATAGTACTAGCATAGGATCGTTCCCACGAGGAAATTTGTTTATCTAATTATTTCTTTATTTCTATCTTTTATTCAAATCCTTATTTTAAAAACTTCTGCTCATCTTTAAGATCAAATCTACTGGAGAAATATGAATAAAAGAATTGTTTTTAATCTAAAGTGCATAAAATTAATCCTAATCCTCCTTCTTCAGATTAAGGTCGTCAATCTTAATCTTCAGCTTTCGCATATTTATAAAAATAAATAGTACCGTTACACCATATTTCTAGTCTCCTAGCATTAGTCATCAATCAAGTCTAAGATCCTATCAATATAGATTTAATCTAATCGACAACTTCCTAAAGTCTGGGCGTCAATCAAACCTTAAAAAATTGAAGATGGAAAAGTAAAAATCGTTACACTACTCTGCAAATTCTAACCTGAGTCGTTAATTCAAATCAAAACTTGAAAATGTTTATAAAGCAAATAAAATCTAAACTAAAAAGCAAAGTAAAATATATCCTTCACCCCTCTACCGCAGTCGTCAATTGCTCTTGAGAAACTACAGATATCTACACTAATCTTCAGTACTCAATTGCAGTCGTCAATTGCTCTTGAGAAACCTCTGATATCTAATCTATTCTAACTATGTCACCCTACTTTGATTGGAAGAAAATCCAACCTCAAGTGTGATAGCCCGATTTTTCCCGATTCCACAAAACTTGCATAATATTTTTTTTTCTTCCTTATATCATAAACTCAGGAGAAAATCGAACCATCGGTCGCACATACCATGATCCAAATAAAGAATTTACTCGGTATGTCAACAAAAGTAGAGTTAAAGCAAGGATACATATGGCAACAAAAGATTTCTTTTATACAAAACGACTAAATAAAAAGGGCCTAAAGAAAAACCACTGGTGATGACCGACCATCACCCAAACAGTGGCCTACAAATATACATACAAAATAAATCTTAATACAGTGTTAAATCACCTGACATACCCAGTCCATAATCCAAAAGACCTCAACACCTCCATTACACAAACCCAAAACATATCTATGTCCAAACCTTACCTAAGGTAGAATTCTCCAAACGAGAGATCCCAAGCTTTTCTCCACAATTGGATCCTGATCTACCCCTGTACCTGTGATGTATAGTTGAGGGATGAGCTACATCCTAGCTTAATAGGGAAATAATATCTGAACATGTAAAGTTATCTTACTCACACATATTCCATGACATAAGCAAAGCATGATTTCATAAGCTGGAAAACAGTTTTAAAGCATTTGAAATATTAAAAGCATGAACTGAATTGCACATGTTACATCTTATCCTTTCGCACTACACATCTTATATTTTGCTTAACTTGTTCTCGTATCTCATAAAGATTTATGTCACAACTTAAATCAAATAACTTAAATATTCCTCGATTTACTATAGCATCGAGTGCCCGATGGAATACCTTCCATCGTCATCTAACTGAGATATCCATACATACATTCCTGAGATATCCAACTGGTGTACGGATTGGCCGCCGTACTAGTCACGGATATTCTGTCGAGTCAGTTGTGGGTATACCATCATATTGGTGGGGTATTCTGCCAAACCTTAAATATCAAAAGTGCACTATATATAGTTATTCACCATGTGATTGTGCCAATTATAATATTAAAAGTTTGTTCAAGGCTCATTCTCATGATTTTTCATTTGACTATACATCCCCGGGATGTCACATATTCATTTGCATCATCTAGATGCTCACATCTCATTCACATCCCTGGGATGTCATATTCTTACAAGCTTACTGGTTTCTTACTTAGTGTATACACACACGCACACACCTCTTTAATTTACATACTTTAGTTCACCTTCGATTAACAAGCAATTAACTATGCTCTTAAAACACACATGTATATATTACATCACTATATATATGATTTCGTAATCAAGGGTACATGTTCAGAGTATTCCCTACCTCACACACAGAGCCATTCACAGCGACACCACAATCCTTATCAATGACTTTTTGCCCTCAATCTACATCAAAAACACACCATGATAGATCAAAGATTAACTTTACTCATTAAAAACCTAGACTTATTTAAGTGTTTCTCAAAAATGAGGCACAAATGGCCAAGTTCATGCTAATATAGAGTTTGACGCAACTTTCCTCCTAAATTTTTACCTTTAAATCTTTGGATTCACGAAATGGTTACATAAAAGTTATAGAGTTTGTTATCCTCTTTCCAACATCGTAAGAATTGCATCAATCAGAGTTTGGAGTAAAAAATTATGGTCGAAATACTGAAATAGTGTCAACAAGCACAATCAAAATCGCTTAATCGACCCCAAAATCGATTAATCGAAATTCTAAAATCGATTAATCGACCCCAAAATTGATTAATCGAAATTCCAAAATCGATTAATCAATTTTCTCAAACTCCACTTTTTTTTTCAGCCACTGGAAGTACCCATTCGATTAATCGATTAATCAAAACCAAAAATCGATTAATCGAAATTTAATTTGATTAATCAGTTTCGAGCTTCGGTGCCCAGATTTGCTTTTTGTTAAAATTGATTAATCGGTTTTCAAAATCGATTAATCGATTTTGACAGAAACCCAGCCCTCTTCGAGCAGTTTCTCTTGCTTTCACCCTTTTCTCAATTTTTCTTCTCTTCCCTCTTTTAATCTAACATTTATATATTAAATTAAAACTTAAACTTCACACACATCATAAATTAACAAAACCTTACCTCAAATCCAACATATGAGTGATTCAATGGCTTGGATCTAGAGTTAGGGTTCCCTAGCTTCGATTTCACGAACTCGCACACGTTGCCTTCGGAATTAAATGATCACGCACGGCTTCAATCCGCAATCCCACACACAAATCTTTGCATTTACTCCCTCCTTTCTCTCTAATGTCTCTTTCCACATAATTCCTAAAGCACCAAAATCAAAGAGAAATAACTTCTCTTTAACTCATACCCTATTTAACCCAATTCACTACTTTGGTACAAAGCACATACACCCCATAACAGGTGTATATAGCCTTATAACAAGATCTACACCACACACCCAGGTGCATTTTCACCTCAAACCTAATCCTGCCTAACTCATCAAGTTGATTTTCATTTGACCAAATAAATGATCAGACAGACACGCATCCCGAGGTATACTATTCAAAGTCGGCATGTATCCTGAGATACACTCTTTAAAGTTAAAAATTTTAGGATGTTACATCAGGCATCAATTGATACTAAAATTCTTCGATGCTTATTCCTATGCCGAGCTCTCATATTTATAGGTTATAAGGAGTTGGTTTACAAAGAAACTACTAAAATAAAAGTATCCTAATATAATTTTAATTTCTAATTTTATTCTTCCTTGCTTGCTTTAGTTGATGCGCTTCTAGAGTATTCTTTAATTAGAAGCAGTAGAGTCCTTCGAAGTACATCTTCATCAATCTTTTCAGATCCGTAGTTCACCAAACATCTAATTTTAGAGATCATCTTATTCAGTACATGACAGTGATAACTCTCACTCACATGATCAGCAGTAGCAGATAGCAACGGAAAAACTTTTATAATCACAATCATAAATAATGATTTCTTCTATTATAGCTACTTTTTGGAAAATCGTAAATCACGATTTTCTACTTTTTCATAGCTTTCATATTAGATACTTAACAAACGATCATTTTTTCTTCTGTATCACCTTTACTCTTTTGTCACTTTCTAAAAAATCGTCTCTTTTTTTAGAGAATCGTAAATTACGATTTCTCATTTCTTTCTTTCTTCTTACTCGGCAGTAGCACAAAATCGTTAATTACGATTTCTCAGTTTTCTTCTATTGGCAAATCGTCTTTAACGCTTAATTATTGTTTTACTAGTTTTTGAGTTTATTTTGACAAAGATTAACACTTAGGCTCTTTTTTATTGTTTAGCTTTAATATATGTACATCAGTAACTCATTAGTAGCAAACTAACGCTGTAAAGACCCAAAATTTGAACCATTGAACAATACATCTCGACGTGCGTGTCGACTGGTCACCCAATACCTGAGATAAAAACATGAAAATATTTATGTTAATTAGTTAACTTAGTTGTGGATGAGAAAGAAAAGGCATAGGTGTGTATGAACCATTAATGGAGTAGCATACACCAGAGTACGGTGTATGTGGTTAACACTTGAGTTAGAGACTTAGGTATAAAGGACCAAAGGTAAGAGAAATAAATTCCTTTGTTTTGGTTGTTGGAGAGCTATTACGAGAGAGCAAATGAGAAGAGAGAGAGAGAGAGAGAGAGCTTTGAATGCGTATAATCATGTGTGCGAAGAATTAGGATTTTGGAGTGAGATTTCTAATTTGGGGTCGAGGAGACTCCGAAGATCTAAGTATAAAGCCCTAGCTGTGTGCGAGCTCATGAATTGAATGATCTATCGATTTAAGGTAAGAAATCTATATGAAGTGGTATTGTTCAATTATATTAATCTTTATATAGGTATATGAGATGGAATTAGAAGTTAGGAGAGATGTGATTAAGAAAAACAAATTAAAGAAGTTTAAAACCCGAGAATGTGCTGAGTTTGACAAAATCGTTCGATCGAAATAAGTGACCGTTCAATCGATTTTGTCAAAGGATGAAAGGTATTTGAGTTCTAAAGAAACCGTTCGATCATAATTAATTCCGATCAAACAAATCGAAGAAACTGATCGAGCGATTTGAAACTGTTCGATCAGAATATGGCACCTCAGAACAAGCCCAGTTTCTTGGTGATTAAACCATTTGATCGGTTTAAAACCGATCGAACGATTTGGGAGAAACAGACCGATCGGTTTAGAATCAATCGATCGATTTGGCCAGACTCAGAGTTTTATTTTGATGTGTTTTGAGAAATTTAAGGAGGCTTCATGTCTTCATGGTGTGCGTCATTTCTGACGCATGGACTATATTTTGAATGTGTTTAGGTGTGAGATTAGCCATGTGTAGGTGAGAGGCTAGCTCGGTTTGAAGAATTTTTGTGTAACTTCGTGTGAGGTAGGAAAGCTCTAAACCATGTGCATTTGATATGTTTAGCATGTGCTTTATGATATGAGATGTTTGTTTTGAATACGATGAGTTTATGAATGTGTAAGCATGTGTGTGTATTTCGAAAAACCATAATAAGTAAAGGGTGTCATCTATGTGAGTCTTTCAAGATTCATTTTGATAATGTGATATGCATGTAGAATCTTTCAAACTTCATTCGAAATGTGAAACAAGTGCGTGAGTTCATGTGATTTAAGTAGACATAATTACCACATCACACGGTGATAAATTATATGTTATGCACAATGATTTGAGGTTCATATGTGAATACCCAACCAACACTGTGGTATATCCGTGATCGACGCGGTGGGATATCCGCGACCGGCACGGCGGGATATTCGTACAACTCTTGTGAATTTGTAAATCTTACTGGCGAACGGTAAATTGTGTTTGGCATAAGCGTCCATCATTTTTAGGACCTTGCGCACCATATGTAAATGGTTCATGTGAATAATGATGATGGGTATTCCATCGGGGGCTCGATGCTATATGTGCTCGAGGGACTATTTAGTGAAGCACCTTAAGTTTCCTTCTTTTTTTTGTTATGTGAATCAGTAGAAGTGCATGTGACAACCTTTCTAAATTAAGAAAAGCAATGTTTTTGTACATGCAGTTACATTTGAAATTATGCATCCTTATGAGACAATTGTTCTTTCGATCATGTCATGAGATATATGTTTTTGTTAAGATATGCATGTTATTGGTTTTTCCCTACTGAGCTTAGATGTAGCTGATTCCTCAACTATACGTCGGTATAGGCGAAGATATAGGTGCTGAAGACCAGGATAGGGAGGGCTCCGAGTACGTGCCTTTGGAGGAGGACTCAAAGCCTCATCCTGGGGATTGTTTTGTTTGTGTAAAGCACGGGTAGGTTCGGCTTTGATGGATGGGTTAAAGTATGGGTTTTTGGATGTATTTTGGTAATGTAAGGAATATAGATAAATTGGGTTGGGTGTACTATTCTTTTGCGAATCATATTTCGGTGATGGTCGGCCATCACCGACGGTTCTTTTCGGTTCTTCTACCCATGAGTTTTTATATGGGACTAGAACCATTATTTTTGAGCTTTTGAAATATAGAATTGGAGATTTACTTTTTGGCATATAATGTTTATGTCTGTTTAGTTATAATTTCGCTTAGCGTGTGGAGGCGCCAAGTGTTCCGTTCGGGGATCGACCTTAGTGTTGACTCGACGGTCCGAGTTTCGCGATTAGAAAATTCGGGCTGTCACAATTGATATCAAAGTGTAGGCTTTAGAAATTTCTGACAAGTCTTAGATTAGACTAGATGTTTAAGATTTTATTAGAGTATATGGACCGTCTGTTAATGGGACTCTTGTTTCATTGTAACAGATTAAGATGGATTTAAGAGGTAGAGGACGCCCTAGTGGCGGTAGTCATAGAAATTTGAGGAGTATAGATGATATCCCTTCAGGTTCAGGTAGGGATCAAAGACACCCTCCTGAAGAAAGGGATCAGAGGAATGAAGTGACGGATAGGATGGCACAAGCCATGGAGGCAGTGGCCACTGCCATGGCCCAATAGACTCAGCAGACTGCACTGTTGGCTGAGTAGACGGCACTACTGGCTACCAATAACGTGAACCATCAGCATCCACCACCACCTCCTCCAGCGCTATTCTCCTCATCATTCGTGGACTTTAGGAGATTGAGACCTCCTAGTTTTTATGGGCAGACAGATCCGCTAGAAGCGAAAAAATGGTTAAATCAAATGGAGAAGCTGCTACAGAAATTACAGAGTACTGGGAATGAGAAGGCTGGTTGGGCTTCCTTCCAGCTTGAGGGTGATGCTGATCTGTGGTAGAAATCTATACTGAGAAAGAGAGAAGTCGAAAATCCTCACGGCTTATGGACTTGGGAGGAGTTTATTCAAGTGTTTAACAAAGAATATTTCCCCAAACAAGTGAGGAATCAGTTGAAGAAAGATTTTCTAACTTGGAGCAAGAAAATATGACCGTACAGAAGTATGGTAATGAGTTCACAAGATTATCAAGGTTCGCACCAAAATTAGTGGCTACCGAAGAGATGAAGGCCAATAAATTCGAAGAAGGCCTGAGGCCAAATGTGCAAGATAGGGTTTCTGTGTTCGAGTTAAAGACCTACGTTGAAGTGATAGGAAAGGCGATTGTGGCCGAGAGAGATATAAATAGCATGTATAAAAGATGGGATCAGCAGAACAAGAATAAGGCAGGTCAAGGGAGAGCAAGTGACTATGACTCGGGGAATAAAAAGTTGAGATTTACAGAACCAGCTCTTGTTTCAAGATAACCTGCCTACAAAAATTATACCAGGCCACCTGTATCTACTCCTGTGAGACCTTTCCGTATAAAGGGCCCTGCTCAGACTCAAACATTAGGAGCATCAGTTACTCAGGGGTTCTCATGAGCAGCATCTTCAAGTCCCTAGGTCACGTGTGCCCATTGCGACAAATCTCATAAGACTTCCGATTGTAGATGGGGCACGGGGAGATGCTTTAAATGCGGGAAGATGGGCCATATGATCAGAGATTGCCTAGAATTGAGGAAAGAAGGTACGGTGTCAATTGCTATCGCGTAAAGGCCTATGCGATCTACGAAACCCACCATACAAGGTCATGCTTTTACAATGACTGTCGAAGATGCACAGGTGAGCAATGACATCATTCATGGTATAATCATCTATCTATGTTTATATTAGTTAATGGCATTTTAGATGAAGAAGGTGCATAGATAAGGATAATCTACTAGGGTTTTACTTTATGAGTTTTTAACTTTGCCATGCATGCTTAATTATCTAGTATATGTATTAAATAGGTACCTTACAACTATATCAAGAAAATGACGATGATCATTGGGATGCATGAGTTCTGATAGACCCAGGATCTACCCACTCGTTTGTGACTCCGGAGTTTGTGGGAAGATTGAAGGTTATTCCCGAAGCGTTGGAGTTCATTTTGGACGTGTCAGTTCCTACGGGAAGCTCAATGACTACAGACGCGTGTTGCCAATCTATTATCGTACGACTTGAAGATCGCAAGACAATGGCACATCTCATTTTGTTGAATATGTAAGGATTCGATATACTCCTTGGCATAAATTAGCTATCCGCTTATCATGCAAGCGTTGACTGCCTACGAAAATTTGTCACATTTCGTCCACCAAAATAGAAGTCTTTTTTATTTGTCGGCGACAAGGGTAAAGTTATACCAATCATCTCTGCGGTACGAGCTGTGTGGCTGATGAGGAAGGGATGCGGTGGATACCTGGTATTTCTATAAGAGCAACAGAAAGCGACGAACGTTATCACCGATATCCCGATTTCTTGTGAGTTTTCGGACGTATTTCCCGATGACTTACCAGGGTTACCACTGGATCGAGAGATTGAATTCGCGATCGATTTAGCACCAGGCATAGAGCCAGTATCTAAAATGCCATAACGAATGGCTCCTGTGGAGTTGAAAGAGTTGAAGGAGTAGCTACAAGAATTGTTGGACAACGGCTTCATAAGACCTAGTGTGTCTCCTTGGGGAGCACCGATCTTGTTCGTCAAAAAGAAGGACGGGTCGATGAGACTATGCATCGAATATCATCATTTAAACAAGCTGACGATAAAGAACAAATATCCCTTACCTAGGATTGATGACCTCTTTGATCAATTGCAAGGGGTAAAGTTCTTTACGAAGATTGACTTGAGATCAGGGTATCATCAACTGAAAGTGAAGGCCGAAGATGTTTAAAAGACTGCGTTTAGAATCATATATGGGCATTATGAGTTCTTGGAAATGTCTTTCGGCTTGACTAATGCACCAACATCATTTATGGACCTCATGAACAGAGTATTTAAACCACATCTTGATACATGTGTGGTCGTGTTCAAGGACGATATCCTCATTTATTCGAAATCTAGGGAAGAACACGAGCAACACTTATGCATTGCACTATAGACGCTATGTGAACATCAGAAATACGTCAAACTCAGTAAGTGTAAGTTCTTATTAGAGCGAGTGAGCTTTCTAGGCCACGTAGTTTCAGAATCAGGTGTGATAGTTGATCCAGCAAAGATTGAGGCAGTGGTAGATTGGGAACAACCAAAGACGGTGACTGAGATTCGCAATTTCCTCAGTCTGGGTGGGTATTATCAAAGATTTATAAAGGGATTCTCTAAGACTTCAGGACCACTCACACGACTTACAAGAAAAGATGTTAAATTTGAGTGGACCAGTGAATGTGAAGAGAGTTTTCAAGAACTTAAGAAACGGCTTACCTCTGCACTAGTGTCAGCTATTCTATCAGGTAGTAGGGGACTCGTCGTTTATAGTGATGCTTCATACAGTAGTTTGGGTTGTGTGCTTAATCAGAACAAGAAGGTCATCGCTTACAGATCGAGACAGTTGAAAGATCATGAGAAGAACTATCCTATGCATGATTTAGAGTTAGCCGTGGTGATTTTTGCATTAAAGATATTGAGACGCTATTTATACGATGAAACCTTTGAGATTTTTGCATACCACAAAAACCTAAAGTACTTGTTTACGCAGAAAGACTTGAATATAGGCAACGAAGATGGATTGAATTTCTAAAGAATACGATTACTCTATTCAGTATCACCCGGGTAAGCAAACATCGTGGCAGATGCGTTGAGTCGGAAGAACACGGCTCAGTTAGCTAGTCTCGTTACGGGACTTCGTCGGTGAAAATTGTTGGAAGACCTTTCCTTGTATGATAAGAATATTGAGGTCAAAGTTTCAGGTGCATTATTGGCTAACATCACAATCAGACCAACAATTTTTTACCATATTTATGAACTTCAGATGAAAGATGCAGAACTCGTGAAGATAAGGCTAGGTGTCACAAATGAACTAGAGGAGACTTTTTTATTAAAAAAAATAGATCGTCACTATTTAGAGGGCGCCTATGCATACCGAACGATGCCAATCTGCGACAAACTATTTTGGACGAAGTTCATAGGTCCAAGTATGCTATTCATCCGAGTGGTACCAAGATGTACCAAGATTTGAGGAAGAACTATTAGTGGAGAGGATTGAAGAAGGATATCGCCGAATATGTTTCTAAATACTTGATATGTCAGCAAGTAAAAGTAGATCATAGACACTCAGTAAGTCTATTGTAACCTCTACCAATACCTGAGTGGAAATGGGAGTCAATCTCCATGGATTTCATTGTAGGGTTACCAAGGACGGCGAAATGTTATATTGCTATTTAGGTGGTTGAAGATCGCCTAACAAAATCAGCTCATTGTCTGCCCTACAATACCACTTACACGACAAACAATTTGGTAGATCTGTATATGAAAGAGATAGTTCGATTACATGGTATTCCGACGAGTATTGTTTCAGATAGTGACCCATTATATACCTTAATATTTTGGCAAAGATTTCAAGAAGGCATGGGCACGAGGTTAGATTTCAGTTAGGCGTTCCACCTACAAACCGATGGTCAAACTAAGAGGGTCAATTAGATCATCGAAGATATGCTTAGAGCCTGTATGATCGATTTTCAAGGATTATGGGATCATCATTTATCGTTGATTGAGTTCACGTATAATAACAGTTTTTAGCAGAGCATTGGGATGGCTCCGTATGAAGCGTTGTATGGACGGAGATGTAGATCTCCAATCAATTGAGAGGAATCTGGCGAAAAGTTTATATTGGGTCTGGAAGTGATAAAGAAAAATGCAGAAATCGTTCGTATCATTCGAGAAAGGATTAAGACAGCTCAAAGTCGGCAGAAGAGTTATGCCGATATCAAGAGAACCAGCATGGATTTTCAAGTTAGAGATTATGTGTTCGTAAAGATCTCACCAATGAAAGGTGTGATACGCTTCGAAAAGCGTGGGAAGCTAAGTCCTCGCTACATTGGACCTTTTGAAGTATTGGGGAGAGTTGGCAAAGTTACATATTAGGTTGCTTTACCCCCGCAACTAGATAGAGTACACGATGCGTTTCATGTCTCGATGTTGAGGAAGTATGTGAGGATCCGACTCACATTTTAGATGCACCACCGATTGAAGTCTACAAGGATTTGACAGTTGTAGAGGAGCCGATGCAGATATTAGATCGAACTGAGTAAGTATTACGCACGAAACAAATTCCGTTAGTGCTTGTTAAGTGACGAAATCATTTAGCAGAGGAAGCTATTTAGGAGCGCTAGGCGGAGATACGCGAGCAATATCCTCAACTATTCCAGGAGAGTTGAAACAAATTTCAATACATTGTAATCTTGAGGAGTTATAAAATTTTAAATTTTATGTGTAAGGGTGACTTAAGGAGCTATGAAGAACGAAATAACTTAAGGATTAGAAGTGGTAGGGAATAAGGAATGCAAAACACAAAATTGAAACTTTTCTGTCAAAATCGATCGAACAAAACTAAAAACCGTTCGATCGATTTGACAGAAGGGGAGAGCTGACTGTCTGTGCAAACCGTTCAATCGAAGTACATACTGATCGAACAAAATCGCAAGGACAGTGAGCAAAAATTTGGCCAAGAAAATAAAATTTGACAACCGTTCTATCGATTTAATTTTTGATCGAACATTTTAGAGAAATCGTTCGATCAAAATAAGTGATCGTTCGAACGAAATCTAAAATCGTTCGATCGAAATTATCAGGATGAGCATTTATTGTCAAAACTGTTCGATCGGTTTCAAAACCATTGATCAATTTCGACTTTATATATATGGGACGTGCGATTTTTTTGTTCAAAATTTTTAGAACCATTTTTTTTCTAGTTGGGGTTTCCTTGTGCTTGGCTTGGGAGACTTCCAAACTTCGATTTGGAGTCTTTTCGAGCTCAAATCTTCACGAGAGTAACACTAGTGACTTCAACATGTAAACTCTACACTCCTTTACATTTAATTAAAAATTTCTTCATTCTACCCTAGTTTCCCTTAGTTTTGAGGAAACCCTAGCCCCTTTTTCATTGTTGTGGTGGAAATGGCACCCAAGACTCGTCAAGCTACGTCGAAGAAACCCATGTCACAGACGGGTTCTTTGCAATCATGACCACTACAACGGTCAACAGCACAACCACCCCAACAAACAACTCCGCGACCACCACAACAATATGTGCCACCGCCACCACCCCCACAACGTGAGCAGCCCGATGAGTGGTGGGCTGATAAGAATTTCGAACCCGAATGGGTCATTGATAGGGAGTTATTTGAAAAGCGCCTGGAAACGCATTAGGCTTTTCGGTATATCTCTAAGGCTGGTTTAGAGGGTATACTCAAACCTTGCAATGAGTATTACTACTCCCGTCTTGTAAGGTTGTTTTACCAAAATATGAAGGAGGATAAGAATCCTAAGACCCTCGGCACCAGAATAAATAATAGAGATTATGAGTTTGCCTACGATGATGTGGCTGATGCGTTAGAGTGTTATCACCCATTTTCTAGCAACACTGAGTTGACGGAACCCTTCCCGGCACCTATAGACTATAAAGTTGTTGCAACACATATGACCCAGGGAAGGCTCGGGTTTGGTACAACAATCAAGTGAGCCGATTTACCGCACAAGCTATGGATGCTCAATACAATCTTCAAATATAATTTTTACCCGATGCGACATAAGACGGAGAGAGTAGGAGAGATTCAAATGACCTTATTTTCTATATTCAATGGTTGGTGGTTTAGTGTGCCACAAGTTATTTTTGAGGGCATGAAATACGCCCGGAGGAAGATGTTAGAGGGGGCAGCAAAACCTATTGACAACATACTTTATGCCTGCCTCATTTCCCTCATGATTGAAGACTATGCGGGTGATGACTCATACACCCTTTCAAAGAATGAACCGAAATTGACGGGCAACGTAAAGTCATACACAATAAAGGAGTGGAACAAGACCTACAATCGCATCAAAAACAAACCCCGAGATGAGGTACAAGAGCAACCAGAACTAGGTGTCGCACCAGATGCCCCTGAGGCTCAAGAACAATTTGTTATTAGAATGCCACCTTAGCAGCGTACCCAGGCCCGTGCACCCCCATCACACTCGAATGATCCTACGCCTACTATCGCAGACGTGTACGCAATGTTGGCTGAGAACACGTGCCTCATGGCCGAGAACAATCGCTGGATAAACCGCTAGCTAGACTATCACGATACCTTGCAAGCCAAGACTATGCGCTTCATGTACCCGAACAATTACCTACAACGTATGGTGGCGACAAAGGCGTGGATTCCGGAAGCGTCGAGCTCAGGTGCAGGCGGGGACAATGAGGATGAGGACCAGCCAGGCAATGCGGCGGCCTGAGCAAGGATTGAGGGGGGCTATGATTATTTTTTTTTATTTTTTTTTTGAATGTTCCAATTAAAGTTTTTTTTTTTAACTTTGTAAATTAAAATAGGTGAATTGGACGTAGGTCCATCAAACTATCGTGGCATGGTTGCCACTTTTGCAACTTTTAAAACTATTGTGGTATAGTTATCACTTAGTAATGTCTATAACTTTTTGGATATGATTGAATGGTGAATTTTATTTTCTACACAATATTCGAAATTGCATGTGATTTTCCTTACATGATATGCTCGTTGTGGTTAAATTTCACGCAGGTACGATGGATGGGTTAAATTGACCCGTAAGAATTAAATTGTGCTTGTGAATGTCATAATTCTGTTATGATGTTCTATACATATTTGGTTTGCTAGGTGTTTGGTCTAGCCTTGGCTAGCATTTTTATATCAGATATGACTTGATAAGTTCATGTTAACGATTTGGGTTCTCTAAAAAGAGGAACCCTTTGATTATTAGGTGTCTAGTGCTTATTAGTGCTTGACTACATAGGGAGTGACGAACCCCTACGAAACCAGGGATCCTTCGTCAATTTTCGAGGACGAACATTCCTAAGGTGGGGAGGATGTATAGACCCGAAAATTGGACCTTTGAACAATATGCCTCGATGTGCGTGTCAACTGGTCACCCACTGCTTGAGATAAAAACATGAAAATATTTATGTTAATTAGTTAACTTAATTATGGATGAGAAAGAAAAGACATAGGTGTGTATGAACCATTAATAGAGTAGTACACACCGGAGTACGGTGTATGTGGTTAACACTTGAGTTAGAGACTTAGGTATAAAAGACCAAAGGTAAGAGAAATAAATTCCTTTGTTTTGGTTGTTAGAGAGCTATTAAGAGAGAGTAAATGAGAAGAGAGAGAGAGAGAGAGAGAGAGAGAGAGGGTGAGCTTTGAATGTGTATGATCGTGTGTGCAAGGAATTAGGGTTTTGGTGTGAGATTTCGGATTTGGGTTCAAGGAGACTCCAAAGCTCCAAGTATAAAGCCCTAGCTGTGTGTGAGCTCATAAATCGAATGATCTATCAATTTAAGGAAAGAAATTTATATGAAGTGGTATTGTTCAATTATATTAATCTTTGTATAGGTATATGAGATAAAATTAGAAGTTAAGAGAGATGTGATTAAGAAAAACAAGTTAAAGAAGTTAAAAACCCGATAATGTGCTGAGTTTGACAAAATCGTTCAATCGAAATAAGTGACCGTTTGATCGGTTTTGTCAAAGGATGAAAGGTATGTGAATTCTGAAGAAATTGTTCAAACCGAACGAGCGATTTGAACCCGTTCAATTGGAATATGGCACCTGGGAGCAGGTCTGGCTTCTTAGTGATTAAACCGTTCGATCAGTTTAAAACCAATCAAACGATTTGGGAGAAACAGACCGATCGGTTTGGCCAGACTCAGAGTTTTATTTTGATTTGTTTTGAGAAATTTAAGGAGGCTTCATGTCTTCATGTTGTGCGTCATTTCCGACGCATGGACTATATTTTGAATGTGTTTAGGTGTGAGCTTAGCCATGTGTATGTGAGAGGCTAGCTCGGTTTGAAGAATTTCTGTGTAACT
Source organism: Chloranthus sessilifolius (assembly GCA_021018995.1). Taxonomy (NCBI): domain Eukaryota; kingdom Viridiplantae; phylum Streptophyta; class Magnoliopsida; order Chloranthales; family Chloranthaceae; genus Chloranthus; species Chloranthus sessilifolius. Next base: position 83,301,680 of record CM037592.1, read on the forward strand.
TCTTGTGAGGTAGGGAAAGCTTTATACCATATGCATTTGATATGTTTAGTATATACTTTATGATATGAGATGTTTGTTTTGAATATGATGAGTTTATAAATGTGTAAGCATGTGTGTGTATTTCTAAAAACCATGATAAGTAAAGGGTGCCATCTATGTGAGAGTCTTTCAAGATTCATTTTGATAATGTGATATGCATGTGAAATCTTTCAAGATTCATTCGGAATGTGAAACAAGTGCGTGAGTTCATGTGATTTAAGTAGATATAATTACCACATCACACGGTGATAAACTATATGTTATGTACGATGATTTGACGTTCATATGTGAATACCCGACCGTCATGACGGTATATCCGTGACCGATGCGGCGGGATATCTGCGACCAGCACGGTGAGATATCCGTACAACTCTTGTGAATTTATGAATTCTACCGACCAATGTTAAATTGTGTTCAGCACAAGCGTCCATCATTTTTGGGACCTTGCGCACCATATGTAAATGATTCATGTGAACGACGATGGTGGGTATTCCATCGGAGGCTCAATATTATATATGTTCGAGGGACTATTTAAGTGAAGCACCTTAAGTTTCCTTCTTTTCTTTTGTTATGTGAATCAGTAGAAGGGCATGTGACAACCTTTCCAAATTAAGAAAAACAATGTTTTTGTACATGCAGTTACATTTGAAATTGTACATCCTTATGAGAAAATTGTACTTTCGATCATGTCATGAGATATATGCTTTTGCTAAGATACGCATGTTATTAGTTTTTCCCTACTGAGCTTAGATGTAGCTTATTCCTCGACTATACATCATAGGTACAGGCGGAGATACAGGTGTTGAGGACCAGAATAGGGAGGACTTCGAGTACGTACCTTTGGAGGAGGACTCAAAGTCTCATCCTGAGGATTGTTTTGTTTGTGCAAAGCACGGGTAGGTCCGACTATGATGGATGAGTTAAAGTAAAGGTTTTTGAATGTATTTTGGTGATGAAAGGAATATAGATATATTGGGTCGGGTGTATTATTCTTTTGCGAATCATGTTTCGGTGATGGTAGGCCATCATCGGTGATTCTTTTCGGTTCTTCTACCCATAATTTTTTACATAAGACTAGAACCGTTATTTTTGAGCTTTTGAAATATAGAATTGGAGATTTACTTTTTGACATTTAATGTTTATATTTGTTTAGTTATAGTTCCGCTTTGTTTTCGCTTTGCGTGTGAAGGTGCCAAGTGTTCCGTTCGAGGATCGGCCTTAGTGTTGATTCAACAGTCCGGGTTTTACGATTAGGAAACCCGGGCTCTCACAAAAGCCTAGCATCACTAAGTTAAGGGTGATAAAATGGTAAATTATATGACTGATCACTAACCCTTATGCCATTACAACCCACACCAAATGCAAACTCCCATATGATGATGGTGGGCTGAGCCGTCCCTCACCACCCTTCTCCATTGTTTATCTTCTCCCTTCACATGCGCTACATTCCCTTCACTTAGTTTTCGCAAGGGAGCGGTATAGGCAAAAGATGAATCAGAGAGGTGTCCACTTCCCACTCTTAACAGGACTTCCACAGCGAGATTGCGTTTCTGTCGCGAAAGGGATGAGAGGTACCCCTTTCCCGTCGTGGAGGGATGAAGATGTGTTGACTTCCATCTCCTCAACTTCTTCATTCAACTACACTGAGGGTGCAGTTGATGAATAAGAAGGGATGCGAGATGCTCCTCTTTGGGGATGTAAGATAAACAAGGGCATAGAGGGATGTGTTCTGAAGTTTGGATAGTGTTTGATAGCTCTTGGAGTAGAAAACCTCCAAAGGTTGGAGTTCCTTTTGCTGGAAGGGATGCGAGACTCTGATTGCAGGTAGTTAGAAGCTTAGGACCGATCTTTATCGAAGACAAATCCTTATCTCGGACGTTGCTGCCAGTGTCTTAGTTTACCATATGTCTAGAGTTTTCTTAGGAATTTCTTTCTATGTAATTAGTTTTCTTTCCATATTTCATAATTAGTTCATATATATGAAAAGTTCATTTCTTTTTATTTCTGTCCATATTTCATAATTAGTTCATATACTAACATCTAACTTATCTAGATTTTATAAAAATCGGAAGTATTTTTCTCCCATGTTTGGGGGAAGACTTTTTTCTTATTGCAAATTATAAACTCAATTACTAACATAGCAATAAAATATGGTAATAATAATTTTTCTGTATGACCCCTGTTTTGCACAATGAGGATATTATCCTATTCAAGTTTGGGGGGATACATCGAATATTAGTATAGTAGTTTTGTTTACTTTTTCATTAGTAGTTTTTTTTTTTACTTTTTCATAAAATTTTTAAAAATTATAGTAAGAAAGTTAATTATTATATGTAAATTATGATAGAAAAAAATATGAAAATTCGAAATTCTTAGCAATCCATCATAGTAGTAATTCAAATATATATATATATATATATATATATATATATATATATATATATATATATATATATATATATATATATAGTTACAATTCAAAGTAAAGCATCTCTAGAACACTGTATCAAATGAATGTTTGAAACTATACGATTGATCTGAACTACAAATATTTTATATTATAGTTTCAAAATTATTTAATCAGTGACCTATAGAGCCCATTTCCTCTTTTATTCTGAGAAAGAAAGACTGTTTTTATTCATGTTAAATTTTCCTTGAACTTCTCTACTATTTGAAATCTCATAATGTTGAACTTAGAATCAAGATATTATGTAAATATAATTATTTATTTATTTAGAACTGTCTATTAAGTATATCAAAGTAATAAGACATCCATATTAGTAAATAATGAAAATGACCAAAGGCCATCTTTTGTTAAATCAAAGCCAAAATGCTAAAAAAATCTCATAATATTTTATCCTTTGAACCCATAATAGAAGCCTAAAACCAAATTTCTTTGTACCAAAATTTTATAAACCTTTAACCATATGTACTGTCCAAAACTTTCTATCCTTGACCCTTACAATTTGCGAGAGTTTCGAATGTAAAAGGGGAGAAGAGGGAGTGAAAGGAGTATATGCTTAACAGATAAAGGATCTGCTAAAAAGGGTACTGACTTGTCTATTATTGCGTATATATTTTATATTAAATTCAAGTCTTAACCTATTATAAGCGCACAATAGAAATCATAGTACTAGCATAGAATCATTTCCACGAGAAAGTTTATTATCTAATTAATTATTTAGTTTTATCTTTTATTCAAATCCTTATCTTTAAAAACTTCTATTTATCTTTAAGATCTAATCTACCAGAGAAATATGAATAAAAGAATGAGTTTTTAATCTAAAGTGCATAAAATAAATTTTAATCCTCCTTCTTCAAATTAAGGTCGTCAATCTTAATCTCGGCTATCGAATATTTATAAATTTAAATAGCACCATTACACTGTATTTCTAGTCTCCTAGCATTGGGCGTCAATCAAGTCTAAGATCATATTAATACAAATTTAATCTAATCAACAACTTTCTAAAATTTGGGCGTCAATCAAACCTTAGAAAATTGAAGATGGAAAAGTAAAATCGTTAAACTAATCTACAAATTCTAACCTGAGTCGTCAATTCAAATCAAAACTTGAAATCGTTTACAAAGAAAATAAATCTAAGCTAAAAAACAAAGTAAAATATATCCTTCACCCCTCAGCCGCAGTCGTCAATTGCTCCTGAAAAATTATAGATATCTATACTAATCTTCAACACTCAATCACAGTCATCAATTACTCTTGAGAAACTTCTGATATCTAATCTACTCTAACTATTTTATACTACTTTGATCGGAAGAAAATCCAACCTCAGACGTCAATTAATGCTGAAATTCTTTAATGCTTATTCCTATATCGAACTCTCTTATTTATAGATCATAAGGAGTCGGTTTACAAAGATCTAGTTCTAATAAAATAAACTACTAAAAATACAAGTTTTCTTATATAACTCTAATTCCTAATTTTATCTTTCCTTTACTTCAGCAGTTGATATACTTCTAGAACTTTCTTTATACTTCAGTAATAGTCTTTCAAAATCTTCTTCATCAATTTTCTCGGATCCGTGATTTACCAGACTTCTAATTCAAGAGATCTTCTATTTCTAGTTCATGACGGTGATAATTCTCACGTGATCAGCAGCAGTGAACTAAGCTTTCTGTAGAATCGCTAATAACGATTCTCTGTTCTTTCTTCTTTAATAGAAAATTGTAAATCACAATTTTCTTCTGACTTTGATAGACTTATTGGACGATTCTCTGAAAAATCATATATACTTCTCTTCCTTGAGCGACTTCTTCTGTAGAATCGTAAATTAAAATTCTTTAGTTTCTCACTCTGAGAAAATCGTAAATAGCAATTTTTCATTCTTTTCAATAGGTGGAGCTTTCGTCTTTCAATCTATTATCATTCTTACTGCTTTTTGAGTTACTTTAGACAAATATTATCACTTTGACTCTATTTTATTATTTTTTCTTAATATTTGTATATCAACAACTTATTAGTATCAAACTATGGTCTAGCATCACTAAGTTAAGGGTGATAAAATAATAAATTATGTGACTATCAGGTACAACTAAAGAAGAAATACAATTATATGAAAATATGAGAAAAGAAAAAGAAATAGAAGAAATCGTAAAAAGACAATTCCATGAATGAAAAAGAGAAGCAAAAAGCTTCCAACAAGAAAAGAAAATTGGGATTTATAAAAGAAAAGAAATGGGAAAAAGTTATCCAAAATAATGATACTTACTGAAGCTGAAAAATATAAAAGAAGAAGAGAAGGAAGAGCTAAATTCTTATAAATAATTTTGAATCATCTTTACCTTTTTTTTTTAATTTTCTAAAAATTCAAAGCCCCATTACAAGTCGAAGGAAATACCTTTGAGATTTATGATTTACAAGGATATGAGTCTAGTAGAGATATATGAATAAATAGAGAAGTTATATGAACAGAATTGATTAGCCTTTTTATGAGATTTATCTGCTTAGTAATTGTCCTATGAAATTTGCATATCTACAATATTGTGAGAACCCAAAAGTTTGATTATTTTTTAGAGTATGCCAATAAGTAAGAGTTTGTATGAAAATATTTTCTAAAAATTACAGTTTAGAAAAATCTATGATGAATAAACTTTTCATTGATATGCACACACTCCACGCTATACCGAATTAAACTTATTGAGTTCTGATAAAAGATAATTACGATGATGGGAAGCTAAGGATAAAAAGACGTTAAAAATTTTGGAAAATAATAAACATATAATGATTGACTGAGTATTTAGTATATAAAAATTTATATTTTAAATTTTTAGTTTTGAAAAATCTTTTGAAAAACCCAAAAATATTTGAAGTTTGTGGGTAACTTCACTAAAAACCTTCAGGAGACTACAACTCCTTCACTAGGGATCACCTAGGGGTTTAAAGGTTTGTTGCATCCGCTAAATATAATCGTGCTTCCTACGAAAGTGACATTTAAATTCATAGTTTTAGATATTTTATGTTTTTTGTTTGCTAGGGACTAGCAAAACTTAAGTTTGGAAGTGTGATCAGTCACATAATTTATCATTTTATCACTCTTAACTTAGTGATGATAGACTTTAGTTTATTACTAATGTGTTACTGATGTGCAGATATTAAAGCTAAACAATAAAAGTGAACCTAAGTGTTAATCTTTGTCAAAATAAACTCAAAAAACAGTAAAAAGACGATTAAGCGTTAAAGACGATTCGCTAAATGTTTAAAAACAAAAAATCGCAAAAGACGATTGAGGGCGATACTAAGAGACAAAATGAGAAATTGTAATGAACGATTCTTCAAAGAAATACATGTTCAAGAGGTTGAAGCGATACAAAGGAAGCGAAAAATTGTTATAAAGAATCGTCCGAGTATGAAAGCTATGAAAAAAGAGAAAATCGTGATTTACGATTTTTCAGAAATAAGCTAAAATAGAAGAAATCGTAATTTACGATTGCAATTATAAAAGTTTTCCCGCTGCTATTTGCTGCTGCTGATCATGTGAGTGAGAGTTATCACCGCTATGAATTGAATTAGAAGATCTCTAGAATTAGAAGTCTAGTGAACCACGGAACTAAGAAGATTGATGAAGATGTACTTCGAAGGACTCTACTGCTGAAAATTAGAAAACACTCTAGAAGCACATCAACTAAAGAAAGCAAGGAAAAAAATAAAATTAGGAATTAGAGTTATATGAGGATACTTTATTTTTAGAAGTTTCTTTTATTAAAATTAGATCTTTGTAAATTGACTCCTTATGATTTATAAATAAGAGAGCTCGACATAGGAATAAACCATCGAAGAATTTCAGCATCAATTGACGTCTGAGGTTGGATTTTCTTTCGATCAGTAGTGTAACATAGTTAGAGTAGATTAGATATCAGAGGTTTCTCAAGAGTAATTGACGACTGCAATTGAGTGCTGAAGATTAGTGTAAATATTTGTAGTTTCTCAGGAATAATTGATGACTGCGGTTGAGGGGTGAAGGATATATTTTACTTTACTTTTTAGTTTAGATTTTATTTGCTTTATAAACATCTCCAAGTTTTGATTTGAATTAACGACTCAAGTTAGAATTTGCAGATTAATATAACAGTTTTTACTTTTCCATCTTCAATTTTCTAAGGTTTGATTGACGCTCAGATTTTATAAAGTTGTTGATTAGATTAAATTTATATTGATAGGATCTTAGGCTTGATTGATGAGCAATGTTAGGAGACTAGAAATATGGTGTAACGGTACTGTTTAATTTCATAAATACCCGAAAGCTAAAAATTAAGATTGACGACCTTAATCTGAAGAAGAAGGATTAGGATTTATTTTATTCACTTTAGATTAAAAACTATTCTTTTATTTATATTTCTCCAGTAGATTGGATCTTAAAAGATAAATAGAAGGTTTTAAAATAAGGATTTAAATAAAAGATAGGAATAAAAGAAATAATTAGATAAACAAATTTCCTCGTGGAAACGATCTTATGCTAGTACTATAATTTTCATTATGCGCTTGCAATAGGTTAAGACTTGAAATTAACATAAAATATATACATCATAATCGACAAGTCAGTACTGTCAGCTCAAAACTTTTTCATTGCAACTACAATGAATTCCATCTGGTTTCCCATCTGCTTTACAATTGTGTTCTTATGCTTTATTTTCCCATCTGCTTTACAATGAATTCCATGGGTTTTGGTACCTTCTAATAAGTTAGTGATATTGGTCTGTTGCAGGGGCAAGTGAGGGTCAATCAGGTGGTGCTTAAACAAGAGTTATTGGGGCTCGAGTTGACGCAAGTGGTGTCCGATTAGAAGGTGCAGCTGTAGCTGGGATGCCTCTCCAAGAAAGTTGTTCACCATGAAAGAGGGGCAAGTTGACTAAACTCCAGGTGAAGAAGCAACAATCATCGAATCGATTTTCAACTCAGAAATCAGTGAATAATACCGCATTGCCACGTCACATGGAAGGAGGATTGGATTCGAGACAATCACCAACCAAAGGTGTATCCCAAGGCAGAGTTACGAGAAGTTCAACTGCTCGGACCGAGATTTTATTTTTTTGGGAGCTGTATATGTAGTCCATATGATACTTTAATTTTTTAGAGTTGTTTATGTTGTCCATATCCTTCTTTAATTTTTTAAGAGGTGCAAAATCTGTCTATATCATACTTTAGTTCTTTGGGAGGTGTATATTTTAGGTAAATAATATGTTAAGAATTGGTCAAGTGATGATTCCTATGGTGTAAATAATATGTTGGATATCGGTATTTAATGCTCAAATAAATTTTGTTAACAAATGCAGCCAAATTTAAAGGTTATGCTTTGAATTCTTTGTCTACTAATGGAAATAATTCTTTGCAAGTGATATGCAGGTGTGTCATTAAGTAATGTCGAAATAGAGTTCTGTTACAAAAACAATATGTTGGTGTTTGCCAAGACAAAATAATTATGTAATATATAATTAACATATACATCAACAACCCTAACCAATAGTATCAGCAGATAGGGTCGAGGCAATGACATGGCAAAACAGTTATGAAAGGGAGGATCATAGATAGCTGATTCACAAGATTTGCTGATGCTGTTGGTGTTTGCCATTGTCCATTTCTAAACCATCACCAACCCTAACTAAATTTATTTTGTTGTGATCTTCATTCATATCATTAACCATTTCGAAACAGTTTGTTGAACAAAAAAGTTTTATTTCATTTCCATTTGCAAACGAAAGCTGGTCATTGTTATAAACCACAATACAAACTCCAGTTTAGATAATACATAAATACCACAATACATACCCTAGACCATAAACCATATAAACCTAAAGACCCTAAACCCTAAAAAATTTAGCATTTCGACCATGAATATATAAAAAATATCCAATTGGCAGCCAATGCAAGCCACAAAAATTTCTCTTTCAGCTTCCGTCTCCAAATCGCAGCCTTAAATTTGTTAGATCTTCGAAGCAAACCCAGAATTATTTGTATCGATCTTGCGCACATCGGTGGATTAACCCAGTCGAAGTCTCGACATACACGATTCGGGCAACTAACGAACCTCCTCCCGGGATTGCACTTTGTCCATGATGTCTGCATCGGCCTTTGATTTTCGTAGGTGTGACAAGACTTCTCCAACAATCACACGATCTCTAGCGTGCTTCGAATCACGGATGATGCACTGTTAAAGGCTATCGACGACGATGCCATTACAGATATGGTGAAGAAGATGATGATGCGCTGAAGGAACGGAGCTTTGCTTGATTGAAGAGGAGAGGAGAAGAAGAAGAAGAGGAGTTTGGTGCCAAAATTCTGAAGGAGAGAGAGAGAGAGAGAGATGCAGCGTCTCCCACAACTTTTAAGCGGCTCAGTGCCACGTTGGCAAGGCTACATGCAGATAATGCCCCTTAACTGCTTCGTCATCAGTTTTCGTCGAGCAGAGGGACGAACATTGACGGTAGGGGTCTAATTTGGGGGGTTTTTATTCAACGAGGAATTATATTGTATTTAGTAAAGTTCAGGTGCCTCTCGGACATTGAGTTGAAAGTTCAGAAATTTTTATGCAATTTTTCCTTATAATTATGTACTTAATTATTACTTGATCGAATATGCTAATTGGTGAGCTCCTTACACATATTATGATTAAGCTCTCTTTATGGAAAATCTATCGGTTACAATTGATTACTTATGTAAGCAATGTTTGTATAGAGAAAAAGTGTGGTTGGAGACATGAGATATGCCCTAGATCGATCAGATAAGCCGTGATAAACGACCACAAGTCTAGTAACATTGTCGCCCTCTAAATTACTTTATGTAGCATGAATTTCAACTTCCTTCAACTATGACACCTCCTTCCCATGGCCTCCAACAAAGAATGTACTAAACCCAAAATTGGACATTACAAGACACCAATTTAAAAAAAAATCATCGCAAAATGCCCTATAGAATAATTAAAATTATTATAAATATTTTAAGATAAAGGCATCACAAATATTTGTCCAAATTCGAGACTTAGCGGCCTTCAAATTATTGTTTAATTATTTGATGAATAAAGCTATTTTGTAAATTTTTGAGGAAAAAAAATTTACAACATTTCTGTCCCAAACAATTGTAAATAAAAAATATGCACCATTTGTAAATTTTACAAATTTGCATTTGTAAAATGCAAATTTTTTTTTGCATTGCCATGACGATATTAATTTTTTTTATATTTGCAATGCAAGTGCCAAACAAGCCCTAAGACCTCGTTTGAGAGACCTAAAAAAATCCAGAATCTAAGTTTTTACTCAGAGAATGAGACAAATCTGAATAAATTTTCCTAAATCTGGTGTTCGCGAGTTTGCCTAGGGACCAATGCTTTCTAAGACTTTCCGAGCGAAAGCGACATGCCTTCACCAGAGCTTTTGCCTTGATATCCTTAGTTGCCACTATGATTTTAAAGAAAGAATGATGATTGCAAATAACAATTTACCCCTCTTTTTGTGGCTCTACGGGGTTATCTTCGAGAAGATCTTTCTCAACCCTTAAATGCAACCATGATTTTAAATTAAGAAAATGATTGCAAATAATGATGTCATAACTTACCCCTCCTTTTATTGAGAAATATTTCACAGAAGGAGTGCTATTAGTTACAATCATAATTTTAAAGAAAGAATAAATACTTCTAGTAAGATTAATTAAAAAAGAAATAACTAGTATATTACACCTACAGAGTTTTGAACCTAGAACCTAAGTGTCACAGATTAATAATTAAACTATTAGAACAATTTACTAAGATATTTAATGAAATCATAAATTTAATAGACAGATAATTTTTGAAATGCATCCCAGCTCAAATAAACATATGTATTACATTCGCGCTATATGTATATAATGTTTTAGTAATTACCTTTTATAAATCATATTTGAAAAAATACTCTGCCAAATATGTTCAACCTTGCATGGATTGACAACCCTTAAAATTTCAGTGAAATCCGATTACAACACATAAACCGATAATTAAATAATATTTCTATGGCTGTAACAAACTACCCATTGAGCTAATTTTGAGCTTTTCTGAGAGAAACTTCAGAACGAAGGGTTATGGCCTTTTATCGAAAAATCTAGAAATCAAAGCAACTTAAGAACGCATTTGGGGAAAGCCAGGAATATGAGACTACTACGAATCTGCAGGATTCCAAGTTTTTAAGAATCTGAGCTTTTTTGGGAAAAATCGGGCAACATCTGTAAAACGAGGCCTAAGAGATTTACACAATACAATATTGTGCATAATACCTGTGGCTAATGAGCTTAACCATGATTTGAGACGTACGTCTAAGTGGATTACATGCAATATTGTATCACACGTAATTCTAACAAAAATCTACCTCAAGATTTGTGCATTTAACACTAACATACACAATCATTATCAATTATGTGCAGCACAAGGTTATTTGTAACTCTATTTCTAAAAACCTTTTTATTTTTGAGTTACATACAATACATGATTGCATATAACTCTTTTTACAAAAGTTTTGTATATAGGGGGTTACACACAATGCCGTGTTGCGCATGATAAGCTTTTTAGCCATTTTTACTCTGGCTTTTTGATACTCGATCTTGTTCCCAAACATCCTTTGACCAATTTTGGGGCTATTTTGGACATGTTAGTATTAAATTATGGCTGGTGTTACTACCACACCACTTTATGTTACAGCCACCTTACTTAAATAATGTAAAAATCTGTGGACTGCTTTAACTCAGGCAATGGAGATCAATTTTTACCCAATCTTTCACATAATAGATCTTGAGATCATAGTCCTATTATCAAACGGTTAAATATTGATTCCATGTGGTACACATCCTACAAAGTAAACGTGAACCACGTTTGATGGTATACCATGATCACATTCACTTTTTGGGATGTTTGTCACGTGAAATCAACATTTGATCGTTTGATGATATTCCTATTATCTCAAGATCTATTATATGGAAAATGAGAGTGAATAACAATCATTTGATTTAGGACAATCAACAAAATTTTTCTTTGTTTAAGTGAGGTTGCATTAAAATGGTGTGGTAGTAATTCACCAGCCTATATTATTAAGTGCCAAAAGGTGAGAATACTAATTCAATACTAATTCCCAATGGGTAAGTTTGTTTCAGGACTATTTCCTCAGGAATTGTGCCATTAAAAGTGTCTGTGATTAACTTACAAGGATTATGACTCATAAAGCTAAAATATTACTTGCAAAAGTATTAATGTTCATTATAACGGCTCAATTTTTTTATGAAAAGTAAATTTTATGAGCTTATTTAATACTTAAACAAATATTTTTATATGAGAAAAAGTTAATTTTACAAGTAATCCGGCGAACATAAATTTACAAGGAAAGTGGTTTTTACGGGAAAGCCTTTACAACCAATCGAATCTGCCCACTATGAATGAGCAACCACTTGATTAGCCCATCAGGCCCCTATAAGGCCGGATCTAGGCAAATTGCTTTAGACCCCAAGTTCATGCCTAAGCATAGCATTTTGGCCTAAGCCTGATTTGGCCCAGAAGCTTTTAGACCTATTAACGATTGAGCTAATTTAGGGATGACTTGAACCCGAGCCAGCCTGGCCCATTAATAACCTTGGCAGCTCTAAACTATACGGTAATCAATCTGATGTTGGCCATTGTTTTTGGTCCCAAAATGTAACACAATAAATCTTGAGATCATAGGCCTATTGTGAGATGGTTACATTTTTATTACAGGTGGCACACATCTCAAAAAATGAATATGAATCACTTTTTATGACATGATGTGGTCATCTACTTTTAGGATGTGTGCCTCATAGAATCAACTGGTGACCGTCTGATGGTAGGCCTATAATCTCAAGATCTACTCTATAAAAGATTGGAACAAAAAATGACTTCCATCATATGATTCAAAGCAGCCAAACAATATTTCCTTTATTTGAAAAAATACTTTGATTAGATGGTTATAACATATTGGAGCACCAGTTCTTGTGGTTGGGGCCAATCACCTAATAATAGCCCATTAAGCGAAGCTCCTCCCTTCTAGATCCTTCCATACCAATCGCAATGTACGTGTGCCTAATCCAACGGCTGAGATACGCCCGAAGCTTCAAGAGACAAAACCCCAAACTTCTATAAACCTAAAGAACGCCTCCTTTTCACTAGCCGGAGTAGTTTCTCAAAACTGAGGGACTCTTATCCACTAACCTTCATAAACCCTAATTCTCCAAAGCGGTTTTCAGGTATCGTGATTAGTGGTTTCCGGTTTTCTACTTATGGTTTTTATTAGAATTTCCTCTTCTTCTCTCTTCATTTTTAGGGTTTAGGGTTTCTGTAATCTTGTTACGAAGAGCAGTTTTGTTTATATGTGATGAGCTTTATCTTTCTTGTATGAATTCATGTTAGTTTCTGTGATTAAGATCGATTAGTCGAAATGCAATAATAATTGAACGTGAATGACTGTAGATGGTGACTAATTTATTTGTTTTGTATGCATTGTCTACTGGATCCTAGATCCGAATCGGTCAAATGAAAGGCCATCTTTTAGATTCAGAATACCTTAATTTTTTTGCTGATTGGAGGATTCTAATCGTCTGATCGTCTAAATTGGGGCTGTGGGGTGTAATCGTTCTTTTCTTTTGTCGGCTATCGATCGGATGGTTGGATTTTCCAATTGATTCATGTTTTATGTTGTTTTTAGAATAAAGAGTGTGTTTGGTGAATGGAGAAAAATGGCTGATTATTAAGTTCAGCTGTTTTCACCTTTCGGCTTTGTTTGGATGCACAATTACAATAATCGAAAAATAAAAAAAATAATTGCAATAGGGTTCAATATGGATTGCAAATGTTTGCAAAATGTTAATTATTTTTCTAAAATCTATGAAACAAATGGAGTTAACGCAGCTCATGCTAAATTAAAATCGAATTTTTTCGTTAATTTTTTATTTTGTTTATTTTAGGGTTTTCTTTTCTTATTTTTTATATATTTTATATTACTTTTTTTTTTCTGCAGAAAAAATAAAAAATTGTATGGGGTGTCCCAACGTGGCCATAGGGTCTGGGATTATAATCTTGCATGATACAGTGACATAGGCTGTGTTTGGCAATACTCTCCGCTGGTCTGACTACTCGCCTGTTACCCATAGAGCTGGTTTTAGCAGCTCTAGTAAGGTGGTGCTTTTTAGTGCCCTGCAGCTCCCCACGGTTTACAAAACATGCTCCCAGGCCGCTCTGGCGCTCTGCCAGAGCAAGAGCAGCCTGACAGCGTTGCCAAACACAACCACATTATCTTATTCATCTCGGTATCTGATCTTTCCATTAGAAACCTGTATTAGTTTGTATTGGATAATACCAATTGAGGGGCCATTCCTCATCATATTGCGAACAGTGGGTATGATACAGCAAAAACCCTTCATACTATAAGAGTTGAAACGGTAATAGCTATTTTGGGCATTAAATTAAGAGACTAGCTACTGCCACCAGAGCTTATCTTGTTGGAGAAAAATTTTAAAGCCTTTTAAAGGCTATTTCATTTCAAAATCCGATATCCACGATTCGGGGCCCTATGAATTATGTTTATGCCTGCTTTTGATGATGATAGATCAATTTCAGAAGATATATATTGAAGTCAGTGATAACCCGTTAACCTTTAAATTAATTAGAGATTTGACTCTCCTCATTGTTTGGGTTATGCTTGCCTCTCAAGTCAGCATCCCACTTTAAGGCCCCGTGGTGCCATCTAGTGCACATTTTTCACCAATTCAATTCGTTCAATTGACAGGCTATCATCTGAACATTACTCAGCCAAAAACTGACTACATAGGATTCATTCCAGCCAATCGAAGCACTTCAATATGGACCCTGTGGTAAATATGAAAACTTGTCCATATACTGTATTTGAATGGTTTGAAACCTCATTTGCTTGTTAACTTTTGGACTAACTTTAGTTCAAATGATGGACTGCCAATGGATGACTTGGGCGGTAAAAGATTTGTGCCACGTCGCCTAAAAAGTGGGAGGGTGAGGATGTACTACTCTCTAGCAGACAGCGAGCGTCATTAATCCTATTAATTAGGACGTAAATGTACTAGAGATTTGAGATTTTTAATTTTTGTGTGTTTTTTTTTTCTTGGGGTGCGCGGGGGATCAAGAAGGTTTAGGAGTTCTATCTAGAACATTTTAGTGTTCAAGCTTTATGAAGAATGTAAGCTTTGGGTTTGGTAATTAGCAGTGGAACTATGCATGTATACTCAGAAGATTTACTAGATCCACTTTCCTCGAAAGATAACACACTCTTTTTAGATTACTCCAAAACCTCGAAACTCAATTAATCAAGTTCCTGAGTCAATGCAGATTGTGGCCATCAGTGAATCTTAGGCCAGTTTCAAGTTTAGGAATTTAGTTTTTTTTTTTTTTTTTAATTTTTGATAGGTAAGCTGGGCTTGAACCTGCAACGTTGAGGATGCAATATTTTTATTTGTCAAACTTCTGTTGTGCTACAGGCCCAAGTCCAGTTTAGAATCTTCTAGATGTAAATGTGCATACTGTATAGTATGTGCAAGCCCAACAATGCAGTATTGCAATCCATATGTTAGAATAGTCCCACATTGCCTGTGGGCTTGGAGGTCTTGGGCTACATATAATCTGGGCACTCCTCACCTTACAAGCCGGTTTGGTGAGGTTGAGTTAAGGCCATGCAATTTTACATGGTATTAGAGCAAGTATTTCTCCACTCACCCAATTCAATTGTTCACGTGATTTGGCTTGTCTCAATCTCGCCAACACGTGCGGGGGCGTGTTAGAATAGTCCTGTGGGCATGGAGGTCTTGGGCTATATATAATCTGGGCACTCCTCACCTTACAAGCCGGTTTGTGAGGTTGAGTTAGGCCCATGAAATTTTACACCATATGCACCAGGGAGTGCAGATTCGTGCTCTTCCTTCTTTCACAATCATACTATATTTCGCTCTGTCGATCTCATACTGGTCAGTGGTCTTAATCTTGGCATTTCTGATAATAATGCTACCATGGATAGAGTTTTTTGAGAGTTCATTATTTTGAAAAAAAAAAACCTTGTTGTAACAGGTTATGGCGTCAACTTTCAGCACCATGTCTACAGTTGGCTCTTTGGCAGCTCCCAGCAGCTCTGCTATGGACAAGAAGCTTTCAGTTTCTTCTGACAAGTTCTCTTCATTTGCTTCTATATCGACAAATTCTCTTGGCAGGAGACAACATCTACGGCTGCAGAAACGATGCGCTCCTAAGATAAGGGCAATGGCCAAAGAACTGTATTTCAACAAGGATGGGGTGGCTATTAAGAAGCTGCAGGTGAAATTTCCAAATCATCTAATCTTCAGTTTATTTCCTGCTTTGATGATATGTTAGTGTGCTTGTTATTTCTAAACCTTTATTAATATTTTTTTCCTCCACATTTCAGACTGGCGTTAACAAGCTTGCAGACCTTGTTGGGGTTACGCTTGGTCCAAAGGGCAGGAATGTTGTTTTGGAGAGCAAGTATGGCTCCCCAAAAATTGTTAATGATGGTGTCACTGTGGCCAAAGAGGTATTTTTTATTTTTTGCTATTTTAGCATTGGATAATATTAATTGCAAAATTCGCGTTAGTGAATATACATCTGTGGCAGCATTTACCCACTTTCTACTGTTATGTTTCTCTTGAAATCCTTCTGCTGACCATATTTTTACAAGTATTCCACTTTTCTAGTAATATGTTCTTTGCACTCTCGCAATTGGCCTCTAACCTTCTGTTTTATATTATTTTCCCCAAATGTAATTTTAGTTTCTTACTAAAGCAGTAAATTGTTCTTTTTCTTTATAATTGATTCAATTGATAATGAGTGATAAGGTAAGCTCTGTTTTCCTGGGTGTATTGCAGTCACTGTGGCAAAAGAGGTATTTTTTATTTTTTTGCTATTTTAGCATTGGATAATATTAATTGCAAAATTCGTGTTAGTGAATATACATCTGTGGCAGTGTTTGCCCACTTTCTACTGTTATGCTTTTCTTGAAATCCTTGTGCTGACCATATTTTTACAAGTATTCTGCTTTTCTAGTAATATGTTCTTCTCACACTCGCAATTGGCCTCTAACCTACTGTTTTATATTTTTTTCCCCAAATGTAATTTTAGTTTCTTACTAAAGCAGTAAATTGTTCTTTTTCTTTATAATTGATTCAGTTGATAATGAGTGATAAAGTAAGCTCTGTTTTCTTGGGTGTATTGCAGTCACTAATGCTAACTACTAATTAAAATTTGGTTTATGTCTTAGGTCGAGTTAGAGGACCCTGTCGAGAACATTGGTGCTAAGTTGGTGAGACAAGCCGCTGCAAAAACCAATGACTTGGCTGGGGATGGCACTACGACCTCTGTTGTTCTTGCACAGGGTCTGATTGCAGAAGGTGTTAAGGTTTGTGGTGCATTGTTTGAGTTTGAGGCCTTGAGCCATTATGGACTTTTCTTTCTTACTAATAACATCGGGGCTATTTATTCAGGTGGTTGCAGCAGGTGCCAATCCTGTACAAATTACTCGAGGTATCGAGAAAACTGCCAAAGCTCTAGTGAATGAACTAAAGAAGATGTCAAAAGAGGTAATAATCTAAGTACCCAAGTCTGGATTTTTAAAATGTGGATTTTAGTTGGCTTTGAAGCTCAGTTACTTATATTTCTACCATATCAATTTATAAGTTGAAGGCATTGCAATATATGCGGAGTGCTGATCAATGAGTTGTTGGGCATCTTTTTCCTTGCAATCTGTGTTTGTCTTTTAGTTTTTTCCTGGTTTGTGTTTGACATTTCTAAGCATATAATGTGGTGCTACAGGTTGAAGACAGTGAACTGGCTGATGTAGCTGCAGTTAGTGCTGGAAATAATTATGAAATAGGAAATATGATAGCTGAGGCCATGAGTAAAGTAGGGAGGAAAGGTGTAGTGACACTTGAAGAGGGAAAAAGTGCTGAGAATAGCCTCTATGTTGTGGAAGGGATGCAATTTGATCGGGGTTATATCTCCCCCTACTTTGTAACAGACAGTGAAAAAATGTCAGTTGAATATGAGAACTGCAAGGTTTGTGTTGATGCTGCTCTACCCCTTTTACTTGTTTTGTTTGAAAGACGGCTTTGACTTTGACATATCAAAATTTTGAACGTTTCTGCCTCTCTTTTCACTCTTTTTTGCCCATGCAGTTACTTCTTGTTGACAAAAAGATCACAAATGCAAGAGACTTGATCAACGTTTTGGAAGATGCGATAAGGGGGGGATATCCAATCCTGATAATTGCTGAAGACATTGAACAGGAAGCTCTTGCAACCCTTGTCGTCAATAAGCTCAGAGGGGCATTGAAGATTGCTGCTCTTAAAGCTCCTGGATTTGGAGAGCGTAAAAGTCAATATCTTGATGACATTGCTATTCTGACAGGAGGTTAGACTTCTACTGAAAATATCTATACAGATGATATTTATCTAGTGGGTTGCTAGGCACTTGTAACTAAGTTTTTTGGTCCCTGATCTTCATGTTAAATTAGCTACTTTAATAATGATTTGTTGCCATAGCATATAGTATTGTGGAATGAATAATATTCTCGATTAACAATGCCATTCCAACCATGCTGTTAAAACTCGGCCGATACTGATATGTATGGGCGATACAGTGATACATATCGGTTTCACTAGATATTGATACCGATACCAGTATCGGGGTCGTGTCTGCTGATACGGCGGCTTGGGTATCGGCCGAAGACCCCTTGATTTGATTTTTTTTGTTTTTTTTTTTTAATTCTGTATTGGGTGATAATGATCCGTATCAGCCTCCTTTATGGACCTATACCTGATACCGATCCTGAGTTAGATACCTTGATTCCAACTTCAGATTCAGCAACTATCTTCACCTGTGTATATGGCCGGCCAACAGCGTATGTTGTCAGTTGGTCTTTCTAATTTTCCATTGTTTGGTTTTATTGGTATTTATTGAATTGCTGAGGGGCTTAAATTTGTTTGCAGCAACTGTAATTAGAGATGAGGTTGGGCTATCTCTAGATAAGGCTGAGAAGGAAGTCCTTGGGAATGCTGCAAAGGTAGTGCTCACTAAGGATGCAACAACCATTGTTGGTGATGGAAGCACTCAGGAAGAAGTGAGCAAGCGAGTTGCACAGATCAGAAACCTGATTGAGGTGTGACTTAATCCCCTGTTTTGTCTTTGTTGTGCTTGAGTGGCTATCATCCAAAATCTAAATAGCAGATATATGGTTATGTAGGCTGCTGAGCAGGATTATGAAAGAGAGAAGCTTAATGAAAGAATAGCAAAACTCTCTGGTGGAGTTGCTGTCATTCAGGTAATTTCTTGGATTATTTTCTCTACCGAATGCTAGGATATGGGCCAATTGCTTTTATGCAGGAAATGTCGATCTGTTTTCTAACAATCGTAATTGCCTTTGACAGGTTGGAGCTCAAACAGAAACAGAGCTGAAAGAGAAAAAATTGAGGGTAGAAGATGCTCTTAATGCAACAAAGGTATTTTTTTTAATCATAATTGAAAGATAAATCAAATTCGAGCTAGTTACATTTACTATGAAGTTAATCTTTAAATGTGTCAATTTAATGAGAATCTGCTTCCAAGTTTGACTTGCGACTCATTGAAAGTATTCTATCAAGCGAATCACATTTTTTCTGAAAATATGATTCAATTGTTTTTTATTTATTTAGGAAGAGATGAAAATAACTTGTTATGTCTTCCGTTAATTAAATCCGGTAATAGTGCTATGTGGGACACTATGACATCTGTGAGCTTAATTCTCATGTCTTGAATATGTTACTTAGTACATCAATATGAACAGAAAGATTCCCTCTTTAAAAGAAGAAAATAACAGATTACCAACTCTTGGGGTTGGAGAGAGAGAGTAGAGGAAGTGTTTGGATGGGTTTTAGATATTTGATCGAAACTGATAATACCACAGTTGAATTTTGTTAGAGTTAATAAATTCAGAAAAAATGGATAACCTCTCCTATCTCAAATCTTGTTTGAGTCAAGTTGGCATGCCAAATTTGTTTGTTTACTGTTTATAAACCATCCTTCGTGTCCATTCTCTTTTCTTGTTGAGATCTACTATGCTGTAGTGAAAGTTGATTTGCTTGGTCTTTCTTGGACTGAGCTCCTCGCTCGGTTCCCTTGATCCACTGTAGTTTTTATTACATTAATGTTAATGTAGCACTTTTACTGATCAAAAAGTTGATTTGCTTGGTGATTGCAATGATCTCAGGCAGCTGTTGAGGAAGGAATTGTTGTCGGTGGGGGTTGTACTTTATTAAGACTGGCGGCACAGGTTGACGCCATAAAAGACACTCTTGATAACGAGGAACAAAAGGTGAGATTGTGTTACAAATCGTAATTGTGTTGCAGTTTATGGCCTTGATTTATCTATTTTTGCATGCTTTGTGATCTGAGGGTCTTCTTACCGTTAATGGTTGGCAGGTTGGAGCAGACATCGTTAAAAGGGCTTTGAGCTATCCGTTGAAGCTGATTGCTAAAAATGCTGGTGTCAACGGCAGTGTTGTCACTGAGAAGGTATGTGTGCATGTCTAATCGATCTTACTAAGGGCACGTTCAGTTCACCGTAATATGCAAATATTACGTGCAATAGCCCCATTTTACCACAAAATTACAATTTTGATGTAATATTACACAAGCCGTTCACTTGGGGGTAAAATGAATAGGTAGCCCATAAAGTAGATTTTACACCCTCGTTTTAAGATGAAGTGAACAACCATTTAATATGTACTCATAACAAGCGAAAAAAGTATACTTTAATACAGGTAAAGTGGATATTACAGGAGAAGGGATTACCTTGAAATGAACGTTAGTGCCTTAAGTGTTTAAAAGCTTAAGGGTTTGTGTTCGGGTGATTCTGAGATTTTCCTAGAAAAGCTCAGAATCCTATCAGCTCAAAATCGGATCCCGAGCTTTCTCAGTGTTCTTGAGTTTAGTCAAATTTCTGGTTTTTCTGAGCTTTTCCAATAAAACTCAGATTCTTGTGTTCTTGAGTTTTCACTGTACGGGTTTAGAGGGAAATTTTCCTTTCTTCAGAGCTAAAAATCTGAGCATTTTTGAGAATTTGGTCAGAAATTATTCTGTTTCATTCGCTTTGAAAAGCTCAGAAAACATGGTTTTCAAGAACAACTCTCAAGCACAAGATAGGCTCGGAAAGTGCTCAGAAACACCATTTTCTGAGACAAAAACTCAGTACACTCTGAATGAGCCCTAAAGGAATTGAATTCATAGCTGTATTGAGTGTTTTTAATCATAATGTGGAGGTTGCTGTTTCGACCCCAGTACTTGGCCAATAAAAAAAGGAGTTTAATAAGCATATGTTTCGCTATAGATGTAGAATGAATGGGCTGATTAATTTAAACAATGGTATTCCTTCAGGTACTCTCAAGTGACAACCCGAAGTACGGATACAATGCCGCAACTGGAGAGTATGAGGATTTGATGGCTGCTGGAATTATTGATCCTACGAAGGTTTGTGTTGATGCTCAAGTTCGATTGTGAAATTTATTTATTATTTATTTTTTTACCGAATTGAGAAGTCAAATCAATGGTTACCATTTGGATGACTTGGAATGATCATAAAATATGCCATGTGGCACCATGTGTGGCATAACGGGGGGATGGTTGAAGATGGTGAGGAGAAATCAATTCCTTGGTTCATAAAATGTGAAATAGATTGGCAAAAAAGATTTATTGGGAGGTTCCTTCACATGGTGTTTACCAAACTGATAGAAAATTGATTAAATCTGCCCAAGTTTTAGTTCAGAATCTAACAAAACTTGTTTGTGCCTCTATCGAAAACCAGGTGGTTAGATGTTGTTTGGAGCATGCAGCCTCCGTGGCAAGAACTTTCCTCATGTCAGATGTCGTGGTGGTTGATATTAAGGAGCCTGAACCAATACCTGCTGGAAACCCCATGGACAATTCAGGTTAACCACTAATTCCGAATACCTATCTGTTACTACACTTTCGTTTTTTTTAAGTGTTTGTTTTATTATTACTTGTATCATTATTTTTTTAATTGTCACACATTTATGCGTTTATTTTACAGGATATGGTTATTAACAGAGCTGGGGGGAAGATTGCGAATAAGTTCCTTGAGACTTGTGGTTACCGGTAGGGGGCCCTCCATTTTGTATATTTATATTGTTTTGAGACTTGAAAGGATGAGTGAGGTTTTAATGAGGTTAGCTCACTAGAATCCGGCATTGATCGAGAGGATCACAATCTGTTACTGTTTTGGAAATCTTGATCGAGGTTAAAAAAAAAAGTTGATGTTGTAGCAGAAAAAATTAATCTAGTATTATTGCTGATATTAGAAAAAAATTGTTGCACTAGACCCAAATGTAGTGACTTTTAGAATTTCTTGGGCCCTGAAGGTGCCTCAAAACTCGAAATCTCCTGGTAAAGCATGGATTGGGGGTCAATCTCCTTATGCCTAACATGGTCAAACCATTGGTAGTGCACAGCTATTTATGGGCATGCAGATTCGTGAATGTAGTGATTTGACCATTTTAGCACTTGTTACATAATGGTGTAAAAATGAGAGGACAGCGGTCGAATATGGTATTATGTTTCAGATAGGGACTTGTGACGGGCTTGTGGTCAACTGGAGAATGACCTGTTAACAGCTTCCATTGACTGGAAACCTGACCGTACCTGTTAAACTCTAGACCTGAACCCGAACCACGAACCTGACCTGTAAAAAATACCCTGACCTGTGAGAAACACAAACAGAAGGTTCATCAATCAAATGGTTGAGAATGCACAATAGGTGGTTCACAAATCTCAAGGCTTAAATACATGTTTCTAAAAGGATTGCTAGAATTTCACCTTTGATTTGTAGATTAGAGCCATAGGAGTTCCCCCATGTTAAGGCTAGTAAGGCAAGCTACAAATCTAGCAACTCATATATTGAATCCAAATGGGCCAAAAAAATCAAATTCTGTGTGTAATTTGGATGGTCCGACCTATGTGCTATATAATAACGGTTGTGTAAATTTTTGTCAATTAATCTCAAAGTGCTGATAGGATGATTTCAATCCTCTTAGCCTGCAACTGGTATCACATGTGGCTATGAAACTTAGATTAGAGGTCGGGTTGGGTTGGGTTGGGTTAGGTCAGCTCGATCCGACCCAATATTGTCCTTGCTATTATATAAAAGTAAAAACAGTTTCTGCCATATTTTCATGATTAAAATGCCCGACTCATATCCGGCAAGTCCTGAAAATAACTCTTTAGATTTGTGTATTAAATACATACAAGTTGGGGAGAGAGAGAGAGTGAGACAGAGAGCGCTCCTTTAGAAGGGAATGGAAAACGGGTTCCAGGGGGGAATCTTGCTCGGTGCCAAGGATCCCTAAACCCTAGCCCTGCCCTCTGTCTAGCTTTAAAACATAGTTCTCTTGATAAACCCTAGCTCACATCTTCTCCTTTTAGCTTCTCCAATTCATCTAATATTTCTTCAAATAAGCCATCGGGTTCGAAATCGAATTCGTCGGCGACGAATCGAGGTATGATTTATAATTTTTTACCTGTCTAAACATTTCAGTTTTTTTTTTCCTTTTTTTTGAATGATTTAGATATTTTGAACCCTATTTTTGTTTGTTTATGCTTTAGATCTACAAAAGCCCTAATTTTTATTCTGATATATCTAATTAAACTATGACTCTTTTCCTAAATAAACTATGATTCTTCTCCTTTTAGCTTCTCCAATTCATCTAATATTTCTTCAAATAAGTCATAGTATGCCTTATAATTTTTTACCCTTAACATTTCAGTTTTTTGTTTTTTTCCTTTTTTTTGAATGATTTAATATTTTGAAACTTTACTTTTTGTTTGCTTATGCTTTAGATCTGCAAAAGGTACTATTATTTGCACCCCCGAAATTATAATCTCACTTCAACCAAAAGGGTAAATCAAATAAAACCCAAAAATTCAATCGACTTTCTTCCTAAAGCTGTGTTTTTTCTCAATATTCTTGCCTATGTAGAGGGGAAACAAAGGATCACTTGTAAAACGCATATACTTAAAACATTTAAATCTAATGGTTTAAGGTGTAGATATAAATGACCAGAGCGAGTTTGTTATATGCATTTCTCAACTCCGATGAAGAGCACTCCTTTAGCCCCAAAACTGCGTAAAAGTCGTCGATTTTCTCTTCTCAAGTGGCCATGAGGATGTTAAACCAATAAAATCCTCTATGATAATAGGGGAAAAAAAGGATAGAATCTGAGATTAAAATCAAAGGAGAAAAAAAAACCCAAAGAACGAGAAATAATGCATGATTCAATAAAATCCCCAAACTAAGCCTAAGCCCAAAGGTTCAATCAATAATTTCCTCATGTGAAAACTCCTAATTGCGATGCAAGAATCTCCAAGGCCCAAAAACTAAAATGTTCATTAGTTGGGCTTGCAACTTTGGCCAGAGCCAATTGTGGTTGTGATCAAACAGCTCAGCCCAATTATTTAAGAATGATGCTTTAAAATTGAACCTTTAGTAAACAAACACTTGAAATACTATATTTTAAAGGTCCTAATGTCCACGTACATTTACATAATGTGCAATTTTACTAGTAGATATAAAAAGGGTTTCTAATCGGGTTGGGTATGCTTTTTGGGTTATGTTGGGCATATATTGACCCGTCAGATTGGGTTGGGGTGTACCATCGGGTTGGGTCGGGCATGTCCTTTACCTGTTGGGCAGCCAGATTTGTGGGTTGACTCGCAACCTGAGCTGATCCATTGACAGCTCTTAACATTTTATTTTGGCTAGTGCAACTATGGCTTTCAATGGGTTGGGTCCTGTCAGGCCAGGCCAAAACCTGAGTTTCCGTTAACCTTTACAACATCGTCCTGACTTAACTTGACCTTCTGGCCACTTCAGTTCGGGAGTTAAAGGCTGTGGTGGGTTAACCATAAACTTTAGTATGAGTCGAGCCTACGGGCTGGCCCAGCGGTTTGGTCCATACCACTGTCCAATCTACTATCAAATAATAATAGTAACTTCAAGTATTTTGGGCTGTGTTTGGGTTACCTCTTATAAGAGTAGAAGCAGCTTTATATTTGCTCTCTCTTAGAGCGGATAAAATCTGCATTGGCAGAGAGTATATAGAGAGCAATTTTATCACTTATAACAACTCTTTGTCAGAGCAAATGAGGCGAGAAACTGTGTTATCAAACATGAAAGCAGTTCTCTATTGGGGCCAAAAGATAAAAGAGCTGCTCTTTTCCTTGAAAGGGCTAACCCAAATGCAGCCTTTTTATATGTGAATTGTCAACTGGTTGGATCAACCCGATACTTGACCCAATATGATATTTTACCAGGTTGGGCTCATAAACTTGAGTGATTGAAAGTATCAAATCCCCCTTTAGTTACATTTCAGTTCATAGTGTTTGTATGTTGTATGTGTAATTGGAAATATTAAAAAGAGCTTCAAAGAAAAAGAATCATTAACTTTATTTCTCTTGCAGCAATAGCTTATTTTAGTTGGAATTCACAATTGAACAGGATTAATCAACTTTACATAAGTTTTAAATCATGTCTAAAAAATTTACTTGCTACATGTTTAAGTGAGGAAATAATTAGTTAAAAAAAAAAAAACGCCTCTGTATCGGTAATTCTGATCCGTTGGTGATTATTAAGAAAAGTTAAATATTGCCAGTTGTTAAAATCTATCAGTAAATATGAAAATGTTAAACATTGTTGATGATGGTTTAAAACTGTTGGCTAGAAAATTTTATATCTCGCACCTTGTAAATTTTACATTTTTCCGGCGGCTAAAACCGTCGGGAAAGGGTACGTATCGCTCCCAAAACCGCCAGTGAATCATTGACAATGCCTCTTTCCGTGGCAGTCCCACCACCCTGCAGTACAACACTGCCGGCAAAGGTTTTTACCAACGGTTTATGATAATTTTAACGGCGGGTTTTTGCCACCGAGAAATGCCATGCAATTAATTTGTAGTAGATCTTGCAAGTGACCTTTGACCTTTGATCAGATAATGAAAATTATACAACGGGTGAATCTATTGTGAATTTTAAAGATAATCAAATTTTAAGAATATTAGTAGCCAAATGATTGGGAAAAAAAATTTACAACCTTTAAATTTTTTTAAACATAAAAACTTCCCAAGTTTTTTTTTTTAACCAACCCATGGGAATTAAAAAAAAACTTCCAATGAGTTTTGCCAAACAAGGCACTAATGTCTTTAGAAGGGCAAAGATTGGTGATGGAGGCATAAAGTTAATAATCGTTCCATCATAAAATGAGGGTGTTAGATTGACAGTGACTATAATACCAATGGGTGTATGTTTTTTTTTTTTTTTTGAATTTTTTGTATATATATACCCTTATGTTTTGGCATATTTATCATATTTATCAATGCGATCATTTATTTCACTTATTTATAAATAACCTCATAATTTGCAGTCTTGTATTTAAATAACACTGTAAGTTACTGTTCTGTTAACTATTGTTGAAGAAGCAAAGAACACTAATCACCTACATTATTTTTCTCGTGTTAGAAATGCTTCTCTGACATTACTTTGCCTTTTTAGAGACGCCAGTTAACGGAACAATAACTTGAGGTGTTATTTTAATGCAAAATCACAAATTAGAGGGTTATTTATAAATGTGGCCCAAGACTATGGGCTCAGGCGTAGAGATTTTTTCGTGCCCCTTATTACGGAGTGACACGTAGCATAAAATTGTAAAGTTATCCTCTCTCTTACGTCATTTAACCCAAGTAAGGTTAAGTGATATCTATTCATTCTTCTCCCTTCTCTCTCTAGAAGCAAAAGTAGGACCAACTACAAAAATAAGGTGTTTCAGCGACACTTGCTATTAAGGCAGTTTTTGGTAGCGGCAAAAAAAATAGCGACAGTTTTTGGTAGCGATAGGACTAATAGCAGCAGTTTTTTTAATAAAAAACTGCCGCTAATAGTCTTATTTTTGGTAGTGACCCTTCTACCTTTATATGATGTATTCTGGTGATGCTTCGAAGTACGTCAGATACTCTGGCAACGCTCCACTAGAGAGATGCTAACGCTTCTCTATAAGGGTGCTAGTGATGCTTCACTATCGGGGTATCAGCGCTTCTCTAGTGGAGTGCCAATGCTCTACTAGTAGGATGCTACGCTTCTCAATTGTGGTGCCAATACTTCTCTATAGGAGCACCAAGTTTTTGAATAAAATGGACCATTTGATGGTATTCCCATGATTTCAAGATCAATAATGTGGAAGATCAGTGTAAAAAATAATCTTCATCATAGGATTCAAAGCAGTTGACATGTTTGATTTTCGAAGGAAGAAGGCTTCCTTGAAAAACGAGAGATGAGAGAGAAAATAAAGATAACTTTGAAAAAATAAAGATAAAGACAACTATGTGAAAATAAGGATAACTCCTGAAACCCAACAATGAAGTAACAAATGACCGATATCCTCCACTCCTTGAAAACACATGGCACTTAAAATTATCCTGTTGGTTACCTCTTCAGAGTACCTGATAGGATATATGGTGAAAATTTATCTGCCATATTATTCTTTAACTTTATTTATTTATTTATATTTTCTACTGATATATGATCAACGGGGTGCTCCTTCGTGTGGAATCAAATCATGTGATTAGCTGTCACCTGTGAGCCAAATGATGACTGTTGTAGCCAAATCTCATTTTTGTGACCGTTTTGCCTCTCAAGCCAAGGGTCAAACATATGGTAATGTGCATCTATTTATTTGCATTGATTTTGTTTCAATTTTGACCATATTTTTAACGGTGGATAAGCATCGAATTTCGCTCAATTTTTTTAAGGTGGGCCTGATCGATGTTGCCCAAGTTACTGTTATGTCCGATCTTTCGATTAAGTGTCAAGGATCCTCTAACGATTTCATAGGTAGCACCAAAAGGCTACCCTAATAAGTAGCATCCCGGCCCTATATATATATTTGAAAAGTGGCCCCTAAGACATTTTCCTAGAGAACAACCTTCTCAAATGTCATATGGTACCTCTAGGGTTCATCCTCTTTAGGGGGTTTAAAAAAGTTAAATAAATATATGTACAAGCTTTATTTTTACGAAAACAAATGATGGCTCCATTGTTTTTTTAAAATTTTCTGTTCATTTTAGGAAATATTGACTAATAGACTATGGTGATTAATATATATATATATATATATATATATATATATATATCTATTTACATATATAAGCAAATTGGATGTTTATCACTTGGTCCGTCATTTTTCGATAAAGACATAATACACCTTTCAGCAACTTCTTCTGTTTGCTTGTAATAGTTTTCTTTTTCAGTCATTAGTAAAAGGGGAGGGGCAAGAACCGGAAATCATTCGTAAGTATGTAGGTTGCCATTTTTATCCCTATAACAATAGTATTTTTTGCGTTGTGGAGGAGATATAGGAAAGGGGTTTCTTCGTAAATGCATCCTGCATCCTACCCTCTTCATCTCTCATCACCAAAACCAAGGTATGGTTATGGAGTACGAATGGTTTCCGGTTTAGGGATATGGAGTACGAATGCTCCATCTCCTCTGTTTTCTTCCCTAAATTTAGGGTTCTCATCTCATTCAAGGAGTTCTCTCTCTCTCTCTCTCATCACCAAAATCAAAATATTTTGAAGAAGAACACAGATTTATTGTCAAGACCCAGAATCCTTACCCGTCCTCAAGGGCCTAGAATTCCGTGTTATGACACCGCACGCTTGTTAAGGCAATAAGCGGACATACACATAATTCTTATATCGATTTAGCGTATGGATTAAGGCATTTAACAGTATCATTTAAAAATAAATGATTCAAGAAAACAACAGCGGATAACATAGATGATGTTAATTAAGTGATAAATTCTAACCATGCATCTATAATCGAAAGCAAGCAGAGGTTTTACGTAGAATAAAACAGTCCCAACGCAAACCCAAAATTGGTGCTGAAAAATAAAAGTATCTAATAACAAATCTCCCCTGAAAATAATAAAACTATGACTAAAGAATCTCTCAATGCTCAAAGTAGTCCGTCGGATCTATTCCCTCGTCCAGATGGTAGCCGACGTCTTCACTCTCATGAGCCGCATCAGGAACAGTAGCATCCCTATCCTCAGTGATGGAAAAATCAGAGTTCTCACCAAGAATCGTTAGTTTTGGGGAGGGTGAGTTTACTCGATCACGTAAACTCGGCGAGTTACTGTCGATCTACCATAAAATATCCAGGTGATCGTGTGTGGAATCGCTTGAGTTGCGGTACATTTTGAAATAAACCAAACAGCTATAAATGATTACAAAAATATTTAAGATCTCATATCTATCATAACAAAACTGAAAAATATAGCATAGAAAGAAAAGAAGTAATATAAAATGAAAAGACCTGACATAACGTGAAATAAATATGATGCATCAAGTTCTGATCTCCTTTTGTGTCTGCTTTGTCGACTTTTCTTATGTGACATATCTTAAGACTTAATATTGCTCCATACGCCTACACAACGTACTTCACATCTTACCTAATTTTCGTATACGACCTGTGCCAGGGCCGCTGCTCGAGCCTATCACGCGAGGTCCACGTGTAGATAACCTGTAATGACCCAGAAAATTTGAACTAGAAACTAACCGCATCGATGTACGTGCCCGGCACGGAAATCGAGACAGAAAATTTAAAACTTTGGAATTAATATTAATGAAAATAGTATTAGCCTATAAGTAGGTTAGTTTACGTATGAAAACTCGTTTCGATTCGAGTTGAGTACGATGTTGAAACGGTACACTACGCCGTATCGACATGTTGGTGTTCCACACCGAAATCAAAATCTAAGAAGCAACTGAAATATCTAAGATATTTCAGTTGGTAGCTTATAAGAGAAGGAAGGGAGAGGTAGAGGAAGTTCTTCTTCTTCTTCTTCTTCTTCTTCTTCCCCTTGCCCTAGTTGTTCTAACAGCTAAGGAGTCTGTAGCTAAGTAGGTTTTCAAGAGGGTTTTTGTATGAAACAGGGTTAGTAAGATTGAAAGGTGAGTTTCTTAAGCTAGGGTATGTAGAGACCAATGGATTAAGCTTAGGTATGGGTTGTGTGTGTGTGAAGTCTATGCATGCTGAACCAGAGCTAAAAGGTTGCTCGTCGAACTCGGATCGGTGATAAACTCCGAGAGCTTGATCCGAAACCCTCTTCCGGAGTGATTTGCCGAAACCCCGAAAGGGCCCACATAGAGGTGAGCTCCCTTGTTTAAAAATGGGCAGTTGGATGCCCTAAATATAGGTTTTATATGAATAGTTAAGATTTTAGTGGATTTTTAGAAGAAAAATAAGTTAGAAAAAATTTGGTTGGTGAACTCCATTAATGACTGAAAACTCGACATTGGTGATCGATCACCAAGGGTGTTGATCGATCACTAAGTATGGAATTGATCGATCAACAGTGGTGGTGATCGATCAATTTATATAAACAGTAAGGGAACATTATGGCAGAGAGTTGGGGAGTTTTGGGTTAATATTGGTGATCGATCAACAAGGTATTGATCGATCAATCAACAAGGTATTGATCGATCAACAGTGGTGGTGATCGATCAATACAGAACCCATTGATCGATCAACCAACATGGTGATCGATCAACCAACATGGTGATCGATCAATGGTGTACAATATATACATGTGTGGGTGCTTTGGTGATCGATCAACAAGGGTGTTGATCGATCAATGAAGAGTTCATTGATCGATCAACAAGGTATTGATCGATCAATAAACCCTGTTTTCAGACAGTTAGAAAATGTATATGTAAGAACCACTGGACATTGTGCCAGTTCACAATCTGTCACTCTAACACCTAGAGTAACATGTTTATGGTCTAGGATCAGACTAAGATGCCTTGAAAAAGCTTTGGATTTGCTTAGAAGGAGCTTGATCAGAGGTAGGGGAATTCAACCGAAATTGCATTTATTTTTGATCTCATGGTTTATATCTGTCATACACATCTCAGCATAGTTTAATTCTGTTTTAAAAGCATGTTTAGCATATGTATGAGCATTCTATTCGCATTTGATCCGACATTCGACATCCGCATCCAAATCAATTACATTAAGTATGATAAGTATGCATGTGATTTGAGGTTTAATATTTCAGAAAATCCCACCGACTCGGGTATATCCGTTCGCACACTTGTGCATTTGCTTTGTAATCCTCGGCACAATTGCACTCGGTGTGGGGCATTGTTGCAATTCGAAAATTGTTCATGTGAGCGGCGATGGTTGGGATTTATCCATCGGACCAAATCGCTACCACGTGCTATACTCACGGAGTTACTTAAGTATACTACACTAAGTCATTATATGTTGTATTCATCAATTCCGTCTTTATTTTGGATAAATGTCTCATGATTTATACATACATTTGCATAATTTCGGTTTGTTCTTTGATGACCATGTTATGCAATTAGAATGCAATTTTATTTGGAATTCTTCTATTGAGCTAGGATGTAGCTCACTCTGTTTTTGTAAACATTTAGGTTCTGAGGCGGTAGCTCCCGGTTTTGAGAGCGACCCAGACTATCAGCCTGATCCTGAGGTTGAGGTTGAGGACGAAGAGACGGACACCCCAGCTGACGACTTTTACCCATAGGAGGTATAGCTTAGACTTTTTGGGATTATGCGTTTGTTTGGAGACTTTGGATTATGTGTGCAGTGGCCACTTTTGTATTAATTTTTGTATATATTTTATTTCTTTTATAGTGTTATTATACATTCTATGAACCATCATTGGGAACCATTGTTTGAGTGATGGATGTCTCACATCGATGGTTTTTGGTTCCTTTTGAGGATGTATACTTTTTACATTTATAAATGAAAGTTTCTTTATTGTTCTTACTTTTAAATTGATTCATTAGATGACTCTACTTGCCGCTGTGGGATTGTATCTGTATAATTCCGCTTTATATACAGATATTGTGTGATTTGTCCTAGGGATCATCCAGATTGTATGATCACGATGGCACGTAAATTCTGAAACAAAGCTAGGCTTTAGGTTGAACTATGGGTTCATAACGGATTGTTTTTATAATCTATATGTACTGATCAATGTTGTTGTTTTCACAATGACAGACCAGTATGGGCCCTAAGTTCAGAGGAGGGCACGGCAGAGGTAGAACAGGTCAGAGAGAGATTCCTCTGAGGGATGTGCCCGAGGTTATAGGCTCGTCGAGGGGCTTGGAGTTCCTCTCACAAGCAAATGCGGTTCCATTGGGACCCAGAGGAGGTAGAAGGAGAAGTGAAGAGAGGATGGGCGGTGTTGGAAGCATTAGCTACCAACGTCACTCGCCAGACAATTTGCTTTAGCTCACAGTGACTAGACCACCCCATCACTGGTGGATTTGAGTTTAGGAGAATGAGACCTCCTAACTTCTCAGTCAAAGCGGATCTCATTGAGGCGAAGGATGGATAGAAGAGATGGAAAAGCTCTTTGAAGTGTTACAGTGCAGCGACGTAGAGAAAGTGCGTTGGGCCACTTTCAAGCTGGATGGTGACGCCAGACCTTGGTGGAAGTCGGTGTCACAGAATAGACAGAGAGAGTTTCCTCACACTCCTTGGACATGGGAGGAGTTTACGGAGGTATTCTATAATAAATACTTTCCTAAAATTGTGAGGCATCAGTGGGAGGTGAAATTTATAGAGCTGAAGCAAGGTGCAATGACAGTCAGGGATTATGGAGCTGAGTTCGATAGATTAGCTCGATTTGCACCTCAGCACGTAGCTACAGAGCTGATGAGAGCTAGAAAGTTTCAGCTGGGGCTGAGACAAAATTTACAAAAGGATGTCGCCATGTGGGAAATGGAGACATATGAAGGAGTGATGGCCAAGGCACTCATAGCTGAAGAAGAAAACCAGAAGCAATTCTCTTGGAGGGACAAGCGGTGAGAGAGACCATTCCAAGGGCAATCTCAAGATGCAGAGCAGAACAAGAGGGCTAGATTTTCCAGACCTCCGAGATACCCTACGCACTCTCGACCGGCGATTTCTTCAGGACCGAGTTCATATCAGAGAGCAGCAGCGCCTACATCTTCCAGATCATTTCGACCAGCTGGATCTTCTGGTAGCGGGGCCTCAGTGACTCAGGGACCTTCAAGAGTCTCGTCCTTCACTCCGGCCGTGATATGTGCAAAGTGTGGGAAACCACACAAGACAGAGGACTGCAGGAGAGAGACAGGGGCATGCTTCAGGTGTGGCAAAATGGGCCATTTAATTAGGAATTGCCCTGAGGAGAGCAAGGAGCGGTCAGGATCGGTATCTACTCAAAGATCAGCTCGACCAGTGGTTCACGGCCGAGCTTATGCCGTCCGATGCTCTGACATCAAATGACGTCATTCAAGGTATGATTAGAATTCAAGAGATATGGTGTTGTTTGATATAATGAACTGGAAAATTGGAAATATATAAATTAATTGATTTATTTTGATTATAATAGTACATATAAACCTACACATCTAAAACGTCACAGTAATGTTGATATTGGTATGTAGGTGAGCTGAAACTGTATAGGAGTTGCGATATTTGCTTTCATAGAGCACGAGCCCTGATAGACCCAGGCTCCACACATTCTTTCGTACGGCCTCAATTTACAAAGGAATTGAGTGCCACTCCAGAACAACTAGATTTTATCCTGACAGTGTCAATCCCCACGGGTAGTGCAGTGAATGCACTCACTGTGTGTAAATCAGTGGTAGTGGCAGTAGATGATCATGAGACACGGGCAGATTTGATTCTGTTAGATATGAAAGGATTTGACATCATTTTGGGAATGGACTGGCTATCTGCTTACCACGCAAGTGTGGATTGTCTTCGGAAGATGGTAGTTTTCCGCCCTCCAAAGGAGTGATCCTTTAGATTCTTCGGAGTGAAGTCTAAGGTAGCTCCGTTGATATCCGCTAATCAAGGAGAGGATGATGAAGAGTGGATGCAGTGGATATATAGCCTTCCTACAAGAGCAACGGGAGAAGACAAATGTGATATCCGATATCCACATTGCATGTGAGTATGCTGATGTATTTCCTGAGGATTTACCGGGACTACCACCAGATCGGGAGGTGGAGTTTGTAATCAATCTAATCCCAGGCACTGAACCAGTATCAAAGGCTCCCTATCGGATGGCTCCAGAATTACAAGAGCTAAAGGAGCAATTGCAAGAACTACTTGACAAAGGTTTTGTGCGACCTAGTGTGTCTCCTTGGGGAGCACCAGTATTGTTTGTCAGGAAGAAGGATGGTTCAATGCGCTTGTGCATCGACTATCGGCAGTTAAACAAGTTGACGATTAAGAATCGTTACCCGCTTCCTAGAATCGATGATCTTTGACCAATTGCAAGGAGCGAGGTTCTTTACGAAGATCGACTTGCGGTCGGGTTATCATCAACTACGAGTCAGAGCTGAAGACATTGAGAAGACGGCGTTCAGAACCAGATATGGGCACTATGAATTCCTTGTTATGCCATTTGGATTGACGAACGCACCTGCGTCTTTCATGGACTTGATGAACCGAGTGTTTAAACCACACTTGGACACATCAGTAGTGGTATTTGTAGATGACATCCTTGTCTATTCCAAGACAAAGGAGGAACATG
The DNA here is from genome assembly GCA_021018995.1 of Chloranthus sessilifolius. Lineage (NCBI taxonomy): Eukaryota > Viridiplantae > Streptophyta > Magnoliopsida > Chloranthales > Chloranthaceae > Chloranthus > Chloranthus sessilifolius. The sequence continues at coordinate 83,335,862 of CM037592.1, forward strand.
AAGAGCATCTACGTGTTACTTTGCAGACCCTCAGAGATCACAAACTTTATGCGAAGCTCAGTAAGTGTGAGTTTTGGCTTGACCAAGTTAGTTTCTTGGGTCATATCGTCTCTGCAAAGGGTATTACAGTGGATCCGGCTAAGATTGAAGCCATTGTGGTAGGAACATGAGGGGCGATGTGAGGTCCGTAGTTTTCTTGGTTTGGTAGGATACTACACGGTTCGTAGAGGGTTCTCTAAACTATCAGGCCCACTCAGCTCACTAAGAAGAATGCTAGATTTGATTGGACTGATCAGTGTGAGAAGAGCTTCCAGGAATTGAAGACGCGTCTGACTACAGCACCAGTGTTGGCAATACCTTCTGGCAGAGGAGGTTTTGCTATCTACAGTGACGCATCATATGGTGGTTTGGGTTGTGTCCTCAACCAGCACAAGAAGGTTATCGCTTATGGCTCTAGACAGCTGAAGGAGCATGAAAAGAATTATCCGACTCATGACTTAGAGTTGGCTGCGGTAATCTTTGCCTTGAAGATTTGGAGGCACTACTTGTACGGTGAGACGTTTGATATCTTCACCGACCACAAAAGCCTTAAGTATTTGTTTACCCAGAAGGACTTAAATATGCGACAGCGCAGATGGATGGAGTTCTTGAAAGATTATGATTGTTCCATCCAGTATCACCCTGGGAAGGCCAATGTTGTGGCAGATGCTTTGAGCAGAAAGTCTTCAGCTCAGTTGTCACACCTTATCACCAGAATACAAAGGTGGCATCTACTTGAGGACCTGGCCTTGTGCGATGCATTGATAGACGTCAAAGGTTCAGGGGCATTGATGGCTACAATAGTGATACGGCCCACGTTGTTTGATAACGTGCGTAGGCTCCAGATGATTGATGATGAACTTATGGCCATTCGCAAGGATGTGATTAACGGGATTCGACCTGATTTCTCCATCAAGGATGATGGTACTTTACTGTTTCGAGATCGAATGTGCATACCAGCTGATAAAGATCTTAAGGAAACTATTCTAGAAGAAGCAAATAAGTCAACGTATGCTATACATCCTGGGAGTACCAAGATGTATCAAGATCTCAAGCGTAGTTTTTGGTGGAGAGGACTGAAGAAAGATGTAGCATATTTTGTGTCTCGATGTTTGGTCTGCCAACAGGTGAAAGTAGACCATCGAAATCCAGCCGGGTTGTTACAACCTCTACCAGTACCAGAATGGAAATGGGAAGCCATTTCTATGGATTTCATCTTGGGGTTGCCAAGCACATTGAGGAAGAACAATGCCATATGGGTCATTGTTGATAGGTTGACCAAATCTGCACACTTCTTGCCATACCGCACTACGTTTACAGCTAGCAAGCTTGCAGAGCTGTACATGAAGGAGATAGTCCGGTTACACGGCATACCAGTCAGTATAGTATGTGATAGAGATCCGCTTTATACTTCGCAGTTTTGGCGACGATTCCAGGAAGGCATGGGTACTAAATTGGAGTTACTCGGCGTTTCATCCTCGCATGATGGGCGCGAGAGAGTGAACCAGATCATCGAAGATATGTTGCGAGCTTGTATGTTGGACTTTCAAGGTTCATGGGATGAACATCTATCTTTGATCGAGTTCGCTTACAACAACAGCTATCAGTCGAGTATCGGGATGGCGCCTTATGAAGCCTTGTATGGACGTCGATGTAGATCTCCATTGAACTGGGAGGAAGTCGGTGAGAAACTCATTTTGGGACCTGATATCGTGGAAAGTACAACCGAGGCAGTTCGGTTGATCCGCGAAAGATTGAGGGTTGCTCAAAGTCGCCAAAAGAGTTATGCCGATCTTCATCGGATACACGTAGAGTTTCAGGTATCCTTTAAGGCATTCCCGAGGTTACGATTTTTTTTCTAGTTTAAGTAATTAGTTAGGTAATTAACACTTGTTTTCAGGTTGGAGACAATGTGTTTGTAAAAATATCACCAACAAAGGGTGTCATGCGCTTCGGAAAACGAGGAAAGTTGAGTCCTCGATATATTGGCCCCTTTGAGGTACTCGGACGGGTTGGCGAGGTTGCATATCGGATTGCTTTGCCACCACAGTTGGCGAGTATGCATAACGTTTTTCATGTATCGATGCTGCGACGTTACGTGCATGATCCGACACATGTCTTGGATTTTCAACCGATTGATTTACAAGAAGATCTAACCATGGTTGAAGAACCGATAGAGATCTTGGATCAACGGGATCAAGTTTTGAGGACCAAATTAATTCCGCTAGTACTTGTCAAATGGCAGAATCATACTGCTTCGGAAGCCACTTGGGAACGTGCTGCCGAGATCCGTGAACAGTATCCACACTTGTTCACTTAATGCACAAGGTGAATTTTCTTTTGAGTTTGTTTCTAAATTCATCATTGTGATTATAACTTGATGATTAGATTTATCTCATCGACTCGATTTGTCGTATATTTTGGGTCATGTATGTGATGTACATGCTATCTTTCCATTACGGTTAAGTCATTTTAACGGTCCCATTTTAACAGAAAGTTTAGTACATTGATCGATCAACAGGGAGGTTGGTGATCGATCAACAAGTGGACTGTTGATCGATCAACATTGAATGTGGTGATCGATCAACAGGTCGGGTTCAATACTTTTGAACTTAAAAATTTTTGTGGTGATCGATCAACCACCAATGAATTGATCGATCACCAACACACTTTTGAGTTATAAAAAAAGGGTTTTGAACGGTCATTTGCTCTATCCTATTCACGTGAACGAGCAAGGGGCTTTTGCACTCCGACCTTTCAACTTCCCTTCCGACTCACTTCCGGCCATTTCCATCCCTTCTTCGGCTTGATTCGCGTGGACATCGCTCCATTCACCCGGTAAAATCCTTGTTCGTTTCCTTTCGATCCTCATTTCATTTTTTTTTGTAAGAAATTGACCATGGGACCTCGCACGAAGAATCCTTCGCGTAAGGTACCCACATCTCGGGCGCGTGCCCCGGTGCCGCCCACCATTCCCGTTCCCCCACCGACCGTGCCACCCACGGCACCGATTCCGGATGTGGTTCCACCCATCCCGGCCCCCATTGAGCGTGAAGTCCCCAAAGAGTGGTGGGCTTCCAAAACCTTTCTTCCCGAGTATCGATTTATTCCTACTCTCTACGATGATCGCCCTGAAATGGCGTGGGCCAAGGGCTACCTTCAAAAGTTAGGGTTAAAACCCTTGCTTGAGCCGTTTCACGATCACTATTGCCCTCGCATAGTGCGGCTCTTTTTCCAAAACCTTCGTTGGGGGGATTCCCGACACCGACTCGTCACTACCATTGACGGGTTTGAGTATAAATTTAACCGGTTCCATGTTGCCGCTGCCCTTGAGTGTGCAACCACTCACCTTGATACGCGTGGCTTGGCGCCACCGTATGAGAAAGAGGTTCCTTTTGCCGATGTCATCACCAAGATGACCAACGGCAAGCATGGGAAGGGCCAATCCATTTCTAGGGCCCAACTACCCGACAAACTGTGGATGCTTGATACTTATTTCAAGTGTGCACTCGTTCCATTTTTGCACAAGTCCTCACGGACTGGTGTTGTCCAGATGGCCCTCTTTTCGGCCTTTGAGGATCGTTGGTATCCGATGGCCGAGGTCGTGATTGAGGGTATCATCACCGCCCGCGACCTTATGACCGAGAAGGCGAAGGCGGGAGCCACAAAGCAAATTCCCTATGCTCGCCTAATCACTAAGCTTGTGGAGCAATATGTTGCTCTACGCGAGCACTATAGCTTGGCTCCAAATGAGCCACGCTTAACCAACAACACCAAAGTCTTTAAGCTAAAGGACTGGACCAAAAGTTATAATCTTTTGGTCAAGAGACTACCCGAGCCCGAGGAGGAGGGTGACGACGAGGCTGCTGAGCCCGTTATTCCTGAGGGTGGAGCACCTGATGTACCAGCTCCTAGTGGGGGGGAGGCCCCATCTGATCAGCCACCTCAGCCTGAGGTGCTACCTCGACCTGCTGCTACCCCATCACGGCGACCACCGCGTTCTTCTTCGTCACGTCGCCCTACACCTGCACCTGCTGCCCCTATCCCTACCCCTGCCCCATCCACCGTTACTCTTGACGCCGTGCTTGCTGCGGTCCTCGAGGGTAACAAACACATACATGAGCGCTTGGATGGGATTGAGCTATTTCAGCGTCAGGTTCATCGGCGGCTCGACTACGCCGAGGGCATGTTAGAGCTCTTGATGCAGCAGGCATACATGACGACTTCGACACCGATGATTGCGCATGCCCGTGAGAACGTGGTAGATCCTCGCACTTACACCCCTGTTCCTGCTCCGCCCACCATGCCGGTCTCTGCCGGGACTGGACCATCTGGCACGGGTGGACCATCTGATGTTCCCACTGGTATTCCCATACTCATTTAACTGTTATTCTATTTATCTGATACTACTTTTTTTATTTTTATTTTTGAAATTATCTTTACCTTATTCTGTTTTCTATATTTTCTTCTGTACTACATCTTTTATATCTTTGTCTCTGTATGTTCATCTGTGGGTTTTCTTTCGGAACCCCATCTCATGTGGCCCCACTGCTTAGTCAATTTTCGAGGACGAAAATTCCTAAGGGGGGGATAATGTAATGACCGTAAAATTTGAACGAGAAACTAACAAGATCGATGTACGTGCTGACGAAATCGAGACAGAAAATTTAAAACTTTGGAATTAATATTAATGGAAATAGTATTAGCCTATAAGTAGGTTAGTTTACGTATGAAAACTCGTTTCGATTCGTGTTGAGTACGATGTTGAAACGGTACACTACGCCGTATCGACATGTTGGTGTTCCACACCGAAATCAAAATCTAAGAAGCAACTGAAATATCTAAGATATTTCAGTTGGTAGCTTATAAGAGAAGGAACGGAGAGGTAGAGGAAGTTCTTCTTCTTCTTCTTCTTCTTCTTCCCCTTGCCCTAGTTGTTATAACAGCTAAAGAGTCTGTAGCTAAGTAGGTTTTCAAGAGGGTTTTTGTATGAAACAGGGTTAGTAAGATTGAAAGGTGAGTTTCCTAAGCTAGGGTATGTAGAGACCAATGGATTAAGCTTAGGTATGGGTTGTGTGTGTGTGAAGTCTATGCATGCTGAACCAGAGCTAAAAGGTTGCTCGTCGAACTCGGATCGGTGATAAACTCCGAGAGCTTGATCCGAAACCCTCTTCCGGAGTGATTTGCCGAAACCCCGAAAGGGCCCACATAGAGGTGAGCTCCCTTGTTTAAAAATGGGCAGTTGGATGCCCTAAATATAGGTTTTATATGAATAGTTAAGATTTTAGTGGATTTCTAGAAGAAAAATAAGTTAGAAAAAATTTGGTTGGTGAACTCCATTAATGACTGAAAACTCGACATTGGTGATCGATCACCAAGGGTGTTGATCGATCACTAAGTATGGAATTGATCGATCAACAGTGGTGGTGATCGATCAATTTATATAAACAGTAAGGGAACATTATGGCAGAGAGTTGGGGAGTTTTGGGTTAATATTGGTGATCGATCAACAAGGTATTGATCGATCAATCAACAAGGTATTGATCAATCAACAGTGGTGGTGATCGATCAATACAGAACCCATTGATCGATCAACCAACATGGTGATCGATCAATGGTGTACAATATATACATGTGTGGGTGCTTTGGTGATCGATCAACAAGGGTGTTGATCGATCAATGAAGAGTTCATTGATCGATCAACAAGGTATTGATCGATCAATAAACCTGCTACTTAGAAAATGTATATGTAAGAACCATCGGACATTGTGCCACAACTGTCACTCTAACACCTAGAGTAACATGTTTATGGTCTAGGATCGACTAAGATGCCTTGAAAAAGCTTTGGATTTGCTTAGAAGGAGCTTGATCGAGGTAGGGGAATTCAACCAAATTGCATTTATTTTTGATCTCATGGATTTATATCTGGCTATACATATCTCAAAGATAGTTTAATTTCTTAAAAGCATGTTTAGTATATGTATGAGTATTCTATTATGTACTTGATCCGACATTTGATATCCGTATCCAAATCAATTTACATTAAGTATGATAAGTATGCATGTGATTTGAGGTTTAATATTTCGTAAAAATCCCACCGACTCGGCGGTATATCCGTTTCAGGCACACTTGTGCATTTGCTTTGTAATCCTCGGCACAATTGCACTCCAGGTGTGGGGCATTATTGCAATTCCGAAAATTGTTCATGTGAACGACGATGGTTGGGATTTATCCATCGGACCAAATCTGGCTACCACGTGCTATACTCACGGGAGTTACTTAAGTATACTACACTAAGTCATTATATGTTGTATTCATCAATTCCGTACTGTTTTGGATAAATGTCTCATGATTTATACATCTGTTGCATAATTTCAGTTTTGTTCTTTGATGACCATGTTATGCAATTAGAATGCAATTTTATTTGGAATTCTTCTATTGAGCTAGGATGTAGCTCACCCTGTTTTTGTAAACATTTAGGTTCTGAGGCGGTAGCTCCCGGTTTTGAGAGCGACCCAGACTATCAGCCTGATCCTGAGGTTGAGGTTGAGGACGAAGAGACGGACACCCCAGCTGACGACTTTTACCCATAGACTGGGTATAGCTTAGACTTTTTTGGGATTGTACGTTTGTTTGGAGACTTTGGATTATGTGTGCCTGGTGGCCACTTTTGTATTAATTTTTGTATATATTTTATTTCTTTTATAGTGTTATTATACATTCTATCGGAACCATCATTGGGAACCATTGTTTGAGTGATGGATGTCTGTCACCGATGGTTTTTTTTGGTTCCTTTTTGAGGATGTATACTTTTTACATTTATAAATGAAAGTTTCTTTATTGTTCTTACTTTTAAATTGATTCATTAGATGACTCTACTTGCCGCTGTGGGATTGTATCTGTATAATTCCGCTTTATATACAGATATTGTGTGATTTGTCCTAGGGATCATCCAGTGTATGATCCTGATGGCACGGATTTCTGAGCACAGAAATTCGGGGCTGTGACATAACCACCTAACCTCCATATCATATCGTATACCACCATCCAGCCTGATGAGGTTGCATGCATTTAAATCAGTGTCCCCTTACCTTCGGGACACTGTCGTATCATATTGTCCTTAAGACCCGTCTTGGCTGCAGACGTTAGATCTTGCGGTGGCACGCAAGACATGGCACGTGTAGAAACTTAATTTGTATTTTGCTGGCCTTCACAACGTAACTTAGTTATCCGTATTCGTAGCTTACCTTATCTTACATATCATTTCTTATTGTTTGCTGAAAACTTAATTTGAAGTGAGCCACGGTGCGATAAGATTCACAAAATCACGCTTTCCAAGGGACGGGTTCCGTAGTAACCTAGATGTACTTCGTGTGACAGCCCATACTCCCATAGAGGTGTTGCATCCGTACATGGATGCCTACATTCCAAGTTCCACGTGACCGTGACGGGAACCCCACCATGACGAAGGCTTAAAAGTCGTGTGACATAGCTTATTTCTTTTTAATTGTGCGTATGCCCTATCGTGATTTTTCTATGTGGTGCATGCTATATGATGAAAGGACTAACTTGGCCTAAAGAAACTATTTCATACACCTTACATACTTGTGAATATAAAATAATAATTAATATTTGAATGTAATGATATTTCATACAAAAATTTTGGAGAAACCTTCTATGGGCCGCCGAGACGGCCTTCTGCTTATACATTTAAAGTTTCATAATATTTGTGCAGTCTTAGTATCGACACCTTTTACTAATTTGACCTAAGAGTAGGTCAACGTGGCAGTCAAATGATCCACTTAGCCTAGTTATACAAGGGTTAATATCCCTCACTAAATTTTCCAATTTGTGAGCCTCAAAGCGCGTCCTAGAAATTTTAGTGACACTTTCTGATCCATTAGATTACATTGAGTTACTATTGAGATCGTTTTGAAGTTGGTCCTGTGGGCCACTTCATGCTTTAATTCTCAAAAATTAAGGGTCAAAGGTAACCCATGTATTATTCCATGTGGCACCTACGGCTAAAATAAGAAGGCACGAACTTTGAGTCATCTATCCTCTAATCTGAACCATTTGATGGTTAGATAATAAAATTTTACCTAAGGTTGATTCTTTTGTCCCGATCCCGATTCGATCTCTAGCACACTAGATCTTCCAGTCAACGTTTTACAAGATCTAGCAGTCAAGTGCACACTTAGTGTACCTACCATGTGGCGATCAGATTGAACAGATCTGAACCATCAGATATTTAAGAAAAATGATTCTAAGGTATTAGGTCGTTGGGCCCAATTTATTTTGACCTCTAGGGTCTCAAATCTAAGGGTCAAATCCTTCATGTTCACTGATATCTAAATAGCCTTTTAATTTTCTTGATTTGTGGGCTAAATTCTCGAGTTCTGAACCATTAGATGTCTCGAGGATTTCAATTTGTGGAGATGGTCCATCTCTGTTCTATTTCTTGGGTTGGGCCCACCAGGTCCAACCTTGAATCTATTTTATTTGAAATCAATGGTGCTAAAAGGATGGTTGCACCAAAATATTCATATCAGGTAAAATTCTTCAAAGTGCCCAACTACAATAGTTGTACGGGCAGAAGTTATCACCGGTATTCTTTGGCGTTTGGTTGGGCCGATCATCGGAAATTTATTTATAGCTGCCAGAGCAATCACATATATAACTTTATATATACCTGTATGTTAAACCAAACAAGGGGTTCTGGTGAGTTTCTTATCTGAGTTTTATCCCTCTCTCTCTCTCACTCTAGATTTTATGATAGCATCTCTCTTGCTAGGTCGTGGGCGCAAAACCGATCAAGCAGCAACATATATAGAATAGTGTATATATATATATATATATATATATATATATATATATATATATATATATATATATATATATATATATATAACGGTTTGGAAAGAAAAACCACATAAAAATCAGTTATGAAACAGTTTGTAGCACATTACATATACATATATTTCTTTTTATTTTCATAGTGTGCGTTTTGTTGCAGAGGTGAGGGAGCAAGTAAGAGACCTTTTAAAAAAAAAATAGTGGATTGGATTCATTATTAAACCCACACACCGATTTCGTATATAAGCATCAGAATATGATATTTGAAAACATTTACATCTATCTATCTATATATATATATATATATATATATATATATATATATATATATATATATATATATACTCCAGTTTTAACAGATGAACCCGTGGAGAAGGAAGTTGGGTATGGGTTGAGTCTCTGCTCTAAGCTTCTCTTTCTCTCTCTAGAAATATAAATGCATATATATATAACATTTTTCTTTATGTTTTTGGGAGTTTTAACAGATGAACCCGTGGAGATGGAAGTTGGGTCTGGGTTGAGTCTCTGCTCTAAGCTTCTCTTTCTCTCTCTAGAAATATAAATGCATATATATATAACATTTTTCTTTTTGTTTTTGGGTTTGATGGTCTCTGTTTTAGAGATATGGGTGTCAAGAAGGGAAGGGGTTGGTTTTGCAGATGAATTCAAGGCGTCTCATTAGAGACGTGTAGAGAAGAGGGGGGGGGGGGGAGTGATATATATATACTATATATATTTATAAATAATATAGATCATTAGATATAGAGTACCCTTATATTATAAATAGAAATTTATTTATTTTATTTTATTATTATTTTTTTCACCTTCTTCTTCAAAGTTAAAACAGCCATTAATGAAGAAAAGGAAATAAGATATATTTTTATTTTATTTTCAAAAGAGAACTGAATATTTTAAGATCGATCGAGGGGTACCCACTTGTTGGAGCGTGTGCGGGCTGATTCTGATCGATTCGGCGACACGATAGCCTACGCGTCGATTCAGCGATGCGGCAGCCTGTCGCTTTAGCGATGCGTTTTCGATGATGGGTCGGCGGGTGCTAGGCTGGTTGAATGCGAGAGAGTAAATGGATTATCACAACATTAATGGTGCCGAGATATTGGTAGAGAATGAACGAGTGGCGGAGATAGATGGAAGAGGAAGAAGCTAGGGATATGAGAGTTTATAGAGAGAAGATGAAGACTTAATTTGGGCATGATTTGCCAAAAAGGCAAGAGTTCAAAGACTCAAATTCCCTTCTAAAATTAGGGAATCATGGGCCATAAAAGGCTAGTTTTTATTATTCCTAAAATATAATATATTGCTAGCTAGTAACCGGGATAAACTAAAATTATAAAGTTTCTATACTAATGGTTGTGTGTGTGGGTTGGGTTAGAGTGTGGAGCACTCACACGGGGCTTGGTGATTCATGACATCTAAAGCCATTGAATGCCCATCCTATGATCCGGGTCATAACATTCTTCCCCCCTAAAAAAAAATTTTCGTCCCGAAAATTACGTACCGATTATTCGAAAAGTTCTGGGTAAGTTGCTTTGATGTCGGTTTCGTCCTCCCAAGTTGCTTCCTTTGGCGTGTGATGTTGCTTCGAACCAACACCAACGTGATCGTCTTATTTTGAAAACTTGCACCTTTCGATCGAGGATCCTAATGGGCCTTGAAATGATAGTAAGATCTTCTTTGATATTGATGGGCTCGATTTCCACTATGTGAGGGGTCATATGTATCGCCTCAACATAGACACGTGGAATACGTCGTGGATCCCCAGTATTGTGGTGGTAGAGCGACTTTATAAGCACCCTCGCCCACACGTTTGGTGACTTCGAAAGGTCCTACGTATCTGGGGCTCAGCTTCCCACGCTTTCCAAAGCGCATAACTCCTTTGGTCAGGGAGACACGAATGAATACACGTTCTCCAACCTGACAGAAGATTTTACCATTCAAAATACGAACAAAATTTTAATGAAATTTAATCTTCGAGTCGAAAAGTTGTACCTCGAATTCCAAGTTCTGACGGTGTGGGTTGGCATACTTCCTTTGACGATCCTCGATTCTAAGCCGTTCAGCGTATTAGCTTGACTTTTCAAATGTGGTTTGAACTAGTTCGGGTCCAAGCATCTTTCTCACTCCGACTTCATCCCAACACAAAGGTGTTCTACAACTTCTCCCGTATAACGCCTCGAAAGGAGACATTCCGATGCTTGCCTGGTAGCTATTATTATAGGAGAATTCGATCAAAGGGATGTGATCATCCCAATTCCCTCGGAAGTCTAGCATACAAGCTCTCAACATATCTTCGACTACTTGGTTAACCCTTTCGGTTTGTCCGTCAGTTTGTGGATGGAAGACAGTACTGAAATCCAAGCGAGTCCCCAAGGCTGTTTGGAAGGTAGTCCAATATTTTGAGGTGAATTTCGAGTCTCTATCGGACACGATGCTTACTGGCACACCGTGCAATTTCACGATTTCCTTCAAGTAAGTCTCTACAAGTTTTTCTCCATCTGCAGTCGTTTTAAAAGGTAAGAAATGTGCAGACTTTGTTAATCTGTCGACTATGACCCAAATGGCATCGTTCTTCTTCAACGTTTTTGGCAGGCCAACGATGAAGTTCATTGATATATTTTCCCACTTCCATTCCGGAATGGGTAAGGGTTGAATGAAACCGGCCTATTTTTGGTGCTCTGCTTTGACCTGTTGGCACACTAAGCATTTTGACACATATTCAGCTATTTCTCGCTTCATGTTTGGCCACCAATTCCAGTTCTTCAAATTTCGATACATCTTAGTGTTGCCTGGGTGTACTGAGTACCCTGATTTGTGACCTTCATCGAGTATTTCCTTTTTAACCTTAGGGTCATTAGGTACGTACAATCTCCGTCTAAAGAGTAATGCTCCATCTTCTCTGAGACTAAAATCAGGTTTTGATTCTTTATACATGGCCTTAATGATTCGTAGAATTTCTGGATCTGTTTGCTGCAACTCCTTGATTTTATCTATGATAAATGGATTTATCGGAATTTTCGCCAGATATACACCTTCTTCGAGCTTTTGGAGATAAAAATCTTCTTCTGCTAGTTCATCGAGGGTCCTCGAAGTTTTTAATCGGGCCAAAAATCCTGACGTTTTCCTACTGAGGGCGTCAGCGACGACGTTCGCTTTACCAGGGTGATAATTAATCGAACAATCGTAATCCTTCATGTACTCGACCCATCTGCGTTGTCTGAGGTTCAAATCTTTTTGGGAGAAGAGGTACTTGAGGCTCTTATGGTCAGTATATACTTTGAACGTTTCACCATAGAGGTAGAGTCGCCACAATTTGAGAGCGAAAATGACTGCTGCCAATTCTAAGTCGTGAACTGGGTAGTTTTTCTCATGTGGCTTCAGTTGTCTTGACCCGTATGCAACGACCCTCCTATCTTGTTGCAGTACACAACCAAGTCCTTGGCGAGATGCGTCGGTGAATAATTTAAATTTACCCTTGTCTGTATTAGAGGGTAAGGTTAGAACTGGTGCTGTAGTAAGCTTCTTCTTCAACTCCTGAAAACTTCTTTCACACTCATCTGACCATACAAATTTTGAGTTCTTCTTAGTAAGGCTTGTAAGGGGTAGAGCAATTCGAGAGAATCCCTCAACGAAGCATTGATAGTAACCTGCGAGTCCGAGGAAACTCCTTATTTCGGTAACAGTTTTTGGTGCCTGCCAATTGATCACTGCCTCAATTTTTGTTGGGTCAAGATAAGAATACCTTCTGCAGATATCACATGCCCTAGAAAGGTTACTTGTTTGAGCCAGAAATCGCACTTGCTAAGTTTAGCATATAATTGGTGATCACGAAGTGTCCGAAGTGAGAGGCGGAGGTGTTCTTCATGTTCTTTCTCCGATCGTGAGTAAATGAGGATGCCATCTACGAACACAATGATGAATTCATCAAGAATCGCTGAATACTCGATTCATCAGTCCATGAATACAATTTGGTGCATTTGTTAGTCAAGGGCATGACTAAGAACTCGTACAATCCATTCTTGCAAGCTTAACGCCGTCTTTGGAATATCCTCGTCCCTCACTTTCAATTGATGATAACCCGATCTAAGGTCAATCTTAGAAAAGCACTTGGCTCCTTGAGTGGTCGAACAAATCATCGATACGGGAGGGGTATCGATTTCGATGGTTACGCTATTCAATCGGCGATAATCGATGCATAGCCTCATCGAACCATCTTTCTTCTTTACTGAAAAAGGGGCTCTCCATGGCGTGACTTCGTTCGATAAATTTTTTCGGCGGCTCCTTGAGTCAGTATCTCCAATTCCTTTAATTTCGCAGAGCCATCCGGTATGGTGCCTTGGCAATTGAGCGGTCCACGAGATCGGATCGATCTTGAACTCGATTTCGGTGGGACACCGGTAAGTCCTCGAAATACGTCGGAAGTCTCGGCGAGAAATTTTTGTAGGATCGACCGCCTTATCTTGCTCTTCGTCTAATGCCAATAACGATTGCGCTTCGTTTTAATTCAAATCGAATGGAGGCTCTCGAGTGGTTGGAAGATGACCACTTTAGAGAAACAGTCCACCGTGGCGTGGTAAGTGGCTAGCCAATCCATGCCCAATAGGATATCGAAATCCTGAAAGTCTAACACGATGAGATCTACTGGGAGTTCATGACCCTTGATGTTTATGATAGTATTTCGGCATACCAGGGTAGCCATCAACTTGCTTCCTGACGGTGTTGAAATTACCAGTTTCTTCTCCAGGGGTGTAGGTATAGTACGTATTTATTACGAATCACAGGGTAATAAAAGAGTGTGTAGAACCCGAATCTATGAGTGCGAGAGCTAAGTGCCTATTAGTATTCTCTGGGTGGATGACCAATAAATTACCTGTTTATACGATATGAGATTAAGAATATTATTGATCTTATATTGATTATGCAGACTTTTAATTTAATAAGCTATGTTAATAATTGAAATAGTATCTTCTACTAGACAGGCATACCTTGGATTACTTCGTCACTAGCCAGGGTGTCCTGTTGTGACAGTGCGAATACTCGTCCTTGGTTCAAAGGCCTCGCTTGTAGGCCCTGAGGTTTCTCCCGACATTCCCTAGCAATATGTCCTTCCTTTCCACAGTTGTAGCATTTTTCGGTGCCTTGCATGCACACACCCGGTCGATGTCGCTTGTTGCACTTAGGGCACGACTCGAACGATACATAACTTCCCTGTGGCTGCTGTGAAGGGGGCACGATGTTTCTCGATTGGAAGGTAGTGGCTGGTTGAGTTTGTTGAGATAGGAATCGAGACTTTTTATTCACTTGAGGGTTAGTGTAGGGCTGAAACCTCTGATAGGAGGTAGGTGTCGGCCTCTGAGGAACAAAAGGGGCTCGCTGGACCGCCTTGCCTTTCTGAGCCTCAATTCTAGCAACTTTTCGGTTCACCATTTCTCCCGACTCTCTCTCTCGGATCCGCAGCCTACGAGTTCTCCATATGTTTCAATCTTCATAGCAGCTAACTTCTCACGAAAGAAGGGTCGCAAGCCGTTCTGAAATGCAAAGCGCTTATCGCCTTCGTCTGCGATCAGATTCCCAGCAAATCTAGATAACTGGTCAAATTTGGCCTCATATTCGGCCACTGTCATATTCCCTTGTCGTAGGTCAATGAATTCCTTCTTCTTCTGAGCCCTGGTGGCTGCAGAGATATACTTCGTGAAGTAAGCATTCCTGAACTGTTGCCAAGTCCATTCCTCTTCATTGTTTCGATTTGCAGCTCTCTTTGCTGCTTTCCACCAGTTCTCTGCTTCTTGGTCTAGGTAAAACGCTGCCCACTTTACCTTTTCGTGTTCTGCAGGTGAAGAGATTCCGAAGAATTTCTCGATTGTACTTATCCAATCTTCCGCGGCGACTGGGTCGAGCTGACCATGGAAATAGGGAGGTCGAGTTCTGCTGAATACTTGGAATCCAGTGGGTGCACAGGGTAGAATTTCCAGTCGAGGAGAAGGCTGGCGTTGATTGACAAGCTCTTGGATGGCCTGCCTTTGCTGCTCCCTTTGCACTTCCATCTCGTGCAGTAATTGAGTCCTTTCCTGCTGGTGTGACTGCGTCAGCTGAGCCATCTGTTGACTAAAAGTAGTCGCCATTTCACGTAATAGGCGCATCGCTTCAGATTCTTGAGGACCTTCATGTGATGAGGCCTCATTCACTTGAGAGCCATTAGTTTCTCTGCGTCGTGGAGCCATTAAGTCATGATTCCACAAAACGTCGTATGTTAGTAAATTCGTACGACATAGTACCAAAAGGAAGTAAAGCCTAGGCTCTGATACCAACTTTGTCAAGACCCAGAATCCTTACCCGTCCTCAAGGGCCTAGAATTCCGTGTTATGACACCGCACGCTTGTTAAGGCGATAAGCGGACATACACATAATTCTTATATCGATTTAGCGTATGGATTAAGGCATTTAACAATATCATTTAAAAATAAATGATTCAAGAAAACAACAGCGGATAACATAGATGATGTTAATTAAGTGATAAATTCTAACCATGCATCTATAATCGAAAGCAAGCAGAGGTTTTACGTAGAATAAAACAGTCCCAACGCAAACCCAAAATTGGTGCTGAAAAATAAAAGTATCTAATAACAAATCTCCCCTGAAAATAATAAAACTATGACTAAAGAATCTCTCAATGCTCAAAGTAGTCCGCCGGATCTATTCCCTCGTCCAGATGGTAGCCGACGTCTTCACTCTCATGAGCCGCATATCGAGAATGAAAGCATCCTATCCTCGGTGATGGAAAAATCGAGTTCTCACCGCGAATCGTTAGTTTTGGGAGGGGTGAGTTTACTCGATCCAGTAAACTCGAGTTGCACAATCGATCTACCATAAAATATCCAGGTGATCGTGTGTGGAATCGCTTGAGTTGCGGTACATTTTGAAATAAACCAAACAGCTATAAATGATTACAAAAATATTTAAGATCTCATATCTATCATAACAAAACTGAAAAATATAGCATAGAAAGAAAAGAAGTAATATAAAATGAAAAGACCTGACATAACGTGAAATAAATATGATGCATCAAGTTCTGATTTCCTTTTGTGTCTGCTTTGTCGACTTTTCCTATGTGGCATATCTTAAGACTTAATATTGCTCCATACGCCTATACAACGTACTTCACATCTTACCTAATTTTCGTATACGACCTGTGCTGTGTCACGCCGAGCCTATCACGCGAGGTCCACGTGTAGATAACCACCTAACCTCCATATCATATCGTATACCACCATCCAGCCTGATGAGGTTGCATGCATTTAAATCAGTGTCCCCTTACCTTCGGGACACTGTCGTATCATATTGTCCTTAAGACCCGTCTTGGCTGCAGACGTTAGATCTTGCGGTGGCACGCAAGACATGGCACGTGTAGAAACTTAATTTGTATTTTGCTGGCCTTCACAACGTAACTTAGTTATCCGTATTCGTAGCTTACCTTATCTTACATATCATTTCTTATTGTTTGCTGAAAACTTAATTTGAAGTGAGCCACGGTGCGATAAGATTCACAAAATCACGCTTTCCAAGGTTCCAGTAGTAACCTAGATGTACTTGTGATGACTCATACTCCCATAGAGGTGTTGCATCCGTACATGGATGCCTACATTCCAAGTTCTACGTGACCGTGACGGGAACCCCACCATGACGAAGGCTTAAAAGTCGTGTGACATAGCTTATTTCTTTTTAATTGTGCGTATGCCCTATCGTGATTTTTCTATGTGGTGCATGCTATATGATGAAAGGACTAACTTGGCCTAAAGAAACTATTTCATACACCTTACATACTTGTGAATATAAAATAATAATTAATATTTGAACCGAACAGATATTTCATACAAAAAATTTTGGAGAAACCTTCTATGGGCCGTCAGATTACTGATCGGGCCTTCTGTTTTTAAAGTTTCATAATATTTGTGCAGTCTTAGTATCGACACTTTTTACTAATTTGACCTAAGAGTGGGTCAACGTGGCAGTCAAATGATCCACTTAGCCTAGTTATACAAGGGTTAATATCCCTCACTAAAATTTTCAATTTGTGAGCCTCAAAGCGCGTCCTAGAAATTTTAGTGACACTTTCTGATCCATTAGATTACATTGAGTTACTATTGAGATCGTTTTGAAGTTGGTCCTGTGGGCCACTTGCGCCTTAATTCTCAAAAATTAAGGGTCAAAGGTAACCCATGTATTATTCCATGTGGCACCTACGGCTAAAATAAGAAGGCACGAACTTTGAGTCATCTATCCTCTAATCTGAACCATTTGATGGTTAGACAATAAAATTTTACCTAAGGTTGATTCTTTTGTCCCGATCCCGATTCGATCTCTAGCACACTAGATCTTCCAGTCAACGTTTTACAAGATCTAGTAGTCAAGTGCACACTTAGTGTACCTACCATGTGGCGATCAGATTGAACAGATCTGAACCATCAGATATTTAAGAAAAATGATTCTAAGGTATTAGGTCGTTGGGCCCAATTTATTTTAACCTCTAGGGTCTCAAATCTAAGGGTCAAATCCTTCATGTTCACTGATATCTAAATAGCCTTTTAATTTTCTTGATTTGTGGGCCAAATTCTCGAGTTCTGAACCATTAGATGTCTCGAGGATTTCAATTTGTGGAGATGGTCCATCTCTGTTCTATTTCTTGGGTTGGGCCCACCAGGTCCAACCTTGAATCTATTTTATTTGAAATCAATGGTGCTAAAAGGATGGTTGCACCAAAATATTCATATCAGGTAAAATTCTTCAAAGTGCCCAACTACAATAGTTGGCACGGGCAAGTTATCACTGGTATTGCTGGCGTTTGGTTGGGCCGATCATCGAAAATTTATTTATAGCTGCCAGAGCAATCACATATATAACTTTATATATACCTGTATGTTAAACCAAACAAGGGGTTCTGGTGAGTTTCTTATCTGAGTTTTATCCCTCTCTCTCTCTCACTCTAGATTTTATGATAGCATCTCTCTTATGGTCGTATATGAAACCGATCAAGCAGCAACATATATAGAATAGTGTATATATATATACACGGTATATAAAACGGTTTGGAAAGAAAAATCACATAAAAATCAGTTATGAAACAGTTTGTAGCACATTACATATACATATATTTCTTTTTATTTTCATAGTGTGCGTTTTGTTGCAGAGGTGAGGGAGCAAGTAAGAGGCCTTTTAAAAAAAAAACAGTGGATTGGATTCATTATTAAACCCACACACCGATTTCGTATATAAGCATCAGAATATGATATTTGAAAACATTTACATCTATCTATATATATATATATATATATATATATATATATATATATATATATATATATATATATATATATACTCTAGTTTTAACAGATGAACCCGTGGAGAAGGAAGTTGGGTCTGGGTTGAGTCTCTGCTCTAAGCTTCTCTTTCTCTCTCTAGAAATATAAATGCATATATATATAACATTTTTCTTTATGTTTTTGGGAGTTTTAACAGATGAACCCGTGGAGATGGAAGTTGGGTCTGGGTTGAGTCTCTGCTCTAAGCTTCTCTTTCTCTCTCTAGAAATATAAATGCATATATATATAACATTTTTCTTTTTATTTTTGGGTTTGATGGTCTTTGTTTTAGAGATATGGGTGTCAAGAAGGGAAGGGGGTTGGTTTTGCAGATGAACCAGTGGGCGTCTCTGTTAGAGACGTGTAGAGAAGATGAGGGGGGGGTTGATATATATATACTATATATATTTATAAATAATATAGATCATTAGATATAGAGTACCCTTATATTATAAATAGAAATTTATTTATTTTATTTTATTATTATTTTTTTTTTCACCTTCTTCTTCAAAGTTAAAACAGCCATTAATGAAGAAAAGGAAATAAAATATATTTTTATTTTATTTTCAAAAGAGAACTGAATATTTTAAGATCGATCGAGGGGTACCCACTTGTTGGAGCGTGTGCGGGCTGATTCTGATCGATTCGGCGACACGATAGCCTACGCGTCGATTCAGCGATGCGGCAGCCTGTCGCTTTAGCGATGCGTTTTCGATGATGGGTCGGCGGGTGCTAGGCTGGTTGAATGCGAGAGAGTAAATGGATTATCACAACATTAATGGTGCCGAGATATTGGTAGAGAATGAACGAGTGGCGGAGATAGATGGAAGAGGAAGAAGCTAGGGATATGAGAGTTTATAGAGAGAAGATGAAGACTTAATTTGGGCATGATTTGCCAAAAAGGCAAGAGTTCAAAGACTCAAATTCCCTTCTAAAATTAGGGAATCATGGGCCATAAAAGGCTAGTTTTTATTATTCCTAAAATATAATATATTGCTAGCTAGTAACCGGGATAAACTAAAATTATAAAGTTTCTATACTAATGGTTGTGTGTGTGGGTTGGGTTAGAGTGTGGAGCACTCACACGGGGCTTGGTGATTCATGACATCTAAAGCCATTGAATGCCCATCCTATGATCCGGGTCATAACATTTATGATCATCTGTAAGTTCTACTTCTTCCTCTTCCATTTTTTGTTTTTTTTTTCCTGCATTTTTTTGTGTATTTTTCCTTTGATCTGAACCGTTTGATCAATTTGTTGATTTTGACTATTGATAGAAATCTGTGAAGGTGGGCTCACAAAGTTTTCAGTTTTGAAGTTGGTTTTGAGGGGTTTTATTATATGGTTTATGAAATGTGGTTTAGCTACTACACCTACAAATTCTGTTAAGAGTCACCAAGTGTGCAACCGTGGGATTTTTTTTTGACGATCCCATCGCGACGATGCGCTTGCTAAATAAAATATTTAGAGTCGCCACCCAGAGCTTTTGGTATCCTGGGAAACCTAGATCAATTTTTATGAGGACCGAAGCGCTAAAAATATGACTTTGAATCCGGCCCATACCAAAAGTTCTTGGGTAGGGGCTTCGGTTATCGATTGGGAAGGTGTTAGGCACCCAATCAACCCGCTAAATGCGGTTTCTACTTAAGGCCAGGTATATATGGGGCTGGTTTATATATATATATATATATATATATATATATATATATATATATATATATATATAAGGAAGCAAAATGAGTGGCACTTTCCCTTGCCCGAAGGCATATCGATCCTATTGAGCCATTTCCGCTTATCGAAATTTGGGCAGCGTAACGGCTCAATTCTAGGATAGAGGAAAAGCAAAGAAGGTAGAAGAATAGAGGGGAGAATCGGAGCTCTCGGGCCCTTGTAGCACCGTTGGGGAGCCTTGCGTTGTCTTGCTTCGGTGAGCTTTTTGAAAGCTTGTATGGTATGGAATGAGGTTCTAACTCCTAAGGCTTGAAGCTAAGAGGTAGAGAAGGAAAGCTAGGGGATAACACACACCTAACTTAGAGATTTTTAGTGAAATACTAAGGTCTAAAGGAACTTTTTGAATTCTGAAATTTGTATGGGGATGGTGCACCAAAGGGAGAAAGATCTTCTCACTTAAGCTCTTTCTTTCTTAGGTAAAAATTCTCAACCCTGAAACCAAGGGGAGGGGGGCTCTATTTATAGGAGATGGGTGGATCAGGAGGCTACTTAGAGGCTAAGTAAGATTAGAAATTAGGTAATGGGCTATCTAAGGTTTCCTAGGATTTTTGGAGCCTTGAAATGTGTGGAAGGATCCTCCAATGGTGGATGATGGGGTGAGGCCTTAAGCCACTTAAGGGGTTGCACATAAGTTGTGAATGGGTGCAACAGCACTATCAAAACACACCCCAAAGGTCGAGGTGGTCAACAAGTCAAATCCCAAACATGAAATTCGGGGCAAAATCCAACAGTCACTATTCATATGCCTGGTGCAACTAATAGTTGCGCCAGACAAATGTACAGTAATACAGTAATAAACAGTAGCCTGGAAATTGGCTTCGCGAGGGGGGGGACCCATTTATACCTGACGCAACTATTAGTTGCGTCAGGCTATTTCTTTGGGCCAGGCAAATTCAGGGAGGAAATGGCTTGGCGCAACTATTAATTGTGCCAAATAAAAATCCTTCCAAAAAAGCTCAATTTTCAAATGGTCATAACTTTTAATATACAACTCCGATTGAGGTGATTTTGGCTTGTTGGAAAGCTGGAGAAGTCCTCTTTCCAATGGTATATTATTTGATATCGGTAGAAGACCTCAGCTAGTCCTGGTTCACCACTCTTTATCCATTGCCCGAAAAGGTTAGGTTTAGGATTCGAAATGGGTTCTAAGGGTCGGGATTAGTTTCTAAAGGTTCGGGATAGGTTCCTAAGAGATCTAGAGTGATTCCTAAGAGTTTGGAGTGATTCCTAAGGGTTCCATCAAAAGCTCAGAATTGTACCTCTCTTGAAAGGTGTTTCGATCGGGCCTTGAGCCAAATTTGGATATCTACTAATGCCCCTCTTTGGTATTCGATCACTAGTGATCGTATGCCAAAGAAAAGAGACATCCAAAAAGGCCTAAGGCATTACTAACGGGTCCACTGTATTCAGAACGAACTTCAAACGTCGGGTAAGTAACACGATGAGAAAACAAAAGCCCTGGGGTGCCAGGCTAATCATTCGTTTCTCGAGGTAATCGGTTCCCAAGTGCTTAGCGACATTACTGGGCATAACCGAGGTGGAATAAGTTGCGAAAGCCCAATAGCTAAGAAAAACGTTCGCCTCTCGAGTTGCGAAAGCCTGTTAGTCGAAAAAAATGTCCACTTCTCGAGATGATTTGAAGGTGATTGATGTTCGAGATTTATTTTGAATACAACAGTTTTGTAAGTAAGAGGGGTAATCGACCCACATTCAAAGATAGACGCGAAGTAAACATACGCAAGGCTCCACAGTTTGCGTTCAATCCTACAAGGCATTTGATGACCTCATTGGATTATTCGCGGGTGCCCTTGCTGAAAGTAGGGTTCGAGATCTTTGGGCGAACCCATCGATCCCAAAGTTTATTTAGCATGACTACTCGAGCGAAGTGAATAGATGTCACTATGCTTTTTGGGAAGTGCCATTTTTTTTGTAAATGTACCCTAGATCAACATGACCTAGAGCATCCAGCTTCAACTACCTTAAACAAATCCAACCAAATATTGGGTGTCTCCCAAAAAGGGGCATCCAATCCTGACTTTCGCGGACAATGATCATAAACATCAATTAACTATGCGTAATCATGCACCCATCAGGGGCAATAAGCAACAACAAAGGCGATGGAAGCCCTGACTCAGACCCGCTCGAGTATAATTTACGGGGACAAACGACCATCATACGGATACCCAGATGCGTGACGTATACTTTACAGGGATACCGCTGCCTATACAGGTTTTAAGCCTGCAGAAAATAAAAAGGGAAATGATTCCTTCTGAATGTATGATTGCACATAGTTTGATTGACAAATAATCTCATTCTCAATAGGTTGGTCTCAACCAACGATTGACCTTTTCCAACGGAGAATCTAAAGCTTAAGACAATAAAGTTCTCCAAAACAGAGTGCTCATCGCAAAGACTTAGTAGTGGAGTCGACTCGATCGAAACATTGACTGTTTGATCGGGACTGACACCGTTGCTCCTTCCTTGAAGTAGGATCCAGAATCCAAGGCATGCCTTAGACTTAGGACGTTATTATAGCATAGTGGTGTTGCTGATAAAATATCAACATTTTACCGCATCAGAACACGCATGTGCGTAGTTCTGTGGGGAAGCACAGATTTATTCTTTTTCTCTTTTTTCTTTTTTTAAAGATTGCTTTTTTTTCATTTTTTTTTATATAAGCATTATCTAGACCTCGAACCTTAGGAGGCGCACGCCTAGACAACGCATACCAAGAGCCCGTGCCTCCGCAATAGTTTGCAACGAAACTGAAGCCAACGTACTCAAGTTCACCTGAAACCAAAATATAGAACGATTAGGGCGAAGATTTAGTGGTGGAATCAATCCGATCCAAGCATTGATTGTTTGACCGAAATTGACATCGTCGCTCTTATTTTGAAATAGGATCCATGAATCCAAGGAGAACCTTAGACCAAGACATTAATTTTGCATAGCTGCGTTGCCGGTAAAATATTAATATTTTACCGCATCGAAAATATGCGAGTGCGTAGCTATGCGTAGCATGAAAGTATATATTTCTTTTTCTTTTCAAAATGATTTTTATCATTTTTTTTGTTAGACCTGACGTCGGTGGTGAGATGTTTTATCTGATTTGTCTATCGCTGAGAAGTTTCCCCCTTCGAGACTTTGGACCGTGTGATATTCCTGCACATTCTCGAGAAAAAGTCGGTCTCTTTTTTGTTTATACATATAAAGAAAATGCATCCTAAACAACAGAAGAAAAAGTAGATTTCTACCTACACTTTTTCATTTTCAAGATATTTTTTAGATTTTTGTCTTTGGAGATTTTTTATTATTTTTCTTCATTTTTGAGATTGAAATATGATGCTGAAAATATGCACATGAAAATGAGTAGAAATATGTACACATTTTTTGGTGTTTGGATTTTTCTTGATTTTTTTTTTTTTTGGCTTTTTTTTTTTTTTGATGCCTTGATAGTGAGACAGAGTAACGGGCCCTATTTTGAACATAGTCGAACTCTTTCAAGCAGTCGGACCTGAGTGAGTTTCCGAATTTTACCAAGGTCGGAATGTTGATCCCTTTGGATTGAGTTGAACCTTTCTCTTTGCCTCGGGTCATACGTTTGACGGTGTGGGTTTCACAAAGACAATTCTGGTCGGGACCCGATTCGAACTAGCATGAGCGGCCCAGTCGGATACGAGGGTACAGGAAGAGTAACAAAAGGGTTCCTCAAACATCAATCTTCTCAATCAGTCCAAACCTTCTTTTCTTTTCCTTTTTCTTTTCTTTCTCCTTCTCTTTTTTTTTTTCTTTTCATTTATCTCATTTTTTACCCATGGCGCCCTTTCAGGTTTTCACCACGTCCATGGGTTTAGCTCTCTTATCCCAAGCGCCCCTTCGGGTTTTCACTTGATCCGCACAAACTCGCTGTTTTTACCCATAGCGCCCTTTTGGATTTTCACCACGTCCATCTTGCTTTGAGCTTTTATTTTTATTTTATTATTTTATTATTTATTATTTCCTTTTTTTAACAGCCACGACATAGACGTTGATTCCATCATAGCCGACTAGGTGGGGTTCAAGTATCGTCTCACAACTTGGCTTGTGTAGACTTTAACGAATGCTATGACTACTTGTGAACCTAAAAAGAGGGCTTTCTTCAGGGTGTAACTTGGCCATGGGTCAGGTTAGGATTTGAAGGTATGCTGGGCTAAAAAAGTATTTCTTTGATACGGCTTTAGTTCTCTCAACATACTTTCTTCCTTGGGGATCTTACTGTACATGCCCCATGATTTTTGTTCTTTTTGCTTTATTTCAGGCAATCCCCCCCTTTTTTTTTGGGTTTTGCTTTTTGGATTTTGATGGTAATTTCACTTCTCTTTTTTGAATGTACACACACATATTTTTTTGGGAAAGGAGTTATTGAAAGAAAAAAGGCCCAAGCTCAAATGGGGTAGCAAAGGATATCATCATTAATTTTTTAGGGGATATTTTTTTTTGGCTACTGTGCTTGGAATGATGGCCTCTTTTGGGTGGTTCTTAAGCCGTCACGTATCTGTTTCATCAATACTTACCTTATCGCGATAGACTAATAGTAGAACTGTCGAATGTATCTAGCGTTGATGGGCATAGGAAGATGATCTTCGTCCATAGTGGCGAGGCAGATGGCGTATCCCGACAGCACTTCTCGGATGACGTAAGGTCCTTCCCAATTTGGCTTGAACTTTTCTCTCGGATCGGTATGGAGGGATGGGAAGATCTTCTTCAGCACAGTGTCTCTACCTTTAGATCTCGACCTCGGACACGTTTATTGTAAGTGCGTGCGATTCGCCCCTGGTAAACTTGAGTGTGACACAAGGCTAGGAGTCTCTTCTCGTCCAATAAGTTTAATTATTCAAAGCGGGATCTCTCTCTCTCTCTGCTTCGAGTAAGCCTGATTCCATGAGGATTCGGAGCGAGGGTACTTCAACCTCTACTGGGAGGACGGCCTCGGTTCCATACATAAGGAAGAATGGTATTGCCCTTGTAGTGGTACGAATCGACGTTCGGTAGGCCCATAAAGCAAATGGCAGCATTTCCCTCCAATCTCGATAAGTGACAACCATTTTCTCAAGGATGCAGATGACTGTCTTATTCGCGGCTTCCATGGCTCCATTAGTTTGAGGCCGATAAGGGGATGAGCGATGGTGCTTGATCTTGTATTACTCGTAGAAGTCTCGGATGCGCTTATTCGCAAAGTTTGTACCGTTGTCTGTGATGATATCTTTGGGTACTCCAAATCGGCACACAATATTATTCTTAAAAAACTTCTCAATGTGACTAGCCGTGATGTTGGCATATGACGCCGCTTCTACTCACTTTGTGAAGTATTCAATGGCAACGAGGATAAACCGATGTCCGTTTGATACTTTTGGATTAATCATTCCGACAACGTCAAGGCCCCCAGGTAGCAAATGGCCAAGGAGTGGTCATGCAGTGAAGATTAATGGCAGGAGCGTGTATTAGACTGGAGTGTTCTTGACACTTGTAGCATTTTTGAACATGTTTGCAACAATCCAATTCCATGGTGGTCCAAAAGTATCCCTGCCGTAGGATTTTCTTAGCAAGCATGTGACCGCTAACGTGGGCTCCGCATACTCCCTCATGGATTTCTTTCATAATATTGACCGCTTTACTTTCAGTGAGGCACCTAAGTAAGATGTTATTGTATGATCGCTTGTAGAGGCATTCTCCGCAAATGACGTAACCTGTCGCTAAACGTTGAATGGTTCATCGGTCTGTCTTGGATGTACCCTCTGGGAAAGTTAGGGTCCCAAGGAAATTCTTAATATCTGAGAACCAAGGTGGCTCATCATCAGACTTTGTAGGTTCCTCAATCTGGAGGCAGAAGGCTGGCTCATTCCTTTGCTCGATCATGATCGACTTCATCTCAACACCACAGGGGATTTCAATCATTGATACCAAAGTTGCTAATGCTTCGGCAAAGCGATTCCTTATCTGGGGATGTATGAGAAAGTCACATCTTGGAAGCAAGCTATCAGATCCTCGAGGTGTTCATGATAGGGGATGGGCTTCACCTTCGCCTTCCTACCACCATTCGTCCGGCATATGATTAATCTTGAGCTTGATAGGGACTGGTACATGGGATCCTTTCGGTGAAATCAGGATGGCGCCAACTCCTTGGCCCTAGACATTTGCTGCCTCGTCAAAATGCATTACCCATGATTCTTCTGCTTCTTCTGTATCGCTTTCTGTTATGAACAGGATGTCCTCATCAGGGAACTCAGTTCTCAAAGGCTCATAATAAGGTAAAGGATTGTTGGCAAGATGATCAGCAAGCGCCTGCCCGTTGATCGACTTTTGAGTGATGTACGTGATGTCGAATTCAGATAATAAAAGTTGCCATTGTGCGATTCGTCTAGTGAGAGCTGGCTTTTCAAATAGGTATTTCAATGGGTCCATTCGGGCCAAGAGCAGAGCCGCCTAAGATAGCAAGTAGTGGCGGAGCCTTTGAGTAGCCCATATAAGAGCCAGGCATACTTTCTCCAGATGAGAGTAGTGCGCTTCATAATCAGTAAACTTCTTGCTCAGATAGTAAATGGCCTACTCTCTTCTTCTCATTTCATCGTGCTGCCCCAAGACACATCCCATCGAAACTTTCGTCGTGGAGAAATACATCAAGAGTGGTCTCCCTAGCTTAGGTGGTACCAAAACAGGTGGATTAAGGAGGTAGCTTTTGATTTTTTTGAACGTTACCTGACAATCTTCGTTCCATTCAACGGACGAATTCTTCCTTAGTAACTTGAAGATCGGCGTGCAGATTGGAGTTAGCTGTGCAATGAACCGACTGATATACTGTATTATGCCCAGAAACCCTCTAACCTCTTTCTCGACAGACGACGGTGGCATTTCAGTGATGGCTTTGACTTTGATTGGGTCGACCTCGATCCCCCTCCTGCTGAAGATACATCCCAAGAGTTTCCCTGACATAGCACCGAAAGCACACTTCTGTGGGTTCAGACGTAGCCTGTACTTTCTCAACCTCTCGAACAGCTTCTGGAGGTTCACCAAGTGATCGCTTCTCTCCGGTGACTTAGCTATCATATCATCGATATATACTTTAATTTCTCTGTGTATCATGTTGTGAAATAGCACGGTCAGAGCTCTTTGGTACGTTGTACTGGCATTCTTCAGTCCGAATGACATGACTCGATAGCAAAAGGTTCCCCAGGGGGTAATGAACGCTGTCTTCTCGCGATCAACCTCGGTCATCCTTATCTGGTTGTATCCTGAGAATCCATCCATGAACAAAAGCATCCCGTGCTTAGCGGTATTATCGATCAAGATGTCGATGTGTGGCAATGGGAAGTCGTCCTTCGGGCTTGCTTTGTTCAAATTACGGAAATCAATACACATGCGGACCGTTCCATCCTTCTTCGGTACAGGTACAATATTAGTTAGCCATTGCGGGTATTTAGATACCATGAGGAATCCCGCGTCATGCTACTTGATGACCTCGTCTTTGACTTTCAACATCCACTCGGGTCGGAGATGTCTTAGCTTTGCTTAATCGGCTTCATATCAGGGTAGAGAGGCAACTCATGTTTGACCAAATCGGTGTCCAGACCAGGCATGTCCTCGTACGACCAAGCAAAAATGTCTTGATATGACCGAAGGAAGTCGATCATGCTTTTCTTTCCTCGAGAGACAATGACGTTCCGATTTTGGTAATGCGGGGAATCTCTTTAGTCCCTAGATTAATGTCATCTGTTTCTTCAACAATTGGGGTAGGGCCATGCTCAAAGTCGACAAATCGGTCAAGGAGCTCATTAGGGAGCTCCTCTAAAGGTATATCCTCGTCCAGACTCATAACACCTACCTCTTCTTGTATTTCTACATGGAAGGGGTCGATTTTACGTGGGACGGGTATTTCAATTAAGGCATCTTTTCGTGGGATTTTATTTGAAATTTTAAATGACAATGTTTTTGAATTTTGTAATTTTTTAATGTTTTTAGAATTTTTATTTTCTTCAATATTTTTTAGATTTTGTATTTTTTTGATGTTTTTGAGATTTTTGTTTTCTTCAGAGACAGACCCTTGGCAGCACGAGTCTGTGTATATACAAGGTATTGCCTACCAAGGGCTTATCTCACTTTTTATAGGTTAATTTTTTTTTGGGAAATGGGTGTCAAATGTTAGGCCACTCCCCGCTTCCAGGGTTTGAGGTAGAGATGCCCAGTTGCTTACTTAAGGAGTCGCTCCTTTACCTGATTGGATGGAGGGTGCTAACTGATATGGCTCCTTGGGGTAAGTTTCCATCATGTTAATCCCCATTTCGTCTGAGATGGTATCCTCAAACGTTAACACGGCTTTGTGGTGATTCACCACAGGGGGAGTTTGTTCAGGTATACGGGCCATCGTTCCTCAAAGAGGGATAACGTGGCCAAATCTATCTCCAGGCTGGGAAGGGTAATATGGGGATTGGTGGGGTGAACTGGTGTTGTAGGCTTGTGTGGGGTTAATCGGGTTTCCCCATTAACGCCCCCATTAATCATATTTCTGGACTCAACGGTTATATTCAAAGATTTTGAGTGACTACCTCCTTCCTCAGGTAAATCGACATCAGAAAATGAAATGGCATTTGAAGCCATCACTTGACCAATTATCTGCCCGACTTCATCCGGGCTAACTTGAAGCGACACATGCGCATTCTTTAACGCCCCCATTAACGCTTAAAAATAGAGTGGGAACATCATTAACAGATCCCATACAGTAATATGGGCGGGCATTCTTCTCAGTTGAGTCTTTAGTATATGTTATCGACTGATTTTTTCGAAGGAGTTCACTGCGCTATCTTTCTTTCCTTCTGGTTGGGCTTGTGCTGCTGTCGATGTTTTTGACTGTTTTGAGATCTTCCCGGATCGGGTCACAAAGTCCACTGCCCCTTCTTTGTGGCTGCTAGCGTTAACATCTGTTTGCTCATAACTTAGCGGGACCTGATGAGGATCATAGGTTGGTCCCGAGATCTGAAATGGTATAGCAGCCGGTATTGGAGGTACTTGCTCTGCGGGCTCAGGAGGTACGGGCAACACTTGATTTACCTTGGTGATAGCCGATTGAGGGGCAAAATTAGGCCAAATGGGGGTGGTAAAGCTTGAGGGTGGTGGTACTGGGGGAAAAGGGGCAACAGTAGGCCATTAGTAGCTGATAGGTGCTGGCGGGGGTTTAGGGGTATGATGAGCTATCGAGTAATTAACGGTGGTGGTGGTGTATGGTTGATATGTATTTATATACACATAATTGACGGGTGTGATGGAAAGTAAGCCCTAAGATCTAAGGGTTCAACTCGTGGGACAGTCGGGTTGGAGAAATAATCTAACAAATTCAGGGGTTCAATTACCTCGATGTTCCTTTCTTCAATATTTCTTGACAATGGCGCCACATAACTCTCTCGATCACTGATGTAATCGAATGGGTCAAACTCAAACTCCTCTTCGTTTTCTATCATTTCGACGGTGGGTCTGGGACCTGCTCCTCCGATAAGATGTGGGGGTAGTGGCACCTGGTGGATATTGGCATGCTGGTTTGCTTGGGTGGGTGCAAGGGGAATGATCTTCCCAACATCGATTAAATCTTGGATCGTGTGCTTCAATGGGAAGTAGCGATCAGTTGGGTGACTTGGACCATGATGGAAATTGCAATGGGTATTGGGGTCAAAATTATATGAAATTGAATTGGGAGGAGGTCGTGATTGGAGAATAGTTATTAAATCCTTTTCAATTAATAATGGAAAAAGTACACTCAAGGATTGCCCCAAGGGCGTACAGACTCGATCATAGCGGACTCTCCTCTTTGGGGTCATTTGCATTCCCTGCTCTTTGTTTCGGCTCAGTTTTGATAGGCGCTGGCTGTGCGGCTTGAAATTGAAACGAGATTATATTGTTATTATGGGGCCTGGTGTTGGCAATATTCTGAACATCGACCCCTGTTCTCATCTCATTCCTTTGTTCTGAAAACCTTTTAACCCCACTGGATCTACTTGGTATGTTTTTATTCAGGCGGCCTTCCCTGATAGCGTCATCGCATCGATTAGCATTCCTCACCAGATCAGCAAAGCTGGACTGCTGCTGGTATACCAAAAAGTCCAAGATCACTGGCAAAGTATTCTTTGAAATCATTTCGATCTTCTCATCGTCAGGTATCCTATTTCTGACCAGAGCTGTTAGTGCTCTCCATCGCCCCAAATAGTCGCTGAAAGTCTCATTCGGGTTCTGCCTTAGACGGGCTAAGTCTGACTTACGCGGCTCAATGTCTATATTATAGACATATTATTCTTAGAATAGGTGCGTTAGGTCCTTCTATGTCATTATCATAGATGGTTCTAAAGATGTGAACCACCTCAAAGCCAGACCGGTTAAACTCTTTTGAAAGACTTTTATTAATAGTCTTTCGTCCCCTTCATACTGGCACATGTCCCCACAGTAGGACTTCAGGTGTGCTATGGGATTGCCGGTGTCATTGTATTTGTAGAAGGCCAACATTTTAAATTTGGGAGGCAAGGGGACCTCAGTGAACAAACACAAATCTGTGAAGTCCGTGGCGTAGATTTCAGTACCACCCATTTTCATCAGCTGCTTTTGTATTTTGTTTAACTATTCTTTCAGCTGTTCCGACTCTTTTGATACAGGGGTCGTTTTCTCGGCCGTCAGTTGGACTTTACTCTGGGCCACCAGGGGATGGGCAATTATGAGAGGAGGGTTGAGATTGGTCAAAGCCCCAATATAGGCCCCGCTATTCCTAATCTCGTCCTCTTCATGCTGCTGGTCGGCATAGTGTGCAGCGAGGGCGAGATTCTCCGGTTGTTGTTGCATGGGTTGGATAGGAATGACATGAGTGGGGGTTGGGTGAGCCCATTGGGGGTGAGAAAAGATTTGTTGGGTGATGAGAATTTGGTTTTGAGGTGGGGCCTGATAGGGCCATTGAGTATGGGGGGAGGTTTGGAGATGGCCTTGGGGTGTAGGGCCATGGAAGAATTGGGTTTGAGGTATGGCATGGGTTTGACCCGGCTTTGAAGGTTGGGTTAAATGTTGGGGGTATTGTGGAAGGTATGAGTGTGGAGTTTGGGTTTGGGCCATGAACCCTTGACCATTTTGGGCCATAGGCCATTGATAGGTTTGGACCATGGACCCTTGGTAGGTTTGGGTCACTGGCCCTTGGTGGGTGTGGGCCAGTGGGCTTGGGTAGGTATGGGCCAAGGGCCCTTGAGGGGTTTGGCCCAATGGGCCTTGATGGGTATGGGCCAAGGGCCCTTGATGGGTCTGGCCCAATGGGCATTGATGGGTATAGGCCATGGGCCCTTGGTGCTCAATGGGCCTTGATGCTTCTGGGCCATGGGCCCTTGGGATATGTGAGAAAAGAGAGTTTGGGCCAATGGGCCTTGGGGTAAGTGGGTAATGGGGGTTTGGGTGGTGTGGATTATGGGTGGTTGATGGGGGTCATGGGGGAGTGAAGTATGGAGATTGGCTAGGGTATGGGATGGGTTCATGGATATGGGGGGTGGAGGAGAGGAGGCAGTTTGGGAAGCCTTCCACATGGAGTAGGCTTGGAACATCTCCTCCATCATGGTCATGGAAGGAGGGTCGGATGGAGATGATGGATTTAGGGTGATGGGGTATAGATGGGATAGAGGTGGAGGATAAATTGGGCATGGCCTCGGTAAAATTAGGCATGACCCGGGTAAGTGATGGAATATGGGGTGGATTGGAGGGAGGAAGTGGGGCATTGGAAAAGGAGGGTTGGTTGGGTATGTATGGGGATGATGAAGGGTAAAGTGTTGGTGATTGGAAAAAATCGGGCATGGCCCCGGTAAAAATGGGCATGACCCGGGTAGATGATGAGATGTGTGGGGGGTTGGATAAGGCGGAAGTAGTATATGTGAATGAGGGTGGATCGGGCCTATATGGGGAAGATAGAAGATGGGGCATGGACGTGGATGCGGGAATTTGGGTGGATGAAAAATAAGGTATGTTGGATGGGTTTTGAATGGGTGTGGAAGGGAAAATGGGCATGGTTTGGGTAAAAGATGGAGAATTGGGGGATGGATTTTGGATAACTTGGGAAGTGGTGGATGAAAAAATAGGGGCGCCAAAGGGGCCGAAAATAGTAAAGGGTGATTGGGTGAGGGAGATGTTGGTTAAAATTTATCCCGAATGGGAATGGGTTGGAGAATGTGGCGGGGATGAATCGGGATCGGCATAAGTCAGGTCCACTACCCACGACATCGTTTGTTGGCGGGTTGGGTACGGGTGCCTTGGATAAGGCCCAAAAAATTTCCTCCTCCTTCCCCTACGGGATGATGGAGGGCAAGATGATGTCTTTATGCCGGCACCACAAAGACTCTAGTTTTTAGGTTTTTTTTTTTTTTTTGATAATTTTTTTTTTGAATTTTTATAAGTGAAAACAAAGGTTCCGAGGCCTTGGAGTTCTCTTCTCGGGTGGCTTTCGTACCTTAATTTAGGACTCACGACGACGATTTTGAAGCACTTCGAAAGAATCAAAGGAAGACCTTTGATCTATTGAAGGCACGAAAATTGATGCAGAGAACCCGATCCCCCGAGATGAGTCAAAGAGAAGTCTCCTTCTTTTGACTGACGAAGGCGTATTGGGTGTCGGAGATGGCGGGGCACAAACAGAGGTATTAAGATACTAATCGGGGGACTTGGGATGTGGAAAAGGCCTCAGATCCAAACTGCTAATGTTCAAAACTATATAACAGCAACTTCAATTCAGAGTTGGTCTCTAAACTGGTTTTTTTGTGGAAGTTGGGCTTCCGGGAACTGACTAATTTTTTTAGTGAACCGTTCTCTCCTCACCGAACCTAAGGGATGTGAGTCTGGTATAACTCGCTAACGCGCTCCCCAAGGGTTTTAAGCTTTGTAGGAATGGGAACCCACCCGATATACCTCCAGCACAAGCGCTTTCTCAGATATTAGGTGGGCTGAGACTTTTCTGGATCATCACCACTAGGGGCTGCCGTCATACTAAGACCCGGGTAGTTGTATGTGTGCCTAAACCCAACCCTTTGAAAATCTATCTCATAAAAGTAAATTAATTAAGTTCCCTATCTTGGTTCAATTTTAAAACTTTTCAAAGCTTTTTTTATGGAAGTTTTCTTAAGTTTAAAGAACGGGGGTGATGATCCCGTGCCGCCTCTATGAGCCGGCATCCACTGTTAAGATATGACAAGAAATAAGGAAAAATGACGGGGCAGTCAAGCGACTAGGCGGAAAATATAAAGTGCTGAAATTTAAAACTGAATCGTAAAGGTAAGTAAGAAAGGTGTCAATCAAGTAACTAGGCGAAAATTGCTGAAATTTAAAGCCGAAACGTAGGAATAAGTAAAAAAGGTGCCGGTCAAGTGACTAGGCAGAAATTGCTGAAATTTAAAGTCGAAACGTAGGTAAGCAAGAAAGGTATCAGTCAAGTGACTAGGCAAAAATTACTGAATTTAAAGCCGAAACGTAAGGGTAAGTAAAAAAGGTGCCAGTCAAGTGACTAGGCAAGAATTGTTGAAATTTAAAGCCAAAACGTAGGGGTAAGTAAAAAGGTGCCAGTCAAGTGACTAGGCAAAAATTGTTGAAATTTAAAGCCGAAACGTAGGGGTAAGTAAAATGACGTAATCAGAGGGGTGAGTAAAAAAAAAGTAAAAAATACACTAAAAAATAGTAATAAAAGGTTAGTAAAAATAAAAAATAAATGGGCCAAGTTCAAGGGGAAGCTTTACTAGCTACTCCCCAGCAGAGTCGCCATCTGTGCAACCGTGTGATTTTTTTTTTATGATCCCGTCGCGACGATGCGCTCGCTAAATAAAATATTTAGAGTCGCCACCCGGGGCTTTTGGTGTCCCGGGAAACCTAGATCAATTGTTATGCGCACTAAAGTGCTAAAAATATGACTCTGAATCCGGTCAACACTAAAGGTTCTTGGGTAGGCGCTTCGGTTATCGATTGAAAAAGTGTTAGGCACCTAATCAACCCGCTAAATACAGTCTCTACTTAAGGCTAGGTCTATGTGGGGCTGGTTTATATATATATATATAAAAGGAAGCAAAATGAGCGGCACTTCCCCTTGTCCGAAGGCACACCGATCCTATTGAGCTCTTCCCGCTTGCCGAAATTTGGGCAGCGTAACGACTCAATTCTAGGATAGAGGAAAAGCAAAGAAGGTAGAGGAATAGAGGGGAGAGCCGGAGCTCTCGGGCCCTTGTATCACAGTTGGGGAGCCTTGCGTTGTCTTGCTTCGGTGAGCTTTTTGAAGGTATGTATGGTATGAAATGAGGTTCTAACTCCTAAGGCTTGAAGCTAAGAGGTAGAGAAGGAAAGTTAGGGGATAACACACACCTAACCTAGAGGTTTTTAGTGAAATACTAAGGTCTAAAGGGGCTTTTTGAATTCTGGAATTTGTATGGGGATGGTGCACTAAAGGAAAAAAGATCTCACTTAAGCCTTTTCTCTCTTAGGTAAAAATTCTCAATCCTTAAACCAAGGGGAGGGGGGCTCTATTTATAGGAGATGAGTGGATTAAGAGGCTACTTAGAGGCCAAGTAAGATTAGAGATTAGGTAATGGGCCATCTAAGGTTTCCTAGGATTTTTGGAGCCTTGAAATGTGTGGAAGGATCCTCCAATGGTAGATGATGGGGTGAGGCCTTAAGCCACTTAAGGGGTTGCACATAGGTAGTGAATGGGTGCAACAGAACTATCAAAATACACCTCAAAGGTCGAGGTGGCCAACAAGTCAAGCCCTAAACATGAAATTCGGGGCAAAATCCAACAGCCACTGTTCATATGCCTGACGCAACTACAAATGTACAGTAAAACAGTAATGAACAGTAGCATGAAAGTTGGCTTCGCGAGGGGTGGGGGGACCCATTTATACATGACGCAACTATTAGTTGTGCCAGGCAAAAATCATTTAAAAAAAACTCGATTTTCAAATGGTCATAACTTTTGATATACAACTCCGATTGAGGTAAGTTTTGGTTCGTTGAAAAGCTGGAGAAGTCATCTTTCCAATGATATATGATTTGATATCAGTAGAAGACCTCAGCTAGTCCTGATTCACCCCTCTTCATCCATTGCCCGGGAAGGTTAGGTTTAGGGTTCGAAATGGGTTCTAAGGGTCGGGATTGGTTTCTAAAGGTTCGGGATAGGTTCCTAAGGAATCTAGGGTGATTCCTAAGGGTTTGGGGTGATTCCTAAGGGTTCCATACATTCCATCAAAAGCTCAGAATTGCACCTCTCTCGAAAGGTGTTTCGATCGGGCCTTGGGCCAAATTTGGATGTCTACACCAAGTAAATGAAGTTCATTCTTTCTTAGTTTCCAATATATATATATTTTTGTTTCTTTTTATTTGTTATTGTGTGTTCATTGTTTAGTCCTTGGAAATCCTAAATTGGTGTTTAAAAAATTACATAGTCAAATTGAATCGCAACTGCTGAGTCGACTCGGTATGGTATGGATAGTTACAGAAATTAATTTTTGCTTTCTAAAGTTGTTTTTTGATGTTGGTTTTGTTTTATTTTTTATTTATTTTTTTTAAATTCATTTTTGGCCATGATGATGATGATTATAATTTATTTTTGGGGGATTTGATGTTTTTGTTTGTATATTTAGCTTATTGGCGGTGAAATTTTGCTGAGTCAACTCGAAACTTGGCTGAGTTGCTTGGATTTTGTGCGACCATGGTTCAAAATTCAGATAGCGTCCGATACATATCGATTTCGAAGGTCGTGGGGTGGATACATTGAATGTATTCGCCCATGTATACTTACTAATTTATCATCGAAAATCAGCCACTGGCCACATTGATTTTTTCCTTCTATGAAATCTGTGATTTTGTGCTTCCGAAGCCCACCTTGCATCTGATACATATCATTATTGGAGTTGGCCGATTCAAACCGGAAAACCCAGATTTTTCGACCCTTGTGTGTGGCCATAGTCACCAAAATTTTTGAGTACTAAAAAAAAATACAAGTTATTCACAAATTTACTGTTCTATGAATTAATCATAAATTTATGAAAAATTCTTGTGTTCGTGAATTTCACTAATGATTGAAAAGTTTTTCAATAAACCATGAATTTTAATTTTTCTTAATTTTTTTGGTACTTTTTAAATTTTATTCCTCTGATTTTTCTCTAAATTTTCCCTTGAACTTGCCAGATTTTTCCGAATTATAACCTTGCCGAACCCCAGTTGGTGACTCTGGGACTACGATTGATTTATTTCTTGTTTTTTAAGTAATTGGAGATGTGGATACAGTCCAACCGTTTGCTGACGATATAAAATTTCAGATTATTTATGGCTTTCAGACTGCTCTGATATAAAATTCATGTTGTACTATAATTGGGGGCAATACAAACTAATTTATTACTTGATAAAGGACTGCTTTCATGGGCTATCACAAACTTCAGTAGTAATTCATCTGATCCCTTTAAGTCGAACTCGATCACCGTCAAATGTTAATACAAAAGAATTTCTAAGGCTCCTGAAATCAGTAGAATTACATCTATAAAAGCTGATCTCTGCCCCCAAATTCTCATCCAAACATTGTTCAGGGGCCCAGCAATGTGTAACACATAATACCCTTTAAAAGGGAGTCATGTTTTTCTTTTAAAAAGTTAGAGCCAGCTATAGGAGTTGTTTTCTAATGGATTTAATTACTAGCAAAGACTCTGCAGAGCATTGGAGGTAAAAGGTTGGAAAAAAATGTATGAAAATTTAAAATGTAGAAATTATACAAATAAGAAGATAAAGGGCGGCGTTATTTATACCCTGTTAAATCAGTTCTATCAAAATGGATGAAATCCATTATGACCGTGTGATAGGTCGAAATGTGTGTGGGCTTCACAGATTTAACACCCATAGATAAAATAAAATGATTTTAGTAATGGCCCTAATGGATGGTTCTAAGCATCATAAAATGAAAAGGTAGGATATGATAATGTTTAAAGAGGACAAAGAAGACAAGAAATGTAACGAGAAGCAAATACATGTAAATTTTAATAAATTATTATTAAAATTTAAAGCTTTCTCTGATTCATGTGAAATCAAAGTCTGACTATATGAAATCAAAGTCCTTCATAATTTCAACTATAAATATTTCTGACAAAGAAGACAAGAAATGTAAGGAGAAGCAAATACCGTCCTCCATTGGAGGACCTAACAGGCTCCCATATATATGTGTGTGTGTATACATATAATTGTAGCTTGAAGGAATAAATTAGAAAATAATTTCAAAGAAGTTACTAAAAAGCTCAGAAATAAATAATGACAAGAATTTTTTTTGAAATTTTAAATGATGAAATTTTATGAGTCGTTTGCATCATTTGTTTATATATATCATATAATATGAGTATAGTAGATAATATTATGAAATAAGAACATATAAACTAGGATTACTGGGTGTTTTACCAGCTTCATCCAGATTTAACACCTTCACATTTCACCTCATAAAAAGTTCATTCATAAATTCTGGGACCCCAAAATCTGTAAAACTCATTTTGTTAATAATTAAAAAAGCTGTCCCTTGAGAAACCACACCTTTTTCTCTGGTTTTCATGTCTTATTTATGCTTAGGTAGCACATTATAATCTCCTCTTCTTGTGTTGTTGCAACAGGCACTTCTCTCAAACCAATTCAACCCATAGATTGGCAACTCTAATTCTTAACTATACCATCGAAGCGTCTATGTTAGTTTTGGTAAGGCTAATTTATCAGCTATATTTGGGTTTTCTTTGCAATTGTGTAAGTATA
Source organism: Chloranthus sessilifolius (assembly GCA_021018995.1). Lineage (NCBI taxonomy): Eukaryota > Viridiplantae > Streptophyta > Magnoliopsida > Chloranthales > Chloranthaceae > Chloranthus > Chloranthus sessilifolius. The sequence continues at coordinate 83,373,655 of CM037592.1, forward strand.
TCTATGGTTTTATGATTATGGTCTTCTAGCAAATTTGCATGACAAGCTGGTGCCCCACCACCCTTGTTATAGTATTTTAGAACGAGGAAAAAGTTTATATGACCCTTGTAACTTAAATTTGATTAACGAGTCTTGCTGTTTTCACAGCCAGACTTAGGCCCCACCACTTTCTGGGAAATAACTCAACATGGGGTTTACATTTTTGTCAGGTTTGTAACCTACTTAATCTGACTGTTATCATAGCAAGGTCCACTTGTTCATGTTTAAGTTTGTTTAACTGCCACTCTCTTCCCCTATAGGCAATGCCACTCTCCTTCATATTTAAATGTCCCATTTATTTTGTTGATATAGCCCAGCCAATGCATATATCAAGGTTTTTCCTACCCTGTAAGTAGTCAATGGGTTGATAATATTTATTTTTATTATTCAGTGCCGCCTATCCATTAGAATAGGTATTGAACCCTTGCTTTTTATTAACACCAGGGGCCATATGCTCCATGCATATATATGCCCACCATTAGTAATATTTGAAGGTATAATTTTGCAAATTGGTTATCTTGTTTGAATTTTGATAGCATTAAGGAATATTTTTGAGAAATTTTCTCCAATATAATGACTAATGAAAAACAATTAAAAAAATGCATATAATGACACTAAAAATGAGTTTCTATATATATATATATATATATATATATATATATATATATATATATATAATGACACTAAAAACAATTCTAAAAATGCATTTAATGACTAATGAAAAACTGGTTACTTTTATAGTTTTATACTTTAATTGCATAATCTTTTTCGCTTTTAAAATGAATTCAATATATATGTATTATATGTATCATTATATGTATTATTAAATATTTGAGATCAATTCCTATAACTGCTTTACACAAATACTATGAAGTAATATACCCATTACGTCACGTGGCATACATCTTTGATCATTTTAATTGTTTTATGTACGGTCGTCGCTTGGAAGGAGTTATTACGGAGAAGGGGAGTCAGCTAAAGCAAATATATCCGGCTCTCGCAAGAGTTGACAAAAAGCTATGCGAAACTTAGCCTTAGAAACCTGGCATTTCTACAAGTCATACTATCATTTGATGAAGTGGATTATGCATCTCTTTGCAGCACTAATTATTAAAAGTAGACTTCCATGGAGCTCAAGGCATGAAGCCTCTTTATCCCTTGTCCTAAGTTTAATTGAATAACAGAATAATGCATAGATCTTAATGCGGATAAATTGAATTCTCACGTATAGAACAGAATATGATAAAAAACAGAAGTTTATCCCTTGGGTACATGATGGTTTTACTTACCAATTATTATCAATTGAAATCAAGATAAATTGGTATCTAATTTTATAAGCCTTTTATCATGCGGCCTTAAAATACCATTGTTAGATTCAATCCACCCTAAAAAATTAAAACTAAGGGACCAACAAAATTCTCACAAATTCTTCAAAAGTTCCTTGGGATCTCTGGCCTTTCTGCTAGGGACAAACAACCTAACTGAAATGATCTGAAGGACAAGAGGACAACTAAATATAGGATTAATGGGCAATGACAACCCATTTGTAGATAAGATGCTCGACCACCCCAAAATCAACCCACATGGCACCGGCTTTTGTGCAAACGAAGTCATAAGAATGGTAGCTCAAATGTTGAACTGATATATGGTGCGCAAAATACACATTGGGGGATCTGCAACGTCCAATCGGTGCAGCTTAATACGTGGACAGGTGTTCAATATTAAGTGTGCTCAAGAGAGACGCCCTCATGATTTTATCAGACACTTATAAACACTTTTAATATAGTCCATTGGCCTAGACTGTGTCTACTCTTTGTATTTCTTCCATCTCAACAAAATTAATCCTGTCCAGAACCTACACGCACATGCACATACAAATTTAAAAAAAAAAATCTTTTTTCAGCAGCAGGAAATATTCAAACTCACCAAACAAACATGCACATACAAATTAAAAAAGAAGTCCTTTTTCCAGCAGCAGGAAAGATTCAAACTCACCAAACAAAGCGAGTTATGTATTAAATAAAACCAATTCTTTGTTGCTCTCTTCATATTCGGATTCCTATCTACTGATCATGTTAGAATAGTCCCATATTTGGATTCCTATCTACTCTTATTAGAATAGTCCCACATTGCTTGTGGGCACTCCTCACCTTACAAGCCGGTTTTGTTAGGTTGAGTTACACTCATGAAATTTTATCATGGTATCAAAGCAGGTATTTCTACACGCCACGCCCCCCATTCAATTGTCCATATGATTTTTCTTGGCTCAATCCTGCTAACACGTGCGGGGGACGTGTTAGAATAGTCCCACATTGCCTGTGGGCTTTGAGGTCTTCAGCTATATATAATCTTGGCACTCCTCACTTTACAAGCCGGTTGTGTGAGGTTGAGTTAGGCCGGTAGAAATTTATCAGATCTATCACGGATTTGATGTCCCACAAAATTTGTGACAATCAGCTCTTGATGGGATTCAATGGTGAAAAGCTCTTCATAATTGAACTTTTCTTTAAAATTGTTCCTAATGTTTGGATATTATTCTTTTGAAAAGTTTAGCTCTTTTTGGGCAGGGGAATAGTTCCAACCAAAAATGAATGTTTGTCTATAAAAATTAGAGACTAATATCATGTTCGACCAGTTTTACAACCGTTGGATAGAAAGGAATCTTGACTGCACATCATCTTATAAATATGGAAACCATGGAAGTCAAGATTCTCTCCTCAAGGTTAATGTTGATATCATCATATCCTGTTCAACCACTTTTACAATAGGTTAACAGTTTGTGGCTTAGCCAGTGAAATCAAGAGAAAATACCGTCATTCTGGAATATTTTGCTGATTAGTTTGTTTGTGTGGATTCAAAGTTTGCAGGGTTCTGGTGTGAGTTTGTTAACATCGGAGCTTCTTGGTCTTTGTAATTTTTTTTTCCAAGATTTCTCTTTTTCTTTATCATATGGAAATTTTGTTTATCTTTTCACTTTAATACTACTATTCCTTGTATGTTAGGCACGTGGGATCTAATTGGCATATCTGCTATTAGATAATTAAAGCAAAATGCAAATTTGATATATTGGTTTGGTTATTTTGGACACACACACACACACATATATATATATATTCGTACTTACTAGCATACAATTGAGTTCAGTTTATTACATATTAATCCAGAGCTTTGCGAAAATGACAAATGGTGTTGGGCAAGAGGATTGAATTGGGCTAACTAAATTATGAAAAACAAGAAATGTGATAGGATATCAAAAAATCTGTTCTACCACTGCTTGTTGACTGCCACTTGATTTTCTTTATCTTTTATCTTAAACTCTTTCTATCGGAACTTCTATTAATCCACTTAATGAAGCTTGTTGGCCAATAATTAAGAGTTGAAAGGGGCTCCAAAGTTGTATGAGATTTCACACTAAATAGTTGAATGGATCGTCACTATGAGATAGGATAATTTTTTTTACCCAGATAAGAGATCCACAGGATCTTGACAATGCTAATGTTTTATTTTTTTTTCACCGTTAAGCTGCCCAGATTTATTTAATTGGAAGCTCATGTAGGCATGTCTTGGTAAAACTCAAAATGTGAAGGGGATGAGATTTTTTCCTTTTTGTATGAGAAAATGGATAAGATTTCTTTTAGAAACTGGATTTTATTCTTGTCTTCTGATCTTTGTTAACTTCATGTTGGAGTTAAAGAAATTAATTTCAACATTGCTAATGAAATATTTCACTTCAGATTTGATTAAATATTTCATTGTATTATGATGGATGTATTGCTGTAAAACCATAATTTCTCTGGTTAGACCCTATCTATTGGTCTTCAGTTAGGTGAGGGATTATATGACCCTATAAGCAGGTGTACAATATTATAGTTGAAATTTAATAGAGAATTAGATTTCGCTGTTAAATTATATAGTTTCTGACACCGTCATGTCGATTTGATTTGCATGCGTCGTAATCAAGTTTACAACAAGTACCTTGATTTGTATTCTTTCTTAAATCATGATATTTATTGACTATCTACATCAACATTTTAATATAGCATGTTCTCCATTGTTACAATTTCCTTCATTTGACCTATCCCATTTCATAGTTTGATGCTTTAATCCCTGTTGGAATTTTCATTTCAGTGTTCGATTGGAACCAGGAACCGTGACATCTCTGGTTGAAGAAAATGGGACTGTTAAAGGGGTGCAATACAAATTTAAGACTGATGATGAATTAAAAGCATATGCACCTCTTACAATTGTGTGCGATGGTTGTTTTCCAAATTTACGGCGTTCTCTATGCTCTCTTAAGGTAAAGTTTCTGACTCAACTCTGCCAAGTAACAACATTTATCTTTTAGTTAATTTCGTTTCTAAATCAGGCATGGTACTAACATTAAGTTGCACATTCCTTCATATTAATGGTTTATAATTGTTTGAAAGTTATTCATAAAATGTAAGAAGATTTGTTTGAAAGTTTCACCAATATTGCATGCTTAGTGAATTTTGGCTTGTATGTTGTTCCTTATTTTCCCAAATAGATGGGATAAGGCTGTGATGTTGATGATGATTATGATGTTGTTCCATTTATTTCACACTGAAGATGGATATTTGTGTCATTTTCCTACATGTAGGTAGATGTGCCCTCTTGTTTTGTTGGTTTGGTTCTGGAGAATTGTGAGCTTCCATACCCAAACCATGGGCATATCATTTTAGCAGATCCTTCACCCATTTTGTTTTATCCCATTAGTAGTACTGAGGTCCGCTGTTTGGTTGATGTACCTAGACAAAAAGTACCTTCTATAGCTAATGGTGAAATGGCCAACTATTCACAATTATTTGATTTTAATTGTGAATATGTACTAAGATGGAAACTGTCAAAAGAGAGAACATGCTTAGATTGATGAGTTTCAACTTTGGAAATTTAGGCAAATTTTTTTATAGGGTAACTCTATTGACTAACCCGTTCCTACCTAGATTGGGAATGGGTTATTGATGTCAACATTGTTCTACTTCTCAGAAGTGTATCAATTAATTGGAGCAACTCTGGACTGTATTAAAACATATTACTCATGTATTAGTTATACCAAAATTACTATTGTTTGTCTAAAAAATTTATCAATTACATAATTCATAATTAATCTAAATTTTTCAATGGCCATGAACAATGATATGATTTGATTCTCTTTTATTAAAGTTCAACTTTCACATGTTGTGTAAGACTAGGTTCTAAGATTAATGACATGGATAGGTTTTGAGACTTGATTTTATTTATTAATGAAGGTTGCTTCAAATTCCATTATATTTTGACTGAATCCAGGTAGATAAGCTTATATTAAGCTTACGGAAATAAAGATGGTGAAGAAGGCGGCAACATACATGGATAATTTCTACTAAAAAAATTCCCATTGAGTTGATAATGTACGGTTGGAATATGGGACTAATTGATGTGGAATAATGTTTACCATAAAACCCAAACAAGTAAATAATCTTTTATTATATTATGAGATTTCTAGCTGCTATCCTATTAACCCTTTTTTGAGGATCATGTAAACATGATTTTTAGAAATTTTAATGATAATGCAAATGTTTGCCATAAAAGTGTATCAATTGATAATTTTACTGGTATTGCCTCTTCTGTTTGTTGAAAATTCTTCTGCATCTTTGGCATTTTGAAACACGAGTAAGAGTTGATTGGATAATGTAAACGAGGTATTTTAAATAAACTTATGTTCAAATAATTACCCATGGTAACTTTTGTCTAAGTATATATTTTTTATGTCAGCCTATATGTATAGAGGAATCAGATATGCTCATTATGTCTATAGTTTTGGATTTGAAATAATCCTAAATTTTTGTTATGTGGATGTGGTGGATATTCTTAATATATATATATATATATATGTCTCTCTGTGTGTGTGTGTGTGTGTGTGTGGAATTGGAACTTAGTTGGTTACTTGAATTTCTGAGTATTTTTTGGTAATAGGACTTGAATATGGCTACTATTTCTTCATTTTTGTGTTGTATTTTGGATGAATTGGATGTATAAATTTGTTGATTGATCTTCACTGTACATTATGGGTGTTCACGTGTTGGATCATTATTACTAATTTCATAGGCATTTGATTTTATTCGATCTTTGTTTGAGCTTTTTAGATATTGTTCGAACTTGATTTTTGGTTTCATTGTTTGTTTGAAAATTTAGACAATTTTTAGGTATATGTATTTTGTACCTTTAATGAAATATATTTATGCATTTTTTTTTTTTATTATGGGTATTCTTGCGTTATTTTGTAATGCAGGTTTTCTTAAATGCATTATGCAGCATTTAAGATCCACAATGTTCTCATATTACTGGTGTTTCATTAGATTTTCAAGATAAATTAAAGCCAAAGTATTTTTTTATGAAGCATATGCTTTTTATGACCAAGCAATGCTTCTAATCTAAAGATTAATATGGACATAGATTTCAATGGGTTATAAATTTTGATGGCATATGGTGGGTTTGCATGATTAGCGTCTTCATCGTTTTGATCAGTTTGCATTAAAGGTTTAATAATTTTGAATGATAAAAGTTAGGAATTTCTTCATCTTGGCCATTAAATCCCACAAATCCTTTCATGGGTCAAGTGAGGTCTGTTTATGAAATTATTGAACCATTTTTGGTTTTCTTTGTATTTGGTGGCAAAAAAAACTACACTTGGTGCTTGTAAAACCCATAAAGTAGTTTTGAATGATAGTTCAATATTATTTAAAGTAGTTTTACAAGCTGTATTATTTATTGTAGTTGGTTCCATATGCATTTTAAAGAATTTCATTTTTGAGCAGCTTGTACGAAAGTGCACTGGGCAAAAGGATATGATGGATTAGTGGGTTAGTGTTGCAGTTGCAATTATAACTACGATTTTGTTCTTTTTTTAATTTGTGGATGTGTTTTTTCTTACTTAAATTTTATCTAATTAATGTATTTAATGACTCTTCAATGTATTTTGTAGGACCTCTCTATTACAATTAGGGGTTCTAGCAATAATAGTAAATAAGGTAACATAGTTTTTGTGCTTTATTGAATATTTGTGATTGGAATGAGGCCTCTCATTTTCAAGCTCAACAACTAATTCGAAGCAGTCCCTGTTATGGTTGACATAAAAGGGTATCACCATGGACTGGCTTCACTTTAGTAGTATATAAACCAGCGGAGCTTCTCTAACAGCTTTTGGAGCATAAAAGAATATAAACCTTGAGTCTCATCACATGTGAGCATTACATTCACTTTTTTCGTTCTTATATAGAACGACACTAATTTTGGATCGAGTATCATTGCTTTGTAGCCAAATTTAGCACTTCAAAAAGGTAGCTCTCATTCCTTTTAAATCCTTTGTTAGTGTCTTTTATTTTGGTAATTGTCGGGGGTCATTCTTCGAACGATTTTAATTTAGGTGTTTGACACTCAGTAAACGGGCTAATTCCCAAAGCAACCTATAAAGGGACCTTTAGAGATGCAGGACCAAGAGGAGAAGAAAGAAGCAAATCAATTTTTATCTTGAATAATTCATCGTATTTTACTGTCAATATAGCTTCTATTAATATATTTTGATTGTTTGTGATATTAGCAACAGTTGTATATATTCAGTACTATTTTGGTGACTCTGGCGGCATGACTATCTAATCTTTCTCAACAAATTAGTGAGTCTGGCGGCATCGATTTCTTGACATTTATTCTTCTTCAATTTTATGATGTGCAGAGAGCAAGAGGTTTGAAGGCCATGAAAAGTGTAGAAAGTGATTCAGATTGAAGAGAGAGAGAGAGAGAGAGAGAGAGAGAGAGAGAGAGAGAGAGATTTGTATGGAATGAAATATTTAATCAGAATTAAACTAGAATTTAAAATGGTTGTTTGAGTCATATTGTGGACAGGATGAAAGCAAAATTGCTTCAAGTCATTTTCTTACCATATATTAGTCCTATCCATACATCCGATATTCTCATTGATGGGTTGTGTTATAATATTTTTTCAAAAGTAATGTGTCTCCAAACGCCACCTATAGTAGTTTTACAACATAATTTATGGTTGTGGATAAGGAGATTCGTTCCAAAGTAAGGGCTGGAACCATGGTCCTCACAGGCCAGTTCAATTGCTTAGTGTAAGAAGCATTATTTATTTTTTTCTTTCGGTATACTATGATTTTGTTTTATATCTATTGTTGCATCTTGTAGGATTTATAAATGTGCTGACACTAGCATTAGAAAAAGACTCTACAGTAGCTAGAATGATAAAAACTTGTGGAAGATGCACAAAATCAATGCTCACCCATGGAGCAATTTATGCAACAGTTTGCTAGGTACTTTCAGTGTTTCTCTTTGTTATAGAGCAGTTTGCCATGTACTATACACCAGGTGCCATCAGATTCAAGCTCATCTATAATGGATTTCTCTTTTTCTTTGTTATAAATTAGGTACCATCAGTTTGCCAAGTACTTTCTGTATTTTCAAGCATTCAATTGTATAGTCTCAAGAATCACCCAAGTGACAACGGGCTGTGCTCGGGTCTACCTACCTTGATATATGCGTGGATATTTTGGGGTGCTAAATAAGTGAAAGTTTAAATGCACTAATGCACTATTTTTGGCCTTATATTTGTTCATGTCAATTCCGATAATGTAGACTCTGTTTTCTCTATTTTGAGATTGGTTGTGGCTAGGGGTGTGATGGAGGTGCCGAAGCTCCATGCTGGATTCTATTGTACTTTGTTCTTAGTTTTTTATACAAAGGTAAGACTGTTATAATGTTTTTTATGGAAGGGTGTGAAGCTGCCCTATCTAAAGGATGCGTTTAAATTCTTGTGGGGCATGTGAATACTTTAATTAATCAGTCATTAGTGATAAAATCCTTACAGACCAAGAACCTCTTCAATGCTTGTGGATTGATCCCAATTTCCATATCTGAATCAGATTGTCAAATGTTTACAGCTCGTCCCTCTTGCTTGGTGTGATAGTAAAAAGGTTCGGGCTAAAGTGTGAAAATGCAGGTTCAAGTCTGGAGACCAATCAGTACTTTTCATTACTTTTTTTTTTTTTTCTTTTTCTACATTTTACAATGGATGCTTGCTTGTCGGGCAGCTCGTGCCAATTAAGAGACCGACTCAAAGAACATTGAAGGATAGGATTGAGTATTTCTTATCAAAGCTTGGATTATAGCTCATATTAATCATCACAACACTACTAAGTTGGTCAGATTTGGGGTTGAAGGAGAATTGCACCCTGTTCTTAAGTTCTCTCAACATGAGAGCTTAGCTTCTATGCTGTATGGTGTGTCAATCAGTTTGATGTCCTTTCAATTATTTGTCGATTTCGGCTTACGATTGGAATTTATTTGAGTGTGTTCCATCTTAGACAATTCTCAAAAATGTTATGTCTTTCTTCTAAAACAATGTGCATCGATATAAATGTCTTCGACATAATATGTGAACTTATGCCAAAGCTCGTGATAGCCGACTTGCAATGGTCCTTTGGGTGCAAATTGCTCTAGCAGTTCCAAATAATATTCAATAACAGTCAACATAATTACATCATTGTCAAGAACTCATGCGATCAAAATGAACTCTTACAGATTAGCATGAGGGTGCAAATTTCTCACGTGCATCGCACGTGCTTTTTACTAGTGTGTATATATATATATATATATAAACTTTACAAACTTAGAAAACCCCTCCACAGAAGAAGAAAAAAAAAAACAAAATGGTCTTGAAGATCCTAACATTCTCTCATCCTACTAGATCTCCAAAATATTAGATATAGTTTTCAGGAGCTTTTATTAAATAGTTGACTTGCATAAGAATATACTCCCTATTAACTAAGCAATCTACTAAAGGTCTCAATGGGCCAGGCTGGGTTCAGGTTCGGGCTTTGACGGGCTGAATATACTTGGTCCTTTTAGAGCTAGTCCATACGCGGCCTGATTACTAATCAGCCAACCGGGTCAACCCAATCATTAATAGGGCTACTTACCTTAGCCCATACCCGGACCAGGTCGAGCTGGGCTCGCCCAGAAATTCCTATTTAAATAGTTTCAATTGTTTGGGTCAGGCAAAGTTTGGGTCAAACCTTAAACGGGCCAGTTATAATTGGGCTCTTAGAACAAGCTCATATCCAGCCCTATTAGTAGTTGGGCCGGGCTGGTGAACGCATTTGTTAATTGGGCTTAGCTTCTTTAGCCCATACCGGGCCCATAACGTCTAGGTCAGGCTAGGCAGGTTGAGACCTCTAGCAAGTACACAAAATTTCTTCTTTGTAGAGTAATAAATAGACACACCATTCCCAATCAGAACATCAGCACACCAAGAAATTCATAATAAATTGAAAATTTATATTTAGAATCAAATTAACACATTTTGTATAAAAACATAGCGTATGAGCCCTTCATTCAATTTTAGGGGACACTTGGTATGGTATGCGCACTGTGACCAAAAACGCATTAAAAAACAAAACTGTGTTTAATATGCATTTTTTTAAAAAGAAGAAACACTGAGGAAAAAGTCTTCTTAAAAAATTTCCCATTTTTCTAAAAAAGAGCAAAAAAAAAAAGCTTTTTTTTAGAAAAAAAAATTCCCATCTGAAGCTCGTGTTTGGTCATAGCATATATATAGTTTTATTTTTTATAATTATTAGTGTAGTTTTATATTTTTTAGTTTTTGAAATTCTACGTTTTTTTTTTTCCAGGTTAATTGGATGGTTTCCTTCAATAATTAAGTCAAAAGCCTTTAGTAATTTAGTTATACCTATATATGGATCTAAATCTCTTAGGTCTCGATCGGCGCTTTCCGCTAAGAAACTCATTTTCTGAGGAAAATGACTACCTCAGTTTTAGCTTAGAAACTCATTTTTTGAGTGATTGTTTTTGAATTATTCAGAAAATTATTTTCTTAGAAAAGTTGACATTTTCTTGTGTTCTACACTTTTTCAAGAAAGTGTAAAGAAAGTGTATTGTGTACTTCTACGCTCTATAGTCGCATGTATTTATAACCTTCATCAAAGCGGTTATATTGATCGAATGATCGTCAAAATTTATATGCTTTAAATCGGTAATGTGTTTAACACTTTGGTCGGTTAGATTCTTGAAATGTTTTTTTAAACGTGTACACCGACGGGGACCTACTTGAAAACCGATAGTTATCAGTTCGATTTCGGTTTAACATGAAAACTGGCCAGAACCGACCCGATAACACCCCTACCTATTTTTCATATTTTTACATATAAAATATCGGCTTGGGTCGCATTGACACTGCATGACCTAATATTCGCCTGACCCGACCCAACATCTTAATCGACTTGAGTTGGATTTCCCATTCCTGATGACCGATTTGATAAAATATCGGGTCGCTCCATCGAATAACAACACTACCAATGGAATACCGTTCATGCACGACCATGAACTTTATTATAAAAATTCACTATAAATGGAAGAAATACGAGTCAATATAGGACCAGGCATAATTACTAAGTCAGAAATCGAAAAAAAATAGTGAAGGAAAAAAATTAAAAAATAAATAGATAATTTAAGGGATCAGCCCGACCCGTTACTAAAACGCTTAACCCGATCCTTATTATTCAAATTATCGAGAAAAAATCGCGAAACAATGCATGTAAAACATAAAAATCACATTTTTCAAGTAATCGCTTTTCTTTAATAAAATGCGTTTTAATCGTGAAAGAACAGTTTTTCAAAAATTGACGATTAAAATGTTTTAAAAAATAAATCGGCGAATTTAGTAACTATGACACCAATCAACAATGTTTTCAAAAAATGGCGATCGAAAGTGTTATTGCCACACCCTATTTATTACTCCAACAACATTTAAATAAAGAAAACATTGTTGATTGGTGTCAATTAGACTATATAGAGCCTTTACCATCCCAATCATGCATAAAAAGATCTTGAGATCATGGGTCTTACATCAAACGGTCAGATGTTAATTCCAAATGACACATCTAAAAAAATGAATGTGATTATAGAGTACCATCAAAAGTAGTTCAGGTTTACGATTTTAGATGTGTGCCACATGAAACCAAAATCTGACTCTTTGACGGTAGGTACTTGATCTAAAGATTTGTTGTGTGAAATCTTGGGATGAAAAACGTTCTATATCATCTGATTAAAATCAGTCAACGATGTCTTCATTGTTAAAGTGGTGTGACAGTAACTAAAAAAGTGTGGCAGTAACAATTGTTTTAAGAGGTGTGGCAGTAACATAAAGTGTGGCAGTATCAATTGAAGAACCGATTCGGTGAGACCCATGGTTGTGTTCCATTGTAGCCCAAACTCAGAAAATGAACTTTCCTGATCAAATTGCAAAGAAAATCGAAGGTCGCTTTCTCAGGAAAGTAGGCTGAAAACCCGCAGCCCAAGAAAATTCTCGAACAAAAGAAAAGCTCCGAAAATGGTCGAAAAAATCATTTTCTGCATTTCCTGAGCTCTCGAGCGAGACCTTAGAACATCAACATTGAAAAACATTGAATGCTTTGCATAAAATGATTGAGATTGGTTTTCGTTCCAATCTTCCACATAATGGATCTCGAGATCATAGCATACCATCACAGGGTTAGCTTTTTTATTTCTTGTGGCACACATACAAAAGACTGATAAGAAAATTACATGACACATATCATGCTCAAATGTAATTTTCCAGTCACTTTTTGGGATGTGCTCTACATGGAATAAAAACTTGACCATGGATGATATTAGATTTTGATTTCATGTGACACGCATCCCAAAAAGTGTATTGATCATCTTAGTGTGATCAAATTTGGTTCTTGGATCACTGTTTGATATGAATATTATGAGAGACAATGTAAAAGTAAAAAGGATAGCCGATTATGAGATCATGTACGTGCGAAGAGTAATCTTTTATCCTTATTGACCAATGTCAATAAGGATAAAAGAGTAATCTTTTATCCTTATTGGCCCATTCATTTAATGTTTTTTCAGAACTACAGTCCCTTGAAAATGGACCTTTTTATTGTCTCGTAGTGGATAGAACGCAACGCCAGTTTCTTTGATCTAGATGTAAGACTGTAGTTCTGAAAAAATATTAAATGAATGGGCCACCATTTAATAATGTATGGGAAATTTATCTGATCGACCCTGTCAGATGTACCTTTTACTGCAGAGACCCTATAGTTTCACCTTTACCCAAATCGACCAGCTCCAAGCCGAGTCGACCCTAAGGAGAATAAAAAGTCCATATTACCCCCTTCTCTAACTTTCTTTAACTCAAATACATTCTCTTTTTCCTCATTTTAATTTGCGCTAAAGTTACAAGAAGTTAGAGGTGGTGAAAGTGACGACGTCTTCTACCTCAGATCTGCTAACTGGAAGAAAAAAATAGAGGTTTGGGAGAAGAAGCTCCTGCATTTTGCCATTGGGAGTTGAAGATCCTGTAGTTTCCATTTCCGACGCGAGGTATGTTCAGATCCAGTGTATCCATATCGAAATAACTTTTGGAAAAGGTGAATCGATATCGATTGTAAATAAATGTAGGAGCTGGTCGATTGTAAGATATACTTTGCATATATTTAATGAGTATCCAATCGCTACCGATTGTGTATCCAATCGCTACCGATTGAGTATCCAATCGCTAACGATTTGCGTATCCAATCGTTACCGATTGAGTATTCAATCGTCACCGACTTCATAAACAATCGATATCGATTGGATATCCAATCGACCAGCTCCTGCATTTATTTATAATCGATATCGATTGTTTATGAAGTCGGTGACGATTGGATACGCAATCGTTAACGATTGGTAACTAAATCGGTAGCGATTGGATACTCAATCGGTAACGATTGGATAATCAATCGATTACGATTGGATATCAGTTGTTTTGCTACCAATTTGTCATATTCATCTGTCTTATGACTCCTTTCTTCTCCTTCCTAAAGAAGCGATGTCTGGTGTGGAAATTCCTCTTCTCTGTCACTTTGGTAGTCATGTTATAAACAATGATGGTTTGTATCAAGGTGGCCGTTGGAGGGTTATTACAATTTCGACGGGTATATCTTATGAACGGTTCAGAAGGTGAATTTCTACTGTTAGTTTTGCGAGAGTAGATGAAACAATTTCCATAAAGTTCTCTATGAAGATAGTGAACACCCCTGTGCTTGCCGACGTTTTGGATTCGGATGATTTGGCCACCCTATTTTCGTTTTATAAATCCGGGTCGGACATTATAAAGGTATTCATCATTAAAGAACCATCCTCCTTCCGATTCGAAGCTGAACAAGTACCTCTAGGTGGGATTGATTTTGTGAGTAACCATTTATTCCAGTCATATAAGTTTGAGGAGGAAGGACTTACATATGATACTATTCAGTTAGGTGATGACGGCGATTTTGCGACAAACATATCCACCATGAAGACAACTATTGATCTAAACCATACCCTAGTTGAATCATATGATGACCCACTACAAAATATGCATGGGGCACATTGTAGTCAAGAGTTAGACTACACGTCTCTAAGAGTGGGGGATGAAGATGATTTTCATCATATCTTTCCAGGTGGATTCATAACTTGGATGACTCACGAATTATATTGTACTATGCCATCGATGGGGACTAATGAAGGAGCTCAACCCTATTTCCATACATATAATCACCCCTTCGGTGAAGGGACTAGTCAACCATATCAAAACCCGTTCGGTGAAGGGCTTAGTTGGCCATGTCATGACCCGTTCCGTGAAGGGCCTAGTCAACCACATCAGAACCCCTTTGGTGAAGAAGGATCTAGTGAACCACCTCAAAACATTGCTGGTGAAGAGAACGTCGAAGATTATGATAATGTATCGGATGGGTTTATAAAAGAGGATCCGAAATATTTTACGAGGGGCATTGATAATCCATTAGTAGATGGAGCTTACGAAGTGTCAGAGACATCGGACGAGTCTTCCGATCAAGAGGTGAAAATTGAATATCGGAATTGGACGTTTGAAGTTGGAGAGATCTTCAGAGATAAACAAACATTTCAAAGAGCATTGAAAGAGCACGCGGTGGAGAAAAACTTTTAAATTTGGCCTTTAAAAACCGCTAATTATCGAGTGACAGCCGCATGCTACGAAACCGGTTGTTCATGGTGAATACATGCGTCTAAATTAAATAGGCTCGACACTTTTCAAATCAAGACGTTCAATAGTACTCACACATGCGGGGTCGCTAAGATCGGACCGCACGATCACCATAATACAACAATCTCATTTGTAGCCAATTATGTATGGGAGAAACTTATGGAAGGATTCGACTATACCCCGACATCGATAATATTTGATATTACAAAAGCTTATAATGTGTAAATCTCATATGCTAAGGCTGGATGGGGAAAGAACTTGCCCTTAATGATATTAGAGGCAGTTGAGAATGATAATTTGTGGATCTACCAGCCTACATGAAGGAGATGGAGAGGGTAGATCCTAATGTACGAACATTCTTTCAACTAATGCTTGATGGTAAATTTTAAAGATTTTTTTTTGGAGTTTCGGCCCCTGCATCGGAAGCTACCGTAATACACTTCGTCACACACTGCTTATAGATGGCACACACCTACGGGGACGTTACGAAGGGATCCTACTTATTGTCTCGGGGTAAGACGGTAATGGCCATATATTACCGTTAGCATTTGCCGTCGTCGAATTAGAAGAAGAAGATACGTGGATGTGGTTTCTTGAACAAGTAGGTGCGTTCGTGATCGGTGAATTTACCGAAGATTTCATTTTTATCACGGATATGTCGAAGGGTTTAATTAAGGCGGTCAAGCATATCTTTCCTAACGCACACCACAATTATTGCATGCGACATATGACACAAAATTTGCAACACAAGTATCCCAAGAACAATGTGAAAGGTTTATGGTGGTGCACCGCGCATGCATATTCAGTAGAGAAATTTGATTATTTTATTAACAAAATGAAGGAAGATCTTGTTGATCCTCGGGCCGTAGAGTATATTTTAAAAATAGACCCAAAGTATTGGGCACGCGCACATATGAAAGGAAGGCAATATGATTCTCTGACTATAAATAATGCCGAAAGCTTAAACAACGTACTAAAGATAGCTCGAGAGAAACCAATTATCGACCTAATCATAACTACTAGAGAGAAAGTCGTCGATCATTTTCAAAAGTGCAGAGAGATATCTAAGAAATGGACCACCCTACTCTGTCCAAAAGCAGACGAGCACATGAAGAAGGTATTGCAATGGGCCGGTAGGAAGAGAGCTTAACCATACGGGCACGATCAATTTCAGGTCAATTCTGAAAATTTCATTCATCACGTCTACTTAGAACACAAGACCTGTACTTGCTGCCGTTGGCTTATTCATGGCTTGCCTTGCTCTCATGCCATGACAGCTATCAATCGGAGAAGTTACAATTACCATAACTTCTGTGAGAAGTAATTTTTCACTGCTTGCTTTAGACAAACATACGATGAATAATGGCTTCCCACCCTCGATAAAAGCCAATGGGCATTCCAAGCTGAGCAACTGCCTGAAAATATGAAAGTAAGACCACCCTATAATTGTCGAAAGTAAGTCGACCATCCAAGAAAGAGAAGGATAAGGTCTAAGGGTGAAGTTAGGGCCCTACAGTGTGGCAGGTGCAATGAGTATGGTCACAATTACCGGAGTTGCACGATAATTGGGCCCATGGGTTGATACAGTGGGTTGATACAGTACAAGAAGTCGGGTAAATTTCCTACTAGCTGTAAATTTCTCAAAAAATGTAAAGAAGTGTTGATAAATAGCCCTGGTGAGAATTGGGTTTGACTTGTAACTTCATTGGGATTGTATCCAACCTGATTTTCAAATTTAAGGCAAGCTTGGTACTCTTAAGAATTTTCGAACGTTTTGTCACAGACAGTCGATATCGACTGTAAATACGGTAGATATCGACTGCGAATATAATCGATGTCGATTGCTTCTACAATCGACAACGATTGCTTATGCAATCGACTACTTGAGCACATTTTAATAAAGTCTGCGACAAGCCCATAACCCGCCGATATAAAAATTTTACATACTTGATATTATAAATTAAAAAAAACAATGATTATTTTACAATTAAAATTTAAAATTTTCGTTTACAAATATCTTTGAATGTTCTAAAGATACAACTATATACAATTTTAACTTTTGAAATAAACTAGGATGCTACTGCATCAGTAGTAGGTTCTTCATCCATGGCTCTCTCGACTTCTCCGTCGGCAGTAAATTTAGCGAGGGCTTGGCCAATTTCTGCTCTGATCTGACTCATATTGCCTTGGGTGAAGTCGAATTTCTTCCCCAACATGAAGTACTCTATGTACTTCAAAATAAATACCCCACAGTCCCAACCATTTTTCTGTTGGGGCATGGATTTGACCTTGCAATCAGAACTTGACCATGGATAGGTCACAGCTTCCAATGCAGTGGAGTCTCCGTGTACATGTAAAAGCGCGGGAAGATATTTAGTCTGTTTTGAAAAGTACAATGTCAGATAATATTTGATAAGATAAGCTACTTAAGAAGAAAAATATCTACTGATAATGTGTGATCGATTGCCCAAACAAGTGACAGCGATTGCATAATCAATCGTTGGCGATTGTATAACCAATCGTTAGCGATTGTATAATCAATCGTTAGCGATTGTCCAAACAAGCGATAGCGATTGTATAATTAATCGTTGGCGATTGTATAACCAATCGTTAGCGATTATTTAGGTAATTGTATTCTGAAGGTGTGGACAATTCTTACCAAGATGTTGATTTGTAGGGGATACTTATCCTTCAAGGGCCTATCCAAAATTGGATCAACGATCATTATCGATCGTTCTAAAAGTTTAACGATCGCAAGTGCCCAATGTAAAGGAGCGTGGCTATGGACTGGGACAAATATCTGAAATAAATAATATATTAGAGGACACAATGGTGAAAATTATAAACAAAGTTTACAGAGAGCGTAATGTACCGTGTTGCATTGGTGAGCCCACAGATTCCTCAACCTATTGAAGAAGAAGGTTTGGAGCCCTTCATGCCTGGGTTTATTTCTTCCTTAAGGGCAGCCCACCATTCAATTTGCGTGGCCATCGGTTTTTGGTTGAATTTTCAGTTTCAACAAAGAATCTGAAATCGTTATAATCCATGGCGATATATGACAAACCGGTGGGGCTCATCAGGAAGAATTTATCACCAACTTCAGGATGAGCAGCGTCATCCAAGACTTTCAAAAGTCTTAGGTAGGCTCCCATGATCTGAAAGATAACAAATTTCAGTAATCGACACACTTCATTCGTTATCGATTCTATACAGAGTCGTTATCGACTATTCAAACAATCGTTAATGATTGTCTAGATAATCGGTATCGACTGCTCAGACAGTCGTTAACGATTGTCTAGATAGTTGGTATTGCCTGTTCAAAGAATCGTGAACGATTGAGTAGAGAGGCGGTATCGACTGTCAATACGATCGTTATCGATTCCCTAGACAGTCGGTATCGACTGTGTACACAATCGTCATCGATTGTATAAACAATCGCGATAGACTATTTGGGCAATCCTATTTTTTTAATCAGTCGTTACTTTTAGAAAACTTGAAAAGAAAATAACTTTGGAAATTGAATATGAGAGATTTGATTACTTACAAGATTGTCTAAGTATGCCGTGCCTTCTAGACATTTGAACGTATGCATCCGGAGTGTATAATCACCCACGGAGCTTACGTAGATGCTGCATGAAACATAACGGCCAAGTTTTAATTCAAAACGAAATTAACTTCTAATTAAGTTGTTACTATCATCGAAAAAATGGACAAATTTGTAATATATGTAACTTACTCGACATCCTTTTCGGGAGCTGTCCAGATGGCATTCATGAACCTCTACTCATCTGTCAGCTTAACCGTAGGAGGGGGCATCGTCTCGGTTGGCAGTTTTTTTATCGCCTACTTTTTTCCTGTCCTAGGCTTTGAGGCAACATGTTTGGCTTTAATCCTAGGCCTCAGGCGAGCATCTAATGGTTGCTCGGATTGCTCATCACCAGCCGGACCACCCTTATCATCATCATCGTGGGATTGGTTATCAGCTGCTGCCAACTCCTCTTGGGCGGGAGGAGCTAGTGCCACATCTGCTGATCTCTAGTCGACTGGACCAGCAGGTTCTGGTCTCATATCGGCAGTGAGAGACACTTCCGATAGCAACTTTGAAACAACACCATCCTGAACATCGAAAGACATAAAATTGATAAATAAGAAAAACTGAGAATAGAATGACCTCTAAAAATAATATAAATCGATTGCGAATCTAAATCGATCGTAATTACAATCGATACTGATCGTATTTACATTCTGTACTGATCGCCTAACGATTGCATTTACAAGCGGTATCGATTGCACATACGATTGGTATCGATTGTACATACGATCAGTATCGATTGTAAATGCGATCGGTATCGATCATAAATGCAATCATTATCGATTGTAAATGCAATCGTTATCGATTGTACATACGATCGGTATCGATTGTACATACGATCGTTATCGATTGTAAATGCAATCGTTATCGATTGTAAATACGATCGGTAAACAATCGAATAAATAAAAAATCGAATTAAAAAAAACTACACTGCCAATCATACCTTGGGCGTCACTTCCATGATCGTTTGAAGGAGTTCTATAATTTTTCCTTACTCTTTTCGGATCAACCTGTTGAAGTGATCCGCCGTTTTCAATTTAACATCCCTTGAAGTGAGCCGTTCTTCAAAGGAATTGCATTGTGTTCGGAGGAGCTTATTCTCCTCCACCAACCGCTTATTCCTTTCCACCAAATGGTTGGCTTTTTGTTTGAGTTTCAAGTTATCCAACTCCAAACCATCAATCCTCCTCAACAACTCTTAATTAGAGGAGGTTGGTGTACTGCTGGTTGTCTTCGTGGCGACCCTTTTAGGCCGGTCTAATTGGACTTGGACTTCATCTGACGAAGAGCCTTTGTCAGACGTTGTTTCGTCCTCAAATTCTTCCTCTTCAACTTCTTTGACCGGAATATTTCTTTTCTTATTGGGCCGCAGATCAACTTCCACAGCTTTCTTGACCTCCTCAACCTCTTTCCTTTTCCCCCTAATTTTCTCCTCAACAGCCTTTAAAATCTGCTGATAATCCCTTACGAGGGATATGTCCAACTTGAAGGTAACGGGTTCGAGGGGAGCGTTAATCTGTTACGAAAAAGGACAGGTTGTAAAATAACATAGAAAAATTATAAAAATTGAAAATCACTCTAAATTAACGATTGGTT
The DNA here is from genome assembly GCA_021018995.1 of Chloranthus sessilifolius. Classification (NCBI taxonomy): domain Eukaryota; kingdom Viridiplantae; phylum Streptophyta; class Magnoliopsida; order Chloranthales; family Chloranthaceae; genus Chloranthus; species Chloranthus sessilifolius. The sequence continues at coordinate 83,393,982 of CM037592.1, forward strand.
AAAGAGTGGAAACCGATTCCATTTACAGTCGATCTCGATTGTGTAGGGAGTCGACACCGATTGTGTAGGAAGTCGATCCCGATTGTGTAGGCAGTCGATCCTGATTGTGTAGGCAGTCGACACCGACTGTGTAGGCAGTCGACACCGACTACGTAGGCAATCGATATTGATTGATTTCGTAATCAGAATCCTCCACATTACTCTTTAAAGTTATTACAAATTTACCTTTACAAATTTGAATTAGTTAAAACGACATCATACCTTGCTATTGACCATCTTCGCAAGAGTGTAGCCTTTATTCCTCGTTTGTGGCTTCTCCGCCCACTTCAACAATCGGGGGAAAGGGTTTAGCATTGACGTTCTTTGAGGTGAGACGTCAGGCAGCATCTCATAGGCCCACCATTGAAGTACACACATACAGCCATATATATTATATGGCTTAAGGGCTTTATTGTTGTCGGCAGTCTTTCTATTTGCCACGCCCTTCTCTATATACTCTAGCAAGTCTTTGAAGACGTAGAGACCCCACGGGGTTTTTTTGAACTTTTTCACGTCATCGACGAGTTCAACGTGGGCTTCCGATAATTGAAGATGGGACCCGGGAAAAAGGAATGTACATAGAACAAAAAGAAGAGCCAACTTGACGAAGTCGTCATCACTTTACGCTAGCCTCAATCCACTATCAATATGAGACCGAAGAATTTTTCCGGGCGGTAGTCCCCGAAAATATTTGTATCGAATGGTTTTCACTTCAGGTGCTTTAATGGAAGGGGAATACTGTTGGGGTTTAACAACCACAAGGCCCAGTATTAAGGCAACGTCCATCTCCCGAAGATAGACATCTCTCCTCCCGATTCGGAAGTGGTTCTTCTCAACCCAAAAACTTAACATGACATCCACAACATCTCCAGTAAAACTAACACCCTTTTGCATTTAGAATATTCCCTCGAAAACTGATGCACTTAGCATCTCCTTCCGCTGCAGGCTAGCGTCTTTGTAGATCTTCGAAATGCCAGTAGGAGAATATTTACCAACAGCACGTTGTCCAACCATTTTGCCGGCTTCTGTATATGAACTGTAATAAAATTGAAAGAGAATGCTTATAATCAGGGTATAATCAGGGTATAATCAGGTTACATAAAAAACTCATCGATTCCCTAAACAATCGTCATCGACTCTGTACACAATCGTCATCGATTGTGTACACAATCGTTATCGACTATTTATACAATCGATATCAATCGCATTAACAATCGATAGTATATACAATTGTCCAAGTTCTTTTCCTTTTTTCTTTTTTTTCTTTTTCTTATTCTTTTCTTCCTTCGCCAAAATGTTCATTACTTCATCATTTTCGTCCCAAAGGAACTGAAGAGGATTTGGTTCTGGTGGTGGTGGTGGTGGGTCATTCGTTACAAGATCGAACTTAATTTTATTATAGTAGGTTTTAAGGTGTTTTATCGCCGTCATTTGACATTGGGAAATATGGGGGTTGGTAGGGATAATAGGGAAAAATCATTTGCTGCTGATGGTGGAAAATCATTTGCTGGTGATGGTTAGGGATAATATCTCTATCGATTGTATATGCAATCACTAGCGATTATATATGATTTTCCACCATCAGCAGTAAATGAATCATCCCTATTATCCCTACTAGCCCCCATATTTTCCAATGTCAAACGACGACGATAAAACACCTTAAAACCTACTATAACCCAATCAAGTTCGATCCTGTATGGGAGGACCCACCACCAGTACCAAATCCTCTTCAGTTCCTTTGGGACGAAAACGAAAATTTTGGCGAAATCTATATCGATTGTATATACAATCGTTATCGATTGAGTATACAATCGTTATTGATTGTATAGACAATTGATATCGATTGTATATACAATCGATAACGATAAAAATTTCTACAAAATGGGCACCGACGAAAGAAGAAGAAAAAACTCAACAGAAATTAATGTTAATTTACTAGCTACTTACAAGTTTGGTAGCTTGAAGATTGAAGAACGGAATGCTAGCGACTCTCGACCGCCTCTCCACCGACTTCGAACGAAAAAGTAAAAAAGTAAAAAGGTAAACAGTGAAGGGTTTGGTGAAGGGGGGTATTTATTACATTGGGGGTAAATCCAGTATTTCCTAAAGGTGAAAGATGGCTCGACGCGCAGCGGGTCGATTTGGGTAAAGGTGAAACTATAGGGTCTCTGCAGTAAAAGGTACATTTAACAGGGTCGGTTAGGTAAATTTCCCATAATGTATGAATGGGCCATCATTCAATAATGTGACTGCTACAGATCAGTTGGCCACCATTCAATAATGTATGAATGGCCCATCATTCAATAATGTGACTACTACAGATTAGTTGGGATTCTATGCACTGATTTACCACCTATGATGGTGGGACACCCATTGCAGACTAACCCTTAAATGAAGTGGGCCCCAATCAATAATGTGATTGCTACCATGGATCAAAATGCTTGAAAATTGGTACATATCATCCGAGCTCAAAACCGGTCGTATTGGACGATACGTATCGGTATCGGATAGTACCGGACGCTACATTGAATGTATCATTCGGTACTTTACATATAAATGACCGATATGGTACATTTAATGTACCGTATCGGTGACCTCCGATACCGATATGTATCGTCTGATACGTAATGGTGTCAGACGAAATTTTGAACCATGACTGCTACAATTGATTTGGCAACAACTCAAACGTTTCTAATATATATGATATGAGTTACTTTTTTTTTTTTTTTTTTGTCCTGTGATATTAACTTGAAGCTGTAATAAGCCAAGTTTTCATTATTCACCTTATCTTGGGGTGTTAACGGGTGGGCCACCCTTCCGCATTGGGTCGGGTCAAGCATGAGACATCTGACCTGACCTTCTGTTCAAGTCGAGTCGGGTTGGGTCAACCAAAATGCCATGTCGTGTTGGGTCGGGTCGGGCATCTGGCCGTTTGGGTATCAAGTCCGGCTGGATGCACTATTGGGTTGACAGCCCTAACCATATCCTTTCATCATACACTACTATGATTCCGTGTCGGTCAATGTTTATTGCTTCACACTCGAAGATGCCCTTGATGCCAAAATAATCGGTTTGGTTTACACATCAAGAAATAATAAACGAAAAAGCAAAGTGTGAAAAAGAAAACTCTTTGTTAGACCGATCTACTTTAGATAAGAAGTGCAATTATTGTAGGCTTGTAGCAAGTCTCCTGAAAAATGAGAATGTGTTGTTAGCAAGGATCAACAATTCGGATTTCGTTTCGATTTCGGGTTGGACTGTGAAGACCCAGACCCACATGCCACAATATTGTCTGGTTCTGGGCTTAAGTCCCCGCCCCGGTTTAGTTTTTGGCATGGGCTTAAGTCCCCATCCAAAAACCATCATGACATATAGCGGCCGCAATCACATATAGCCCAAGGTAAGAACTTTTCTCTATCTTACATTGGAAGATGATACGGTTTATGAGGGTGACAACCTAGATGACCTGCTAGGCGATGTCAGGTATATATTAATTGTTTGGAAAGATTTTCTAGCAGTTAGTCATACCTTAATTTATGGTCAGTTGTATAATGCACTTAAAATTAAATATAAGCCTAATGATGAGAAATTTGAATGTAGAAGAAATTTTTGATTCATGATTTTTAGGAGCGCAATTTTATGTAAGATCTAGTAAGATATGTATACCCGCTTATCGCCTTAACAAGCGTGCGGTTTCATAACACGGAATTTTAGGCCCTTGAGATCGGCCAGGACTATGGATCGTGACATGGACCGAAACTGAAATTTTGGCCAAAATCTACATTGGGGACTGTAAAACCTAGAATGGATTAGATAGTTTAAATTGTCTACTCAAAATTTTATTTAGTCATGTACCAATTGAAATATTATGAATTTGATTTGAGAGTTAAGATCTAATAAAATGTATATAATTTCGTGGTAAAATTAGGGTGCTATAAGCTATTACGAAGTTAAGAACTATGGGAACTTAATCTAAGGTCTATACTAAACATATTCATGCATCCACTCTCTCTCTCTCTCTCTCTCTATATATATATATATATATATATATATATATGGAAAAGGGAAAATTGCGCCATCAATGGCGAGCAGACAAGTGGAAAGTATTTTTGCACTAACCCAAGTTAGCCACAGCGGGGTTTCCTTCTGATAGTGGTCGGTAATGTAGGTAGCACAGGTGGTGACATAACCTATAACTGACGGAAGCCTATAAATGATGGATGATTGGCAGCGCAGGCCCCAAGGAGAATGTCTCGTCATGAAGAAGGCGGTAAAAGAATTCAAAAAATACTATAGGTTTCTTCTCTCTCTCTCTCTCTCTCTCTCTCTCTCTTTTCAAATTCTTTCTCTCATTTTATTTCCTCTCTCTTGCTTGCGCTTCTCTGCGAGACTCTAGGTGGAGACATCTGGGCGTTGTCCAATGGGGTGCCTCTCTTTGGAGCTCTGACTGGACAGAAGCGCTCTCTGTGAAAAAGCGTAAGCGCTGAGACAACTTTCTCTTACTCTCTAGTACTCTGGCTGAATAGAAGCGCGAAAGAGTGACATTTGAGGTAAGTTTGGCACTTCGCAGTCCGTTTTTGTGCATTATTTATAAGTTACGTGCCAAAAAATTATAGGTTTTCAAATATATATGTTATAATTGAGGCAAACACTTTTTCTGCATAGAGTTAGTGCCGGTCATAGATGAACCGTGGCTTCAGCGCTTGGACGACGGCGTATCGTATGATTTGCGCCGTCGCTTCGTATGTGAACCGATATCCTCATCTACTCTTAGTTGATGGATCTCTTTACAGGGTGATTATAAAATTATAAGCATTCGAAAATATATAAATTATACTCGGCGTAGAAGCAGACGCTTCATATATGAAGTGATATGAAGCGACTGCTCGACGAGTTAGAAGCGCTACCGCTTCTAACTTGAAGTGATACAATGCGACGACGCGACGAGTTAAAACCGTCCTCACTTTTAACTTGACGCGATGACGCTCTTTATGGAAGTGTCATCGCTTCGTTGTAAATTGGTTTATTTATTAGCCCGTTGTTGATTTCTTTTTTTGTCTAATGCAGGGGCTGTAATGGATTCAATTTGAAGGATTCAATGTAGGTGGTATTGATTTAAATCTCACCCTTGAGATGATCTCTTTAGAAGGAGTTTCACTTGGTGGTGAAAGAGATATCGAAATGCTAGATTCTTGTGGAGGCGCTGAGAATATTAGCGAGGAATGGAAGCCACATATCGGCTTGAAATTCTAATATGAAGATGAAGCATATAACTTTTATAATTTATAACGAAGAAAGTTGGTTTCATCATTAGGAAAAGTAATACTTACAAATTCGCAAAGGGGGAGATTATAAAGAGAAAATATGTATGTTGGTTCGAAAGATTCAAGCAGCCTGACAAGTGCAAAATACATGCCGATATAAGTGCTCAAAATATAACATACGCGGATGTGTGGAAAGGTTGAAGATTAGGATTGACGACTATAAGTTGGGGGAGGAATTTAGAGACCCCATAATCATCAGTTGTATATACCTACAAAGGTGAAGAAACTACAATCACATAATAAGATGAGCGAGATAAGTAAATCGTTGATAGAAACATTTGATTGCATAATTTCTTTTTCAAAGATTTCTGCTGTTTTGTCGAGTTTAGATAAAGAGGCTGGCGTGATGGTAAGCCTTCAACAAACTCGAGATTACCTAAAGATGATAAGAAATGAGAGTAATATCCATTCGATGTGCATGACCGTGATCAAGACCTTCATTGATAGGTAACATAAAGAAGATGATTTATTCTTTGAAGCCAAACTAGACGACGAATATTATATGCATAGTATATTTTGGGTTGCTCACAGGTCACGAATGGCGTATCAATATTTCTGTGATATCAATATTTCTGTGATATGGTCGTATTCAACACCACTTATAAAACAAATAAATTACTGCTACCTTTCATCCCATTCATGGAAGTCAACCATCATTGGCAGACGATATTTTTTGGAATCCACATTGCTCGTGGATGAGACAGAGGAGACATTCATTTGGTTGGTTAATACGTGGTTGAAGTGCATGGGTGATAAGAAACCTAATGAAATCGTCACCGATCAATGTAATGAGATGAGCAAGGCCATCTCCAAAGTTCTTTCGGGGACCACACATTACCTCTACATATGACACATAGGGAGGAATGAATTGAAGCATCTCTGTCACCTGAAGGTAAAGTTTGAGAGTTTTAAGAGAAAGTACAATCAGTCTAAGTTCAGTCAAACGATTGATGATTTCAAAAGGAGATGGGCAGAACACGTCGAAGAATTTCAATTGCAAGACACTGCTTGGTTGATGATTTTGAGCGATACCATTTGGGCCGACATGACCACTACGCAATAGGGAGAAAGTATAAATTCTTTCTTCGTTACTTATATTAATGTTCAGATGAGTTTGATGAAATTTATCAAGCAATACGATCTTGCCGTCTAGTCTCGTCGCGATAAAGAAACTAGGGAGGATCTCGTCTAAATGTCTATGATACAGGAGCTCTTGTTCAAAAATTCAATCGAGAGGCATGCCACTACTGTGTATACGAGAACCATGTTCGATAGATTTCACTCCGAGCTTTAAAAGTTTGCCTCAAGTCTTAAAAGGTGGTCGAAGAAGAAGCTGAGGTGATTATTGTATACCAAGTGCGTATAAGTATTGGGATGACACGGAGGATAGCGGTCAAACATTAAAAGTTCATTTAGAATGTGCAGATTCCACTGCCACTTGTGATTGCAAGCACATCCAGACAATGGGTTTGTTGCGTTCTCATATCTTCCATGTTTACTTCAAGGAAGAGGTCGACTAAATTCTTTTTAAGTACATTCTATCTCAATGGACGAAAGATGCTAGATACAATACTATATGTTTGGAGTCAGCGAGAAAGAGAATTCCAATTCTATCTCTACGATGAAAATATGAAAGGTGAGAGAAGCCGGACTAAAGTTACTTCAGTTGGGGATAGAATCGAATTGCTTGGTGGATTACAGGTTAGAAGGGATGATGAAACTATTAGAAGGCGCAGAGGCCATTAGAATAAAAGAGGATAATGAAAGATGCACTAGCATCGTGTCCTCTCCGGGTGGCTCCTCCCAGACTAGCTAAGGAATTTTATTATAAGAGCATACCAACATTACAGTGCGAGATCCAATACGATGTGTCACCAAAGGTAGGCCAAGCCACAATGATAGAATAAAATCTAGAATAGAGGTTGATTTTGAACAAAAAAAAAGAAGAGACACCATTGTAAGGGCTGTGATGAGTTGGGTCATAAAATTATAACTTGTCTGCCAAAGAGGATTAGGATGGTGGCTGCTAGCACTGGACATAGCCAAACAGAACAAGGGACGATGGAAAGTGTAGTATCATAGAGTCAAATTGAATCAATTTTATGAAAAGACACTTCTCAATACGACGAGACCGTGCTTCATATGAGAAGCGTGGTCGCCTCTTACATGTAGTGACGACGCATTGTATTGGCGCTAACGCTTCATCCAATGTGTTGGAGCTGTATTTTGAATCATGTGAATTAACTATGGTAATTCTTTCACTCGTTGCATTTGTATTTTTTAGATGCGTTCATTCTCGGATTGAGGGTTGATTTAGGTTCTCATGCGCATCTATCATAGTTATATTTTATGAAGACCAAATTATGGATGTGACGACGCTTTATTCTCTGAAGCGAGGGCTCAAGCGCAAGCGCTCATTGCGCTTTATGTTGAAAGCGTTGGCGCTTCTTTTTCGGTGCGCTGACGCTTTACGTAGCCTTCGCGCATATCAGACTAGGGCTGTATTTTAAATCATGTGGATTTACTACGGTAATTCTTTCATGTATTGAATTTGTATTTTTTTGATGCGCATACTTTATTTGAAGGGTTGATTCACTTAACTCATGGGCATCTCCACCCTCGTCCCCATCTTCACCTACCCCTACCCTCTCGAGCTCCAATTCCTCTACGAAGATGGCAAGTTGAGGACATCCGGAGTCGGGAGGAGGGCACTTTTTGGCAGGATAAATTTTGAAGACCTTGAGACCAGACTGCTATACCAATCTTGATGGCGTCTCAGGCAGCTGTGTCGATGTCTGCCTGCCTAGATTTTTCCTAGGTTTTCTTTTCTTTCTTCTACAGTGTATTTTTATAATTAGTCTTAGTTGATATGATTACAATTTCTTTTATTTAATTCCATGAAGTGGTCTTCCTTTAGTTTGTCTGCCATGGCTAGTGACTGGCTATGGAATGACGAGAGAAAGGAAGTTGTGTATAAATTACAGTATAAATTTATTACAGCGGCTGTTCATTAAAGATGATTTGCCTAAAGTCTCTTAACATTTGAAGTGCCAATGAGTCAATTAAGCAGTGCTGATGCATCATAATATATGTGATGTCGCATCACAGTTAAAGTGTCTGCGCATCATTTATCGTATGGTAACAAGAAATCCTGTGATTAAAGGGTGGATTCAGTTTCTTAAGCACATCTGTCACAATTATGTTTTATTCAGACCAAATTATTGAGGCAATGACGCAGCATTCAGTGAGGCGATGGAGCTTTAATAACGGAAGCGCTATCGCTCATAGCGCTTTAAGTACGAAGCGTTAGCGCTTCTTTCTCTAAATTCTCTTTCTTTTCATTGTTACAGTTATATGTGATTTAGAAGTCAGAACAAATTATTGAAACAATAACACTGAATAAAGAGGCGACGACACGTCGTATTGGAAGAGATGACGCTTTCCTTTAGAAGCGTGGGCGCTTCGTTATGGAAGCGTTGAAGCCTCGTGCACATATGCTTACTTAATAGATCTTTTGTGCATTTTTGCTAGTACTAGTTATCAAACAACAAGAATTCATTTATCAAGCAAAAAGATTTCTTTTCATTTTCTTTCTTTACATTGTCTTTCTCTACAAAAGATCTTTACACCGCTGAGCCGGTTGTATAGGCGGTGGGGGAGGAGGCGAAAGTGGAGGAGGTAGAGGTGGCGGTAGAGGTCGAAATGGTGTGAAAATGGATGTAGAGGTATAGGCGGATGTGAGAAGTTTGTTATGCTGGCAGTGGTGGATGAGGAAGTTGAGTTGGAGATGGTGGCCGTGGTTGTGGCTGGGGTGGAAGAGGAAAAAGTGGGGGTGGAAGACGAAAAATCGGCTCCGGAGCTGGGAGAAGAAGCACCAGCTCTGAAGTTGGGAGAAAAAGGGGCTCTAGGTCTCCCACCATCGCCAACATAATGGAAAGGCCATCATTGTCTTGAATGATGATAACGGCGCTAGGGGGAGGGGGAACCACATGCTCGTTGTTGTCATCCTTCGGAATGATGATAACTTCGTCGGGGGTGACAACCAGCTCGTCGTTGTTGGGGATGCCGATAATCGAACCATCGTAGAAATTGATAAAATGCTGGCATGTGATCCGGTGGATCCTCCTCAAACCGTTGCGACGCATTTCGGTATGGGCTGAGGAAGATGAGGTGATAAGCTAAGGAGATACAGAAGATGAAAAAAATTGAGCGCCATGATGCCCTTTAAATAGTAATGTGTCATGTAGCCTTATTAAATAGACTGTTGTAGTCATTATTATCCACTGTCGTCATAAAAGGATTTTGTAAATCTATGCGCTTCATATTTATTGCATCGTCCATATGATAGACTTATTATAGTCATTATTGTGCACTGCCGCTTCTCTCAAATTACGATAAGAAGCGCGCTGCTGTTTGATCTAACCCATGAAGCTTATTGTTAGAAGTGTCAGCGCTTCTTAGTCAAAGCGTCATCGCCTCTTAATTAAAGCGTCAACGCTTCAATTAAGGGCGAAGATACTTCTTGATGGCAAGCGGCGTTTCATTTATTATGAATTTCAAGGAGTTTGAAATTATGGAGTGCACTGTCTTTTTGTACAGTCTTTTCTAACATTATTACAGCAACGATTGTTTGTATTCCAATAAAAAGTGCAGTTTAGCCTTTCGTCAATTTAACCTTTCATTCCATACCCTTTCTTTTGCGTTCCGTCTCTAAATCCCCTTCACCATGGCCGAAGGATATTACGTGTCCGAGGTTAGTAAAGCCCTTGATTGTATCATTGAAAGGGAGAATGCCGAGGAGGTTCTGGAGCTAAATCTCGTGCTTTTGGCCCAGAGGGAGAGGCAGATTCAAAGGGAGATGGACGGGATTCAAAGAGAGATGACCGAGATTGGAGCGATTTTTGCCAAGTTGGAGAGGCGGCTGCTCCAACTACGATGCAGTCTGGTGGGGGAGTTGTCTACCGCAACCCCCCTCTCCCTACACCACTCCTAACTCTCCACCCTCATGAGGCGGCTGTGCTGGTGTCTGTCTATCTCTCTAGATTTTTCCAGGTTTTTTTTTTTTTGTTCTACACAGTATTTTTGTAATTATTCTCAGTTTATATGAATAAAATCTCTTCTTTTCTTGTTCTGGTCAGGGATGCATGTCACTTCTTGTTTGAAGCCACAACACTTCGAGTAGCCTTGATATTCATGACACTAGGTCGAAGCATTAGCCCTAATATTTTGGGTGTTGTCGCTTGATGATGGGGCGCCTGTCGCTTATTGTTAGAAGTGGCAGCGCTTGCGTTGGTCCTAATATTCAGGGTGCTAGGTCGAATTACTGACCCTAATATTCAGGGACTATTGTTAGAAACGAAATAAGAATAAGATAAAATAAAATTTATAAAAACAAAGAATAATAGAATTGAATTACGATAAGAAGCGCGCCGATCTTTTACATTATATTCTTGTAATTAGTCTCAGTTTATATGAACACAATCTCTTTTGTTTAATTTCAAGATCCTGACATTTTGATCCTTCAATATCTGATTCTCCTGTTCCAGCTGGATAACCTTTAGACTGATGTCGTCGAGCCTTTGCTTTGCTCTCTGATTGACCTCTCATAGTCTGTAATTCGTGAATTGATAGACTGCTTCCATTTTTCATCAATCTGTAGTTTCACAGACTTACGGACTTTGGGAGCCGCTTCTTCTTCCTCTCCCTTGCCCGACGAGTTAATAACATCAATCTCCATTTTCTTCCTCTACACAATAATGGGAGGGACCGCATGTCCTTCACCTTCTTCCACAGGTCTCTGCCCTGTTTCGCAATACGACTGCTACCATAGGCAGAGTGCCCTCATAGAGTGTGGCCTTCATTTTTCTGACGGCCTACAAGATGATAGATATTTCACATTATTTTCGACTGATAAAGAATTTGAAAAAAAGTAATTGCTTCCTTAAGAAGGGATTGCGCTCATATTAGAGGTGTCATCGCTTCTTTTAAAAGCGATTGTGCTTTTACAAAGAATTGCATTGTAGTAACAACGCCTATACTTGGATGCAATATCGCTTTGTATAGAATTTACCTTCTTCTCGAAGTCAGTGACATAGATCTTCCTCATATTATCGTTCACTGTCAATTTCAGTAGCCTTGGGAAGCGGACATCGTCAGCAACCTTGGCTAGGGTGCACCTGCAATTAATCTCATACGCCTAGATCTGAGAAAAATAAAATAAAACTTTGATGACTCTTTTAATGGGGGGCCTTCGTAGGAAATAAAATAATACATTCTGGGAGACAACATTACCTGTAGGGAAATAATGCAACCATAAATATTGTAATCCTGGTGTGCCTTTGCCTTCTCAGCTATATCCATGTTCCTCTTCGCTTTGTCCACGCACATTAGAAGGTTATTGTACACGACCTTGCCTATGGATATTAGTTGAAATTGGGGAGATCATCAACAAGGTCAAGGTAGGACTCCTTGAGGGTGTATTTTGTGTTTAGGAAGATGACGATGGTGAGGACGAACAACAGACAAAGTTTTAAAAAGTCGTGGTTAGCATCATGCTCGACTTTGTTAATGCCAACAAAGATGTCCCCCCTCTTTACATATTTTAGGTCCCTGAAAAACTTATCTCTAATGGTTTATTCTTTAGAAAGGGGCTTGGGAGAAGGGTAACGAGGGGGGACAGTCATTCGAAGACCAGTTATTAAGGCAAAATCAAGAGCCCAAAATTTGATAGGGCCATTTCCAAAATTCCAAATGTTGCTCTAGACCCAGAACTTGATGATTGCATCTAGGAGGCTGTTGATGCTTATCATGTCCTTTGGTGTCACAAAGAATGCCTTGAAGATCGATTGTGAAAGCAAACTTTCCTCCGCTCAGATGTCTCGTCATAAATGATCCGACACTTTCCGCTAGTGCACTTAGTCGCTGGAGTCTTGAGAACCATCTTCAAAATATGTGAAATAGAAAAAGGAGAAGTTTAAAGTAGAAGGTAGTAAGAATAGGAGCGACATCACTTCCATGTAGAGGTGCTGGCGTCTCAAATGTTGGAGCACCGACGCTCTAAAAGCTTGTGCGTTGAGGTGTCCGTGCCCCTATATGAGGTGCAAAATGCTTCATCTATGGAAGGGATGAAACTTCTATTTGGCATTTAAAAAGCGAAGCGAAAATAAAAAGATACTCACCTTGTTACTAGATGCCTGAATATGGTTTCATCGCTTTGATGTTTCTTACTGCGCTCTGAGAAGATGAAAGGACAAAGGTGAAAAGTAATTTGTGAATTTCTAATTCACAAAATTACCGCCTTAAACAATGTTTTTGAATGGAAATGATGGCTATTGCACAACACGATGTCAGGTGCTGTAATCCCATCCACCTCGCCCCGCACCTCATTTAATATTCTGACAATTGTAATAAATTATATAAGGTCATGCACTTCATACCGGAGCACTATCGCTTTTCATGGGAAACCAAGCTGCCTCTGACAGAAGTGTCATTAATGCTAAACATTTGAGCAATAAATGCTAAACATTCGGCCAATAAATGGTCTCTTCGAAGGGGTGCCTCAAATAGTCATTTCAAATGGTAATGATTACCATTGAAAATTACGAAGTCATGCCCCATTTCTCATTTAATGCTCTGATGATTGCAATAAATGAAGTAAGGTTGTGACAGCCCGAATTTTTGCACCCGAAAACTCGTGCCATCAGGATCATGCTCTGGATGATCCCCGAGACAAATCAAAGAGTGTCTGTCCATCTAGCAAAAATCAAAGCAGACATTATCCAGTAGTGGCAGATCGAGTCATCATATAAGGCTCAAGAGAAAAGAAAGAGAAAAAATAATGCATATATAGATAAAAAGAATATATATCCTCAAAAAGGAACCAAGAAGAACCAATGGTAATGGACATCCATCACTAAAAACAAATAGTGGTTCTCAATGGTGGTTCCTATAGAATGTATATAAATACAACAGAAAGTGGCCACCAGGCGCACAGATAATTTATAAATACATATCCAGAAACCCACAAAATATAAGATTAAAATACCCAGGCTAAGGGTAAAACTCGTAGGCTTGGATATCGGTGTCCTCCTCCTCAGCCTCAGCATCCATCTTAGGCTGATAGTCTGGGTCACTCTTTATACCCGGTACCCTAGCCTCAGAACCTATCATTATAAAAACAGGGTGAGCTACCATCTAAGCTCAATAGAAGAAATCCAAGTAAATTGCATTTGAAATATAAAGCATGATGGACAGGAAGTAACTCAGACAGATAGCTCATGTATAGTGCAGACATAACTGAATAAATATAGACAGATGATCAGAGATGTGAAATAATCAGCATGCAGGGCTTTTAAATGAACAGAGCACATGTAAAAGCAAAGGGAACGAACTTGACATCAGAGTAATCAGATGTATGTGTACAGTAGTAATTATCTTAATTTCTTTATACTTAAATAACTCCTGTGAATATAGCACGTGGTAGCCAGATGGGTGTCGATGGGTAACCCCAACCATCGTCGTTCAATGAACAATTTTAGAGTGCAACAATGCCTCATCTAAGGAGTATAATTGTGTCGATAATTTTCGAAGCAGATGCACGGATATTTCGCCCTGCCAATTATGGTTATACCACCGAGTTGGTGGGGTTCGTCAAATGAACTTTAAAATCAATACATGTAAACCTCAGAGTCAGAGTTCAGAACAGATGCAGAGACAGATACAAAGATTACATAACAGAAGAAAACAGATACAGATACTCAGAGAAACCATGAAGTCAAAATCAGATACAACTTAGGTTGAATGTCCCCTACCTCAGAATTTATCTTTTTAAGCAAATCCAAAGCCTTAAAAGATGTCCAGGCTTTGACCTAGATCATGCATATTGTATATTTTATGTTAGAACAGAAAAAGAAAACACTGCCCCTCAGTGTTTGCTTCCCAAAACTCAAAACAGAACACAGTTTAAGAACAGGGGATTCTATCGATCAATCATCCTATTTGATCGATCAGATTCACATATGATCGATCAATCTATTCATTGATCGATCAGATGCCTCAAACCTGCACCTTCAAAATAGAGGACATCTGATCGATCAATCTCCTCATTGATTAATCGAATTCCCAAGTTGATCGATCGATCTTCACTGCTGATCTATCAAACCCCCCTTCTTCACATACATAGGACAGTCCTGGCTTTGATCGATCAATCTCCTATTTAATCGATCAAGCCCAAAATTCGATCGATCAATCCTCAGGTTTGATCGATCGGGTCAAATTTTCATAAAATCCAATCTTCTATTCTCAGTGTACTTATAAAATTTGATCGATCAAATCCCTGATTTGATCGATTGGACTTAGAGTTTGATCGATTAATTATCCATTGATCGATCTATTCACACCTGATCAATCACTTTAACATTTGATCGATCAGTACCAAATTTGACCGATCAATCCCCTTATTTGATCGATCGAGTATATCGGGCTCTAACTTCTCAAGAAGAGTCACCCTTTTGTTCAATAAAAGCATAATAAAATTTGATCGATCAACTCCATAGTTTGATCGATCAGATTATAGACTGATTAATCAATTCTTCAAATTGATCGATCGGATATAGCAGATCAAGCTGTCATTAATGGGGTTGTTGAATTCAAACCCAAAACAGCCCTAGCCATAATGATTCTCCATGAATCATTTAATCCTTCAACACACATGCATTTAAGACTCATAAATCTCCTACAAAACTCATAAAAACTCACCTCTCTCGATGGTTTGCTTCTTGGTTCACAACATCTTAGGTTCTCGAGAATTCCAAATCCGGATCGAGTGAAAGCTCCACTTCGAGTTCTCCGATGAACCGGAGATATGAATCCTTCCTAATACACGAATGTGTATTGCCCGCACCAATGTGTTTGACGCATACTCGTCGATTAACTCACGCTCAAAGCAGAAAATAAGAGATCTAGGGTTTCACAAGCTTGGGTTTCTCACAGGGGAGTTCTAGCCATTATTTGTAATCAGAGGTTAGGAGAAGGAAGAGATGTGTATTCTCTAACCTTCCTTCCCTTATAAGCTATCTGATGGAAATATCTTGGATATTTCCAATTCTAATACTTTGCTTCGGTGCTGAACGCACACACACGACGCACGTATCCACTTCTTTCAAAGGACGCCATCGGATCTCAAATTTGTGTCATACGTGACACATCATTTCACACATCCACAGATTAAAAGTTCCTATATTAATATTCTTTTATTTAAATTTTAAATTTGTCTTATTTTTGTGTCGAGCATGGATACCAAAGCAGTCAAAAGTTCTCGACATTTTTGGGTCGTTACATTCTCCCCCCTTAGGAATTTTCATCCTTGAAAATGTTAGGGAGTGTCAGACAGGTTGACGGAAGATCCTAATCCTGACATGAAGAACGAAGCAAAACAGACAGTTCAAGTCGCTACGATTGGGTCACAGTGCAATAGACTTTGCTAAGCACTCTTATGGAGGGCCAGGATCCGCAATAACCTGGATGTACTATGTGTGACATCCAAGAATACCATAGAGGGTTGCATCCGTACATGGATGCGTTCGTCCCAAACGACATGTGCTCGGCAAAAACATTTCACAGTGACTCAAACAACCACACACATAGAATATGCACACACCAAATCAGGGAACAGACAGAGACAGAGTATAGAGCAGATGTGTCATACACCAGGGAATCAAAGTAATGATCATGCAAATTATAAACCGAAAGCAGCATACACATGTAGGTAAAAGAGAAATCATGCAGGAAGCAATTGTGCATGCAGAGCAGAAAATATAAGGAAAATAAAAATATTTATATACTGATATAGATATATACATATGCATAGCTACAATAAGAAACATGATATATATAAGTGAAAGTAATCACCTGCCGGTAGAGTGGATGATGGACCGGGCTCTATAGATGGGGTAGGTCGGCTAGGTCCGGCTGGCTCCGGGTGATAATCGCTAGGGTCAACGGTGTGCTGACGGGCATGAGCTAGCATCGGGGTGGATGTGGTAGTATAGGAATGCTGCATCAGGAGCTCAAGCATCCCCTCGTGATAGTCCAAACGCCGATGTACCTGACGCTGGAACTCGTCTATCCCGTCCAACCGCTTGTGAAGCTGCTTGTTGTTCTCGTTTATAACGACGACAAGGGCTTCAAGTGTAAGGGTGGAAGGCTCGGCTCATCGCGATGCAGTAGCACGGGTAGGTTGATGTGATGTAGTAGGGGCAGGTCGGGTAGGCACCTCGGGCTGAGGTGGACGATCATGCTGCGCCTCCCCCACATCTAAAGCTCCCGCAGCCGGTCTAGCTCCCTCCTCAATTGGAGGAACCTCCTCCTCAATAGGCAGTCGCTTGACCAAAAGAATGTAGCTCTTGGTCTAATCTTTAAGGAGAAAGACCTTAACATTATCATTTCTCCTAGGCTCCCCTGGAGCCATACTATAAGCCTCCTGCACAGAATTGCATTGCTCGACCATGCGGGTGATCAAGCGAGCATAGGGCATCTCCTTCTTAGGCGCCACCTTCCTCGTCAACCGATCAAAGGCATCCAACATGCCATCGATAATAACATCGGCGATGGAGAACCAATGGTTCTCAAAGGCAGAAAATAAAAATTGTTGTACAATGCCCGTATGTTCTGACTTATGGAGGAAAGGGAAAATGGCACACTTGACATAGGTGTCAAGCATCCATAGGTTATCCGATAATTGGGCCCTCTTAATCGATTGGCCCGACCCATGTAAGCCGTGGGTCATCTTGGCGATGACATCCTCAAAAGAGACCTCCTTATGTAGGGAGGCTCCAAACCACAGGTCACCACGTACGTCGATGGGCATGGTAAGGCGGCGGCGACGTGGAATTAGTTAAATTTATACTCCAACCCGTTGATAGTAGTAACCATTTGATAGCGGCTATTACCCCGACGGAGATGTTGGTAAAATAGGCGCACTATGCGTGGGCAATAGTAGTCGTGGTAGGTCTTAAGCATGAGCTTGAGCCCTAGCTTCCTAACGTACTCCATCGCCCAAGCCATCTCGGGACGATCGTAAAAAAGGGTCGGTGTAAACTCTTTCTCCGACAAGAAACTTTTGGCATTCCAAAAATCGGTCGGCAACTCACGTTCTATGAGTTGCGGTTGGGGTGGGTTAACGGGTGGTATAGGCAGAATAGGCGGTTGTTAGGCTATATTTAGGTGCTTGCTACTGACTTTATTGAAGACAGTGATAAGAATGGGGTGAATGAAAATGAATAAAAGGTGGATTGAAAATGACAGAGCAGTAAGCCTAAAATATGCACAATCCTGCAAGATACAGGCCTGTTGTAGCAAGTTTTGATAAGTAAGAGTTTGTCCCACAGGAAAGTTGATCTTAAGCTCCAAGGGAGCCATCTTTAGTAGGCCCTCCAGATCTAACTACAGATCTGGCAATCCTAAATGGAAGGAGATTTAGGGTCACTAAAATCTAAATTCTAAGGTATCCTAATGTCTAAACTATAGAAAGGGTTAAGAAAGAAGATGGAGTAAGGAAATAAATATAAAAGGGTGAGAAGTATGCTATTAGGTTCAGATCTGATGGGTTTCATGACTCAGATTCAGATCTGGTGCTATAGAAGTCCTGTCCAATGGCTACATTATCACCACTGAGGAGAAAGAGTACAACTCATCTCTGTGCTATGATCCAATCCCTTTATGGCTATAACCTCTTCACTTAAATGGTCACAGACTATCCAATTGGGGAACCACAATCCAGAGATGGGTCAGAACAAGTTTATCATTGTAGGCACTACATCATCCAGGCTACAAGCACAAGAATCCATAGGGAACCTCAACCTCTAAAGTGCTATGTGTGGGGGCTAGGCCTGTATGGGAGCATGTTAGCCCAGACACATAGAACCAGCAAGAGTTTGAGTGCAGCCTTAGATCCAGCTGTCCACTGCTTTAGAGAGATTGTAGTGATCCAGTCGCAAGCCTACAATCTCTATAACTAAACCAGATTTTTCATCTGATGGCGGGTCTATACACATACAGGGGAGTTTGTCTCAGCACAATCTCTCACAGGGCTACGAGCACAAGTGCAAAGAAGAACAATCCGTCTTGAGTCTGTGGGTTGGCTTCACCCAAAGGCTATAACCTGTCCACTTAAATGGTCACAGACTATCCCAGAGGTTATCCTCCTCACAAAGCTCAAGATAGAATAAGAAACATTGCTGCCACCACCATGTTCACAAGGCTACAAAAGCTCATTGCTCCCATGGAGACTTCAGATCTAGTGGGTCCTTGGTGGGTCTAGGCCTGTATGGGAGCATGTTAGCTCATACACACAGGTTACTTGGATCTGAATAAACCATAAAATCAGTCCTCCATTTCTTACAATATGTCCTAGCAATGGAGGATCTCAAGATAGCAGCCTTGTACAGAACAACTCACAAAAATCCCATAAAAGTAAAACACCCTATCATGAAACTCCATTAATCTATTCCAAATAGTCATACAAAGGCATAGCCAACAAATGCTGGACTATGGAGAGAAGAAAAAGTAAAAAGAAAACTACCTAAACCTTACTAGTGATCTGCAGCTACTGCAAGAAGAAGATAGATTAAATTCTATTCTAAGCAGAGAGTCCCCCTAAACCTAAACCAGGCTTAGGTTTATATAGCAGTTAGTTTGGCGGCGCATTAGGGTTAGGAAACCCTAATTTTAACGATGCCACATGGCCTAATATTGTCCCTTGGATGCCTCAAGGTGCGTTCATAAAACTTAGAGCATTGGAATGCGTGCCCTAATTGCTGGAAGTTCCCAGAATGTCCTCTGCAGAGGTGAGGGAGAGTTAGAGTTCAGAGCCTTGCCAGGTAGCATTGGTTTCCAAGACTGACGCGTGGTAGGGATGGGTGGGGTGGTTAAGGTGTGTAGGGTGGATTGGATGGAGGTGAGTTCAGCCTGCATCTGGTCCTATTTATGGGTATTGGTGGATAACTGGGCTTGGATGTCTTGGATTAGGGGTAGGATGAGGGTTAGTGTGTCAAAGTTAGGAGGTGGGGTTTGGGAAGAAGAGGGTACTGGTTGGAAAGGGGAGGAAGGAGCATGATGGAAAGTGGAGGGAGGGAAAGAGTGGGGTTCTAAGAAAAGGTGCTGTGAGGTAGTTGGGGAGTCTGGCAGAGGGGTGTAGTAGGTAGGCATGGTTTCAAGGAATGTAGAGATGAAGGCTTGGAAGCTTATGGATGTGTTTAGGGTTAAGTCAATGTCGGGGAGAGGAGATATAGTAGATATGGCTGGGGTGGTGGTTTCTTCAAGGTGGGGTGGGTCAATGGGGATGGAAGGTATTGAGGGTGGGGTCAGGGAGATGGTTGGGATGGTCTAAGTAGGTTTTCGTAAAAGGGTCAGGGAGATGGGTGGGGGGCTGGCAGGCTTAGTTGGAATGGAGGGGGAATTGTGGCAATGTACTGTGGTAAGGTAGGGGAAGGGGAGTCCTCCCATGGACCAAGCACAGGTGAAGGGGGAGTGGGCATGGAGAATGGAATCAGAGGGGGGTGAGAGATGGTTGCAAGAGGAGTAGAGGATGCAGGAATAAAAGGTGGAGGGGGGGTGGGTGTCACGAGGATGGAAGTGATGAGCCTTTGTTGTAGTAGGAGTAGACTCATTCACCTACCTTGTTTGGGCGAGGCACTGAGCTTGACTTTCTTCTTTTCGACCCCCATTAAGCTTCTGCTGATTCCCCATTGCCTCTTGCCAAAGGTAGTAGGGGTAAGGGTGGTGGTTTGCTCGGTTCTTCCTATCTTGTAGCCCCCCTTGATCAGTAGCAAGGTGATGATTCTTGCATAGGGTAGGGTGTGAGGCTTTTTGTTTGACCCTAATTTTGCCACTGTGTCTTTCATAGCTTCAAAAATCAGCCAGGCTGCATGGAAGCCATGACCCATGTGGTAGGAGTAGACAGCATCCACAATGGGAGTTCTTCTCTCCTGCTGTTGTCCTGAGCAATATATGTTCTTCCGCAGGACTTGGTCAATGAACAGCAGCTCAGGCTCAAGTTCCCTTCTTCTGATTGAGTCCTCGATGACTTTTAATCCTCTTGTTAGGGCCCTTGCAATTGTGTCAATTGATACACGCAGAGGGGGGCCATATCCACAGCTAGGATTGAATGCTACTGGGATGCCCAATACTTCAGCAACCATCTTAGGGCTCACTAACAAATCAAAATCGTCAATCATCACCAGCAAGCACTCTTGTCCATCGTTTCCCTTCTTGACCTTGATGTGCTGGTAAAATAGCTGCACTAGCCTTGGGTAGGCTAGTGCTGAAATTTCTCTTATCAGTGGCATCAGGCCTGCTTTGGTTATGAACTGTACTGTAGGGGCAGAGAGAGGTTCTTTCTCAAAAAAGGGTACATCAAAGGTTGTTTCAGGCTCTAATGGGATTGACTCCATGAGCTCAGAAGGGGTAGAGAACTTAGTGGTTGGTATCGCCGCCTCCTCAACCACTTCCTTTCCTTTTTTGGGAGACTTGGAAGTCTTGGCCTTTTTAGGGGTGGTCTCTGCAGGGTCCTTGTCCTTCCCCTTTCTCTTTTGTGTAATTTTGGGAGCCATTTCTAACTCTGTCCTCTAATATGAGCAATAGAGACGGAGAGCTAGGGTTTGGTTTGATTTGATGCACAGGGCACCTCAAGATCTCTCAGCAGAGGGCAATGGATGGGGGTGATGATAGGAACACTTGTATAGATTTGTGGAGCGAATGATGAGCTGTAGGAGTGATGCTGGAGGAGAGAAGGGAGAGCGATAGAAGCTAGGGTTTCGCAGAGGGAAGAAGGAAGCAGATAATGAAAAAGGGATAAAGCACGAGGTTGAAATACTTATGATGAAGCTCGGCGCGCTTTGGAACATCTGGTCGCGGGGTTGGAAATAAACCTTGCGAGGGTGTTGATTACATTTGGATTGCGCGACAATCTCTAAAGTCGACCTTGGAGCGCGCGATAGAGTGAGATTAATTCATGTGAATTGCGTGAGCGGTTCCTAAGGCTCTTTTTGGATTGCACGAGAAGCTCTGAGGTTCATCTTGAAGCGAGCGACAGACTGATAATCTCGCGACAAGTAATGTATGGCTTTATATGAATTGTGCAAGAGGCTCTCAGCTACACATGAATCTCACGACAGCGAATAGAATGTAACCAGGTGAACTGTGTGAACTTCTCTCAGACTCCCTCCTTTAATCTCGTGATAGGTTTCCAGGCTGTCTCTTTTAACCTCGCGAGAGCATATGAATCTGGTGATAGTCTCCCAGGCTTCCTCCTTTAACCTCGCGAGAGCTTATGAATCTCGCGACAGTTCCCAGGCTTCCATTTTGGATCTAGTGACAGTAAGGTATAAAACAGAGAGCATGTGCTCTCTGTTCTGCCCTTTTGCATGTTTGCTGTGGTTGAATCTTGGGCATGACCCTCTCCTATAATTGTCTTTAAACACATATAAACTCAATCATACACTCAAGGACAACAAAAATGACCTTCCACATTAGGCATTCAACAGAAGCTATCAATTCAAAAGCAGTAAGAATCAAGCCAAGCATCAAAAGTTCATCATAGATAGGGCAAAATTCAGATAAGGCCACTAGCAAATCCTAGAAAATAGAAACTAAAGAAAGCAAGATAAATCAACCAAAAACTAAGTGCATATGCTACAGTAATGACACACCTGTGGAATCAGTTTGAAGAAGGATCCCCATGACAATGAATGGTGTCGAAAAGGTCGGCAAGTTTTTCAAAACAAGGCTTAAGCCTCTGACCATTCACCTTCAAGAGTCTCCCAGACTTAGGGTCCTTGATTTCCACAACACCAGATGGGGAAACATGCATGACAATATAAGGACCTTTCCATTTGGATTTCAATTTGCCTGAAAAAAATTTAAGTTTGGAGTTAAACAACAAAACCTTATCACCAACATTTAAACTCTTTCTCAACAGCCCTTTGTCAAAGAAAGCTTTGGACCTTTCCTTGTAGATCCTTGCATTGGCGTATGCATTCATCCTTAGTTCTTCCAATTCCGACAGCTGCAGCAATCTGTGATGACCAGCAGAAGTTAGATCTAGATTTAAATGTTTAATGGCCCAATAGGCCTTATATTCTAACTCCACTGGGAGATGACAGGCCTTGCTATAGATCAGTCTGAAAGGGGACATACCGATGGGGGTCTTATAGGTAGTCTTATAAGCCCACAGTGCGTCATTAAGCTCGTCAGCCCAATCCTTCCTATCAGTCCTCACAGTCTTCTCAAGGATATGCTTGATCTCCCTATTTGAAATTTCAACTTGCCCACTGGTTTGTGGGTGGTAGGGAGTAGCAATCCTATGAGTGACAGAATATTTATTGAGCAAGCTCTAAATTTACATGAAAATGGCTCCCCCCATCACTGATAATGGCTCTAGGGGTACCAAATCTGGAGAAGATATTTTGCTTTATGAACTTGAGGACCACCTGATTATCATTAGCTCTTTGTGACAATGGCTTCTACCCATTTGGAAACATAGTCCACTACCACTAAGATAAAATGAAAACTATTTGAAGGAGGAAAGGGGCCCATAAAATCAATACTCCACACATCAAACAGTTCTACAACAAGGATGGGCTGTAAAGGCATTGAATTTCATTTAGACAGCCCTCCTAGTTTCTGACATCATTCACAGGCCTTGCAGTGTGTATGGGCATCTCTGAAAAGAGAAGGCCAATAGAAATCACACTGCAACACTTTGTCAGCTATTTTTTTCCCACTAAAGTGACCTCCACAGGCATTTTCATGGCACATGGTCAGAATACTGGGGATATCACTTTCGGGAGCACATTTTCGAATAATTTGGTCTGCACAATACTTGTACAAGCAAGGTTCCTCCCAGAAAAAGAATTTGACCTGTGAGAAAAATAGGTCTTTATCCATTTTTATCCAATAGGAAGGGATCTTGCCGATAACTAGATAATTGACAATATGTGCATACCAAGGAACTAAAAATTGGATGGCAAACAATTGCTCATCCGGGAATACATCATTTGTAGTGAGGTCATCAACACCTTTCTCCAACATAATTCTGGACAAGTGGTCAGCCACCACATTTTCTACACCTTTCTTGTCTTTAATTTCGATGTCAAACTCCTACAACAGGAGTATCCATCTAATCAATCGGGGCCTTGCATCCTTCTTGGACAGTAGGTACTTTAACGCTTAGTGGTCAGTGAAGATGACAGTTTTAGACCCAAGTAGGTAAGGTCTAAACTTGTCTACAGCGAAAACCACGTCCAGAAGCTCTTTCTTAGTGGTTGTGTAGTTCAGCTACGCTTCAGCAAGTGATTTGCTGAGATATGCAATGACCACAGGCAGCTTATCCTTTCTCTGGCCCAAGACAGCACCTATTGCCAAGTCAGATGCATCATACATCAACTCAAAGGGCAGGGTATAGTCAGGTGTTTGGAGTACAGGGGCAGAGGTGAGGCAAATTTTTAAAGTTTCAAAAGCCTTCAAACATTGAGCAGAGAAGTCAAAGGACACATCCTGGCAGAGCAGGTGGCACAATGGCTTAGCAATTTTGCTGAAGTCTTTGATAAACCTCCTGTAGAATTCAGCATGGCCAAGGAAGGATTTGATTTGCTTGACTGTTCTTGGAGGGGGCAGATTTTTAATGAGGTCAACTTTGGCCTTGTCTACCTCAATTCCATCTTTAGAGACTACATGGCCCAACACAATTCCTTATGTTACCATGAAGTGACTCTTCTCCCAACTTAAGACCAAATTGGTCTCTTCACATCTTTGTAGGACTTGATGGAGGTGTTGTAGACATTGGTCAAAGCTATCCCCATAGACCGAAAAGTCATCCATGAAAATTTCTAAGAATTTGTCAATCATATAAAAAAAATAGCATACATACACCTCTGAAAGGTGGCTGGGGCATTATACAGTCCAAAAGGCATCCTTCTATAAGCAAAGGTGCCAAACGAACAAGTAAATGTAGTTTTCTCTTGATCAAGGGGGTGCACGGGGATCTGATTGTACCCTGAGTACCCATCAAGAAAATAGTAAAAAGCCTTTCCAGCCAACTTGTCCAAAATTTGATCAATAAAAGGGAGAGGAAAGTGGTCTTTTCTAGTCTTGGAGTTGAGTTTTCGATAATCGATGCAAACTCTCCAGCCAGTGGTCTCCCAGGCTGGTCTCAACTCTCCAAAGTCGGTTTTGATCACTGTTATGCCAGATTTCTTGGGTACCACCTGGATTGGTGCCACCCATTCAGAATCAGAGATGGAGTAAATTACCCCTGCATCCAGTAACTTAATGATTTTTTTCAGAACCACCTCCTGTATGTGAGGATTAAGTTTCCTCTGCATTTCCCTGGTGGGTGTTGAGCCCTCCTCTAGATGAATCCTATGCATATAGATTGATGCATCAATTCCTCTTAGATCAGCAATGGTCCAGCCAATTGCTTTCTTGTGCTTCCTCAAAACAGTTAGCAACTCCTCCTCTTGCTCACTGGTAAGAGAAGAGGAGATAATCACATGAAGTTTCTCTTCTTTATCGAAGAAAGCATATTTTAATGTCTCTGGTAGCTTCTTGAGCTCCAGATTAGGGGCTTGTTGTATGGATGGCAGGATTGGTGTATTGTTGGATGGAGGAAGGGGCAGCAATGTAAGTTTCCAATTGGAATGTTGTACTAAGCCCACAGAAGACTTCACTAGGGGTGTGTCTTCTGACATTAAAGCTAGGCTTCCTTCCTCCACCAAGTTCCAAACTTCAATTAAATCAGTGGCAATGTTGCTCCACTCTAGCAGAGTGTGCAGTTCTTCTTCAACAATTTCTTCTAGTACATCCACTGCAAAGCATTCCTCATTGTCCAGCTGAGGGTACTTTGCACTGTTGTACACATTAACCTCAACTTTCATATGTTCAAAAGTGACCTCCATGATCCCAGACCTGCATTGAATGCATGTATTGGCAGTGGCCAAGAATGGTCTGCCTAGAATAACAGGTATCGGAGATGTACTCTTGTTGCAGCCTATGTCCAAGACAAGGAAGTCTGCAGGATAGAAGAACTTATCTGCCCCCACTAGGACATCCTCGACCACTCCCATGGATTTCCTCTCGGACCTATCAGGCATCAATAGAACAATGGGGGTGGACTTCAGCTCCCCAAAACCTAACTGTTGATATACACTGTATGACAGCAGGTTAACAGTAGCTCCAAGGTCCAAAAGGGCCCTTCCAATCGTGTGGTCACCAATAATACAGGGAATAGTGGGTATCCCTGGGTCTTACAACTTCTCAGGTATTGTCATGGTTAATACAGAATTCACTGTATCAGTTGCAAAGACCTTCTTAGACAAATGGTCTCTGGCCTTCCTTTTTTTAGTACAGAGGTCTTTCAAAAACTTTGCATAGGCTGGGACCTGTCGGATTGCATCAAGCAGGGGTAAATTTATCTTGACCTGCTTAAAGGTCTCCATCATTTCCTCGATCTATGCCTGACCCTTATCAAAAGGGGCAGGGCCACTCAAAGCTTGAGGAAATGTCAGCTGAGGTACTGCTGGTTCCTCAGCTACAAGCCCATGGCTGAACTTTTATTTTTTTCTTTTTTCTATTTTTATCTCCTGTTGAGGCTCAACTACAACCTCTTTATTTTTCCCTTGTTGAAGGGCATCAGGCAGTTCTTGACTCTGTGCCTTAACAAAATCCTTATCACTTTCACATGATATTTCCTTAAGATAGACCTCTCCTTGTTCCTTTCCCACCTGGTTGTCTACCATCCTACCAGACCTTAGGGCAGTTATGGCATTGGCCCCCTCAAAATTAGAGGAGCCTTCTTCGATGGAATACTGGCAGTTAGGGTTGGCAATTGGTTGGCTTGGAAACCTGCCCTCCTCTCTTTTAGCCAAAGCATTGGCTATTTGGCCAAGCTGCTCTTCTATTTTCTTAATGCTTTGACTGTGAGAAGTCACAGTCTGATTTAAGGGTCCAAGGCTTTGCAATTGGGCCAAAACATGGTCCTCAAAAGAAGCACTTCGGGGCTGAGGTGGGGGAACTATCATTTATTTTATTTTTGGGGCTGCTGTTATTGGAAATTCAACCTTTGGGCATAACCCTGGTTAAACTGCTGCTGTGGCCTTTGAGGTAAGGCCAACATCTGCTGTGGCTGCATATAATTGTCTTACCTCTACCTCAAATTTGAGTGTTCTCTCCATTGGTAACCAGTATTTTGGTGCTGGTATCCATATGGTTGTTTATTGTAGCCACCAATTGTTGCTGTCCAAAACATTGGGCAGCAGCAGTCTGTTCCATTACAAACTCAAGGTATTGCCCCGCAGATGGACATTCTTCTACTGTGTGCTATGGAAATTGGCATATCAGACATGCCTCCATCACTTGTGCATCCATTCTGGGCTGCACCACAGTCAAAAGTTTATCGAATCTTTCAGTAAGATTGGCCATCTGCATTTTTAGATCATCATTTCCCCTAACTTCATACATTTTTCCTTTAGAAGTCTCAGCCACCCCCAGCTTAGGAGATGGTTCTTGAACAGTTCTAGAAGAGGGCATCTTCTAGAAAGCATTTTCACTTATGACCTCGAACAAGTCCCATGCCTCATCAACTATTTTATGCATGTACGTTCCACCACAAGAGGCATCTACCATGTCTCTGTTATTCTCATTAATCCCATTGTAGAAGCTCTGGACAAGAAGCCAGTCAGGGATCTTGTGGTGGGGACATTGTTTGAGCATCTCTTTAAATCTATCCCAGCACTGGTTAAAATCTTCAGTTGGGGATTGGGCAAAAGAAAGTATGCCTTTCCTCAACTGGCTGGTCTTGGTCTCTGGAAAAAATTTAGACAGAAATCTTGTCTGGAGGTCTTTCCAGGAGGTGATGCTGTTGTTTGGGAGAGTAGATAACTAGGTCATGGCCCTGTCCTTTAGGGAGAAAGGAAAGAGCTTTAACCTAGTGGCTTCTGGTCTCAAACCAGCAATGGAGAATGTCATGCACAGGGCCAAGAACTGGTCAATGTGCTTGTAAGGGTATTCGTTGCTAAGCCCATGGAAAGAGGGAAGCATTTGGATGATGGAAATTTTGATTTCGTGGTTTCCTTAAACATCAGGGAAATGGATGCTGAATGGAGAATTATAATCATCCGGAGCATTCAATTCCTTCAATGTTCTAGGTTGTTCTTCACCCATAACTACTATCTCAATTTCAATAGGGGGCTCAACTGTGGTGTACCTATGCCTTCTTGGTCTTCTACCCCTTTCTATCTCAGGGTTAGCAGGCTCTAATGTAGGACTGAGGGATATCCTTCCTAACATGCACACACACCAACAGCAGGGAAGACTATTTGCAGGCACATTGCACTTAATAAAAATTATAACTATCCTAATCAACTGCTATGCTATGTGATGTGATTTTTTATTGTGATATTTTACTCGCAAGCACACGAATCAGATTGTATAGTGGGTGCAGAGTACGAGATCGTTCCCACGAGGACTATTTTTGAAAGATCTAAAAAGACAAAACAGTAATTCAAGAAATCCAGCAAGAACTAGCAGTATTCTACCAGTCTTATGATTTAAGTGGTTTGATGAGATGATAACTACTGACTACAAACTAAAATTTAATTAATGATTCAAAAATAAAGGAAAAGATGAAGATACTAAATCCTCCCATCTTTGGTCTGTTCTTCCCGTAATATAAATCTACGGATTAAATTATGAGATATACCATTCAAAACTTACATCTTTTATGAAAGATAAATGGTCAAAACCCTAATAGGTTCCACGTTGCATCCCTGCAATCAGGACATAACTTTAGAGATGATTTTCATATATAGATCTGGGATCAAGGGCATGGCTCGGCTCACATGATCTCAGGTTCAAATAAAAATCATCCCCAAAGTGGGTAAAAATTCCAATAAGAATACTACCATAGATCTGAAATTAAGGGCATGGCTCGGCACACTTGATTTCAGATTAGGGAGTACTTAAGATAAAATTACCATTACAGATCCAAGATCCAGGGCATGGCTCGGCACACTCGATCCCGGATCATAATCGTAATTAGATCCACACGATGAAAGCAAAAAGACCATATAACAATGATTGGGTAAAATTATCGTCACAGATCTGAGATCCCAGGCATGGCTCGACACACGCGATCTCAGTTAGTGGCGGGGATTTCATCCGTTCATGATAGCACAACAACCATAAAATAAGATCTCATATTTTAATCCTAGATTTATATTATTAAAAGTACATCCCTCGGATGGGGATCATTAGATCCCCATCCCTATGAATTTAGCTATACATATTGTAATTAAATGACATAAATAAATAAGGAAGAGAAAATAACATTAATTTAATGAATTGAAAATACCTCAAACTTCAATAGAAATTACTTTGATCTAAAAGTACGATGATCTTCAGAAATGAAATTAATGCAGAAATCACTTGAACAAAAATAATAAACTGAAGGAATGAATACCGGAAATTAAAGGAACAAAGCTCTCAAAAGGGAAAAGGAATAATAAAAACTCTCTCTATCTCTACCTCTCTTCTAAAAAAATAAACTCTTCTAAAACTAAAATTCCCTAAACTCCAATTTCCCTTTTTCACAACTCGTAGCCTCCTTTTTATAAGGTCGGCCAACCCTAATCCCTAATACCTCAATCGATTAAGAATTAAATCTCAATCGATTGACTCTTAAGTGGAAAAAAAGTTGTTCTCTCCTATCAATCAATTGAGACTTAATTCTCAATCGGTTGAGGTCTAAAAGCAATTTCCGTGAACTTCCGCCAAACTTTGCATCAGATATCACCTCAGTATTTTGGCCATAACTTTCTGTCCCGAACTCGGATTGAGGCAATTCCTACAACGTTGGAAAGCTGATGACGAGATCTATAACTTTTGGGTTTTAACAATTTACTGAATCGGACGTCTTGAAGGTCTAAATTGAGCTTCCAGTAGCACCAAGTTCCCGATGACCCAAAGTTATAGTGTTTTGATATTATTTTCGGGATTCTTGGGCTGTTTTTTGCACTTGGATTATATTTATCTGAAACACTTCAAATCTAGTAATTCTCATTAGATAGCTAAATGTAGGTATTTAGGGGCGAAATATCATCATATTTCGCTACTCATCACACCCCCAAACCTAGACTTTGCTAGTCCTCGAGCAAAGCAAATTAAACTAAAGAAATAAATGCCACTTTCAAGCCTTTAAACCCCTAGGTGATCCCTAGTGGAGGAGTTGTGTCTCCTGTGGGTTTACAGTGAAGTTACCCACAAACTTCCAAAAATTTCAAACCATCGGCAAAATTGAGTTTTCAAAACACGATTTTTATAATATCTTTAACTTCAAAACTCAAAATCATTAATCAAGTCAACATGCGAATTCTCAATTTTAAATAACAATGTTATACTAATCATACTAATATCCATTCAAATTAGTCTAATGCTCAAATCGTTAGATAACTCATCCATTCATGCCTAAACGCGAAGTGTGTGCATACCCAAACCAAGATTCATCCATCTCAGGACTAGTCCAAATGGGAAACCATCGAATCTGTTGTTTCGACTCAATCCTCACTTTAGGTATATTCTTAAAATAAAATCACTCCGATGATGGGTAAGTTTTCACATACATGTGAGAGATCAATACAAAGTAAATAAAAAGGTCTCACATGATAAATGAAACACGATGCAATCAATGAACAAAAATAAATCTCATAAGAACAGATACTTGTATATTCTAAGCATGTCATATCACGTGCCATAGGTATTATATATTGACTCTCCACAAGACAGTTACCAATGCAAGATCAGATCATGAAGGTCTTTTGTAGGGTTGTAATGGGGATCAGGTAAGGGTAAGAAAGAATTGGAAGTTGGGATTCAAAATTTCTGAGAAATTGGAAAAGGTACTAACCTTTGATTTTTCTATTGCTCTTCTTTTTCTTTTCTAATTTCTCACTATTTTTTTTAATGTTTTTCTTTTCTCACTTTTTCTTTCTTCTTTTAAATTTCCTTTTCTTCAAGCACCTCATATTTTTCATTATTTTTCACAATTTTGTTTTTCTTTTTCTCCCCCCTTTTTCTTTTATATTTTTTTTTGCCATACACTCTCAGTAAACACCACAACTCAGTATCTCTCCACTTACTCTCTTTTCGTTCATTTTCATCCCTCATTCCTAATCTCTCAGAAATAAGAAGGGTAAAGCTGAATTTTCAGAAATGGTGAAGGGTTAAAGGCTAACGTGGCTTATCAAAGAATGTATAAAAGTAAATTTTTTTTCAATAGGCTCAAAGGGGTACTAGAAGGATAAATTTATATGAGGTGGGGTATTCTAAGCACAAACGAGCCAAAGATGGCCTTCAATCATGTCTTTAAAAGATGGTAACCTTGCCTATTTGTCTTGAGTAGATATACAGTACGTTCTAACACAATAATATGAATTTAATTGCATGCAAAGTCACAAGCCAAAGTGAAATGTATGAGATTATGCAAAATAATCCGTATTCAAAGAAAACTCCGAGTTTATGTATTCACTCATCAACAATGGATATTTGGCTCTAAAGCTTCCTGGGTTTAGTCTCCACTAAGAACCTAAGATTCAACGTTCAAAATAGTTCATCGATTTCTAAGTCTTAACTTGGTATAAGTGCAAAAATTCTAAGCATGAATATCAAAATTATCCACAAAATATCATATTATGCTTCATCATCTTAGATACAAGTAATCAGAATATAACATAGATATTCTCAAAATTAAATTCACATGCATCATCAACTAAAGTTTGAAAACAATCACAAAATAATGTGCATGATGATTTCAAAATTTAAAAAAAAAATTCTTTTTTTTTTTTTTTTTCATAAAAAAAATTAAGTGACGTAAAATAGAGAATCATACCCCCAAACCTAAAGATGACAATGTCCTCATTGATTGAAATAAGTATTACACCCCCAAACCTATTGAAAAGTACCTCAACACAAAGATCAGGTACAGAGAATATGCGCAACAAATAGGAACATGCCAAACAAGCGAGAATTAAAAAATGTATTGAAGGGAATGTGGCTACACTAATTTGGGGAATTAAAAACAACCTAATCTAAACAAAAAACTAATATTCTAGAACTAAATATACGAAATAAATAAATCCTAAATCCTAAATCCTACAGAAAATTGGGTTGCCTCCCAATGAGCGCTAGGTTAACGTCGATAGCTCGACCAAATGAGCTCCTCAGTCAGAATGATCTATTGGATTACCCAAAGAAAGAGTATCAGGGAATGCAACTGCATTCTCGAGGAAAGGTTTTAATCTCTGACCATTAACTCGAAAAACATGCCCGTATCTCTGATTGATAACATCAACTGCCCCATTGGGGAGAATTCGAGAGATTTTGAATGGACCACTCCAACGGGTTTTTAGCTTCCCTGGAAATAGATGTAGTCTGGAATTGTAGAGTAGAACCTGCTGACCAACGACGAAAGATTTACATAGAATAGATTAATCATGAACCCGTTTCATACGGTCCTTGTACGATTTAGCACATTCATATGCATCAGCACTGATTTCTTCTAATTAATTTATTTGTAAACTCCTTTGGGCTCCAGATTTCAGGTGATCAAAATTCAATGACTTAATGGCCCAAAATGCTCGATGTTCCAGTTCGACCGGGAGGTGACAACCTTTACTAAAAACTAACTGATACGGCAATATGCCAATCGGAGTTTTAAACGCAGTTCGATACGCCCATAGAGCGTCATTCAGTTTTAATGACCAGTCCTTACGGTTCGGATGGATTGTCTTCTCTAAAATCCGCTTAAGTTCTCAATTAGAGACTTCGACTTGGTCACTTGTCTGAGGATGGTATGGTGTAGCAACTTTGTGTGTGACACCATATTTCTTCATTAATTGGGTGAACACTTTATTGCAAAAGTGCTTTCCACCATCGCTGATTATCGCCTTTGGAATACCAAAACGTGAAAACACTTGATCCTTCAGGAATTTGATCACTACTTTGTGATCATTCGATTTACAAGCTACGGCCTCTACCCATTTCGAAATATAATCAACTCCGACAAGAATGAACGTATTTCCAAACGAATTCGGGAAAGGACCCATGAAATCAATCCCCCAAACATCGAATAATTCAACTTCTAAAATTGTATTGAGCGGCATCATCTTGCGCTTTGAGATTCGGCTCAACATTTGACAATTGTGACAAGATTTGCAATGCTGATGACAATCTTTAAAGATCGTCGGCCAGTAAAAACCACTTTGGAGGATCTTTGCTGCAGTCTTCTTGGAACTAAAGTGACCTCCACAAGCTAACTCATGACAAAATGAGATGATCCGTGGTTGCTCAGATTCAGGAATACATCTTCGTATGATTTGATCAGGACAGTATTTGAATAAATACGGATCTTCGAAAAAATAGTGTTTCACCCGAGTTAA
Source organism: Chloranthus sessilifolius (assembly GCA_021018995.1). NCBI lineage: Eukaryota > Viridiplantae > Streptophyta > Magnoliopsida > Chloranthales > Chloranthaceae > Chloranthus > Chloranthus sessilifolius. Next base: position 83,426,830 of record CM037592.1, read on the forward strand.
GAAAATGGATTTCTCATTCTTCGACCAATGGTGAGGTAATTTCTCGGTGACTAGATAATTGACAAGATCCATATACCACGGTGGGCAATCAATCCTGAACAATTGTTCATCTGGGAAGTGCTCCAGGATCTGAACAGGATCATCAGATTTCTCAATAATAATTCGTGACAAGTGATCCGCCACCATATTTTTTGAACCTTTCTTATCTTTGATCTCCAGATCGAACTCTTGCAATAACAAGATCCATCTGATTAAATGTGCTTTAGCATCTTTCTTAGCGAACAGATAACGCAGAGCAGCGTGATCTGTGAATACCACGACTTTAGATCCTAATAAATAGGATCGAAATTTATCCAACGCGAAAACCACTACCAACAGTTCCTTTTCGGTGATCGAGTAGTTCAACTGGGCATCGTTGAGAGTACGACTCGCATAGTAGATTACATGCGGTAATTTTTCTATTCGTTATCCCAGAACAGCTCCTATTGCATAATCAGAGGCGTCGCACATGATTTCAAACGGGAAGTCCCAGTTCGGAGATTGAATTATTGGAGCTTTTATCAATTCGGCCTTAATGGTTTCAAAGGCTTGCAAACATTTATCATCAAAGAGGAATGGGGCATCCTTTGAAAGTAAGTTGCATAGCGGTCGCGCTATCTTACTGAAATCTTTAATAAAATGCCGATAAAAACCGACGTGTCCCAGAAAAGATCTGATTTCCTTCACTATCCTCGGTGGTGGTAGATTGGCAATTAAATCAACTTTAGCCTTATCGACCTCGATACCCTGGGACGATATGATATGTCCCAAAACAATGCCATCTTTAACCATGAAGCGACATTTTTCTCAGTTAAGAATAAGGTTCTTCTCTTGGCATCGTTCAAGCACTAGTGACAAATGATTCAAACAGTCAGCAAAACTGTTTCCATGGATCGAGAAGTCATCCATGAAGACCTTGAGGAATTGTTCGACCATATCCGAAAAAATACTCAGCATACATCTTTGGAATGTAGCTGGTGCATTACAAAGCCCAAACGACATTCGTCGGTAGGAGAAAGTACCAAAAGGACATGTGAAAGTGGTCTTCTCCTGATCCTCAGGTGCAATGACTATTTGGTTATACCCGGAATAGCCATCGAGGAAGCAATAGTACTCATGCCCGGCTAATCTTTCCAACATCTGATTGATAAACGAAAGTGGAAAGTGATCTTTCCTCGTCATCAAATTTAACTTCCGATAATCAATGCACACTCTCCACCCTGTTTGAATTTTTGTAGGGATTAGTATGCTTTCCTCATTCTTCACCACTGTGACTCCCGATTTCTTAGGGATCACTTGTGTGGGGCTGACCCATTTACTGTCAGAGATGGGATATATAATTCCAGCATCTAGAAGTTTGATTACCTCATTTCGGACCACGTCTTGCATTATAGGGTTCAGTCTCCTCTGTGGTTCCCTAGAAGGCTTAGCATTGTCTTCCAAATGGATTCGATGCATACACACCGTGGGACTAATGCCTTTGATATCTTTTATCGACCAACCGAGGGCACTTTTGTGCTCTTTGAGTACATTCATGAGTTGGCCTTCCTGATCCGCATCCAATGTTGATGATATTATAACGGGTTGAGTTTCATTCTCCCCCAGGTAGACATACTTGAGATTTTTCAGAAGAGGTTTAAGTTCTAAGGACACTTTCTCCTCCTCTTTCGGCTTTTCCTTAATTAATTCAATTTGAGCTCCACAATCTATTTCCTTTTCTTCTCCCAGAAGTAGTGTGGAGTCCAACATGTGATTCACTTCTTGGATCAGTTGATCCACATCAAAATTCTCTCCAAAATGCGCAAGACAAGCTGCTAAAGGATCTTCAGTTTTGGATGCATGAAATATTTCTTCTACGATTTCATCAAGTATACATGCTTGTGCATGTTCATCATCCTCCATAGGCTGCTTGGCAATATTAAAAATATTAAGTTCCACTGTCATATTCCCAAATGACAGATTCATGATCCCGTTTCGACAATTAATTAGCGCATTAGAGGTTGCTAGGAATGGTCTTTCTAGAATCACTGGAATATTATTCTTCAAATTTGATGCTGGTTCAGTGTCTAGAACAACAAAATCTACAGGAAAATAGAAAGAATCCACCTTGATGAGGACATCTTCCACAATTCCACGAGGGATCTTTACGGACCGATCAGCTAACTGAAGGGTCATCGCAGTGGTTTTAAGCTCTCCCAACTCGAGCTCCTTGTAAACAGAGTAAGGCAACAAGTTGACACTTGCTCCTAAATCCAAAAGGGCCTGATCAATACAGTTATCGCCGATGATGATCGAGATTGTAGGACAACTTGGGTCCTTGTATTTGATTGGGAGCTTTGCTTGCAACACTGAACTAACCAACTCAACTAAGAAAGCCTTTTTCGGAATATTGGTCTTTCTTTTAATTGTGACCAATTCCTTCAAAAATTTTGCATAAGTAGGCACTTGTCGGATGGCATCTAGGAAGGGAATATTAATTTTTAATTGCTTGAAAATCTCATTTGTTCCTTCCACATCGCGATTTATCCGTGGTGCCATCAATCTTTGCGGATACGGTGCTTTAGGAACAAAACTTTTCTTCTGTTCACTCTTTTCTTCTGATGTTTCTTTTGCTTGTACTTTTTCTTCAATTTCTTCTTTCTCTTCAGATTTCTTCTCTCCATCAGACTTTTTCTCCTCCTCTGGCAACACTATTTTGTTATCGACCTGCTTCCCAGATCTCAACGTTGTGATCGCCCAAATTTGTTATTGATTTTCATCTTGTGATGAAGTTGATGTTTGTTCAACAACCATCTGACCCCTTGGGTTAGGAACTGGTTGGCTAGGAAACGATCATTTTTCTCTTTCACAGAGAAAAGTTGCCAATTGCCCAATTTGGGTTTCTATTTTAGAGATTGAGGATGTGTGAGAATGGATAAGTTTCATCAGGTCCTCAGTAGGAGTTTGTGTATGAGGACGTTGGGCAGTATTTCCCAGTGAATTGTTAAATCCAGGTGGTGGAAATGTTGGCACAAAATTCTGTTGTGGTTGGTTTTGATAACCTCCCATTGGTTGTGCAAATTGATAATTCTGATTGAATTGCCTGGTTGCCCCATCTGATTTTGATTGTATTGAAATTGATTTAGATTATTGATCCCTTGATGTTGAAATTGCCCTTGACCGTAGTTTTGCTAAGGTCCTTGGTTGAAATTTTGTTGGGGATAAAAGTTTGTCCCCTGTTTCCTGGGCTGTATTATTTGATTATCTTATTTCCATGAGAAATTTGGGTGGTTTCTCTAACTATTTGGGTTATTCTCATTGAAAACATTTCCTTGATTCTGCCCATAGTTATTCACAACATTTAGCTGTTCAGATGTGTCTTCATGGTAGGTCTACATTGAAGGACAATCATCTGCTAAATGCATTGGACTTGTACAAATTGAATATGGCTCAGATTGTGTATTTACCATATGCACATTCTTCTTTAATTTCAATTCCTCCACTTGTTGAGTGAGGAAATCAATTTTAGCCATCAGATCTGGGGAATCCTTTACTACGTATAGTCCTCCCTTCTTGGTTGAACTTCTAGCTTGATCACTAGCTTTGACTGGTTGTTCCCGAGTCTTTGTGAAATCCCAGTGCTGAGAATCCTCGACCAGCTTTTCTAGGAAAGCATAGGATTCAGTTTCCTTTAGGCTCAAGAATCCTCCGCCATTCATTGACTCTGCCAGATGTCTATTTGGTTGACTCAGTCCATTGTAGAAACACTGGACTAGTCTCCACTTTGAGTATCCATGGTGTGGACATTTGAGTAAGAGATCCATGAATCTATCCCAAGCTTCATATAATCTCTCATCTTCCTCTTGCGTGAAATCCGTGATTTCACGTCTAAGGACATTCGTCTTCGCCATAGAGAAGAACTTTGACAGAAACTTTTTGACCATCTGATCCCAGGTGGTTATGGATCTCGATGGTAGAGAATTTAACTACACTTTTGCTTTATCCTTTATAGAGAAAGGAAACAAGCGTAGCCTAACAGATTCTTCGCTGAAATTTTGGTAAACGGATGAGCAAACTTCGACGAAGTCTTTAACGTGCTGGTATGGGTCTTCTCTCTCCATGCCATGAAAGATTGGAAGGATTTGGATGACATTTGTACGAATTTCAAACCGGCCACCAGGTGTGGCGGGGTATACAATGCATGATGGGGTATTTGTAGTGATTGGAGAGAGCAGTTCTCTCAATGTTGGTTCTTCCTCTTGTTCGAGTTGTCCATTCATGTTGTCAGTCATATTGACTTCAGTGGATGATTCACTAGAGAATTTCTGCCTTGATCTAGCGTCCTTACGATTTGACCGGCAAGCACGTTCGATCTCAGAATTTAAAGGCTCTAAAGTTCTTTCTTTAGAAGACCTAGTGTGCATGCAAATGACGCACAAAGTGGAGGTTTCAGGCAGGAAAACCTCGAGAGAAATTTTTTTTTTTTTTTTTTTATGATTTTGTTTTTCGAATTTCAAATTTTAAAATTAAAATTTCTGAATTTTTTTTTTTTTAAATTTTTTTTTTTTTTATGATTTTGTTTTTCGAATTTCAAATTTCAAATTTTAAAATTAAAATTTCTGAAATTTTTTTTTTTTTTTTTTTCACAGAACACAGTCAATCGATTGAGGAATTTTTTTTTTTTTTTTTTTTCACAGAACATAGTCAATTGATTGAACACGAATTCTCAATCGATTGAGGAATTTTTTTTTTGTTTTTAAGCAGAGATACTGTTTTAATCCACGAAAATTCCTAAAATTAACTGTCTATTTCCTAAAAATTTAGATTTTCTTGATTTAATCCCCGACAACGGCGCCAAAAACTTGATGTGATTTTTTATTGTGATGTTTTACTCGCAAGCGCACAAATCAGATTGTATATAGTGGGTGCAGAGTACGAGATCGTTCCCACGAGGACTATTTTTAAAAGATCTAAAAAGACAAAACAGTAATTCAAGAAATCCAGCAAGAACTAACAGTAATCTACTAGTCTTATGATTTAAGTGGTTTGATGAGATGATAACTACTGACTACAAACTAAAATTTAATTAATGATTCAAAAATAAAGGAAAAGATGAAGATAAAGATGAAGATACTAAATCCTCCCATCTTTGGTCTGTTCTTCCCGTAATATAAATCTACAGATTAAATTATAAGATATACCATTCAAAACTAACATCTTTTATGGAAGATAAATGGTCAAAACCCTAATAGGTTCCACGTTGCATCCCTGCAATCAGGACTTAACTTTAGAGATGATTTTCATATACTGATCTGGGATCAAGGGCATGGCTCGGCTCACAAGATCTCAGGTTCAAATAAAAATCATCCCCAAAGTGGGTAAAAATTCCAATAAGAATACCACCATAGATCCGAAATTAAAGGCATGGCTCGGCACACTTGATTTCAGATTAGGGAGTACTTAAGATAAAATTATCATTACAGATCCAAGATTCAGGGCATGTCTCGGCACAGTTGATCCCGGATCATAATCGTAATTAAATCCACACGATGAAAGCAAAAAGACCATATAACAATGATTGGGTAAAATTACCGTCACAGATCTGAGATCCCGGGCATGGCTCGGCACACGCGATCTCAGTTAGTGGCGGGGATTTCATCCGTTCATGATAGCACAACAATCATAAAATAAAATCTCATATTTTAATCCTAGATTTATATTATTAAAAGTACATCCCTCGGATGGGGATCATTAGATCCCCATCCCTATGAATTTAGCCACATATGTTGTAATTAAATAACATAAATAAATAAGGAAGAGAAAATAACATTAATTTAATGAATTGAAAATACCTCAAACTTCAATAGAAATTACTTTGATCCAAAAGTACGATGATCTTTAGAAACGAAATTAATATAGAAATCACTTGAACAAAAATAATAAACTGAATGAATGAATACCAGAAATTAAAGGAACAAAGCTCTCAAAAGGAAAAAGGAATAATAAAAACTCTCTCTATCTCTACCTCTCTTCTAAAAAAATAAACTCTTCTAAAACTAAAATTCCCTAAACTCCAATTTCCCTTTTTCACAACTCGTAGCCTCCTTTTTATAAGGTCGGCCAACCCTAATCCCTAATACCTCAATCGATTGAGAATTAAATCTCAATCGATTGACTCTTAAGTGGAAAAAAAGTTGTTCTCTCCTGTCAATTGATTGAGACTTAATTCTCAATCGAGTGAGGTCTAAAAGCAATTTCCGTGAACTCCCGCCAAACTTTGTATCAGACACTGCCTCAGTATTTTGGCCATAACTGTCTGTCCCGAACTCGGATTGAGGCGATTCTTACAGCGTTGGAAAGCTGACGACGAGCTCTATAACTTTTGAGTATTAGCAATTTCCTGAATCGAATGTCTTGAAGGTTCAAATTGAGCTTCAAGTAGCACTAAATTCCCGATGACCCAAAGTTACAGTGTTTTGATATTATTTTCGAGATTCTTGGGCAGTTTTTTGCACTTAGATTATATTTACCTGAAACACTTCAAATCTAGTAATTCTCATCAGATAGCCTTCATCGGATAGCTAAATGTAGGTATTTAGGGGTAAAATATCATCATATTTCGCTACTCATCATTATGGAATCTTCAAATGAGAAATAGACTGAATTTTGAGGGTTAGAGAAGTGCAAACAGAGGTAGCTAGACTCCCAGTGCAAAATAGTGACCCAAAAGATGCAGAGAGAACACATTGACCCAAAAGATAATAACTAAAATGGTTGCTCTCAAAATAGTGAATTGATACTCTTTCTATATCACTTTAAGTCACAACCACTCATCTTATAGAATTCGCCGTGACAAATTAGTCCGTCCAAATCAAAAGAATTTAAATATTAAGGCTCCTGACGCTCCTAAAAGATGCGCAAGTGCAAAGTGCGCCACATTTCGCCTAAAGCCAATTTTTACAAGTACACCGTCGGGAGCATTATTCTTCCTTTTCACTCAAGTAGCTGAATATTGTACAAATGAGGACGCTACGTATATGTGGAAAGAATTTTCTTTTACTTCAACCAATTAATGTTAGATTAATTTGTAAGGGAACAAACTCTTAGTATTCAACAACAAAAAAAAAAAGGATTGCACACAAGTAATTTATTTGAAATATAAATTATTTACATAATCATTTTTATTTGAAAACCTGACAAAGTGTTCAATTAAGCATGCTTGAGCAAGAGATGAACTAGGAAGGGTGACCTCATGAGAAGTCCTTGCGAGAGAGCTTTGGTCATGGGGATGTTATGTTCAAACAATATATCCATATTGTATTTCTTGAATCATTTCATCCAGAGAAGGAGGATCAATCATTTCATCCAGAGAAGGAGGATCAATGTCAGCGTTGCCGTAAGTTGCAGTAACAGGAAGAGTAGCAATCGTGTCTCTCTTATTGATGATAACCGAATAATCAGGCCATTCGAGTGGGACTTTGTCGTTTAATAACTCAAGTATGCACATGAATTTAACACCTCTACCCGTTCTAGCTTCGCTCTCTTTAATTGGACTCTCGAAAAACTCCATAAATATAGCCATAGGGAGGTTGGTAAGGTAGTAATGGAGTATATCTACAAATGCTTGTTCCATGTAATCAGATAGTTCAGTGATATTTGCAAAGACGCAATTCTCCGAAGTCAAAATAGTGCAAATTATAGATTTATAACTCCCATGATCGGCTTTGTTACGTAGATCCTGAATATATTCAAGCGCCTGCTCTTTATCATCCCTGCCATCAGGTTTTGGTTTTCGTTTAAATAGCTCAGAGAATTGGTCAAGTTGTTCTCAATACTCGTCGGCTTTGTTCTTCAAGCTCCCGGGTTCCATTTTGTTTTCAATAAAATTGATGAGTTCCAAAGCTTCAGTTAGATAATCATTAAGGTCATTTGAAATGGAATAGGTGGAAATTTTTGCAAGGGTTACCATTGATTGGCGCGAAATTGGCTCGATTTCTGGAAATTGTTCTCTATAGCCTTTCATAAGGGTAAAGAGAGACGTTGGTTGCGGGGTTGAAGGAAATGTTTTAGACAAGAGCTTGATGAGAGGAGTTGGAGCATCCGTCTTACTTTTCATCATCAATTTCTTCATCTTCTCTTTTGCCATTGCTGATGTCCACTTTTCCAGCGCCTCGTCATCGTAGATGCTCTTCCATCTATCGACACTCCATGTGTCGTTGGAATCCGACCCCTTTTTCTTGTTTTTAGATTCTGTAGTATGCTGGCCCGAGGAGCTCATATCCACACCGTTGGAATCCGACCCCTTTTCCGTGTTTTTAGATTCTGTAGTATGCTGGCCCAAGGAGCTCATATTTTCCCATGGAGAACATATTTTTCTCACCATCAAACACAAAATTACAACTAATGTGCTGGCCGAAACAATCAATACGTTCAGAACCGACAACGACCACTTGATAATAAGTTTAGTCGTTCGGTATTTATGGGATCGGAGATGGAATTCCCGTGTAAAGGTGGAGAAGAAAGCGACGAGTGTTTCATTTATAAACAATGTCTTCCAAGCTTCAAACTTCAAGTTCCTGGTTACCAAATTCACACAAACCACCAAGAAGAATGAAGCCATGGAAGTCATTGTTTATTGATAATTATTTGAGGCAATTTCCTCTTGATTTCAGTGGGAGAAAACTCAACTCCCAACCTTTATGGTGACTTCCTCCTTCCTCTAAACTAAGGAGATCTGAATTAGGTACTCCGTAGGAACGCCAAAAGCAATAGATAGAATCTTCCATGTGGTAGGTTGCAATGTGGATTGGAAGCAGCCAAAAGATTTGCTGCTTAAAAAAATTGAATCGTTGTGATCAGTATAACTGTTCATGATGCATATGATCCCTGCCTATCATTGTTCAAAATATTGTTTGATATATATCGGTTTTCTAGGCTTGAAAACCGAGATTTTGAACTTGGCTGCCTATTGTTTATTTTCAACCCTTCACTTAGAGGCTTTTGATCAGATGGGTTGAATAATTTGAAAAAAAATTATTCTTGTGAACCATGCAAATGTTGATGATCAAGATTGAGATGATCCAGCGTATCTATATGTTATATATAGGTGAAAATAACACTATCTTTGTAACGACCCCGAAAATTAGAACACGAGCCTGACTGCTTTGATTCGCGTGCCCGGCACGGAAACCAAGGTTGATTCAAAAACTTTAGGGTTATATTAGTTTAAATAATGTGGCACTGTGGTGAGATGAGATCACGTGTGAAATTTCATCTAGATCCTAGATGTGTAGAGGGTAGGTGGAACACGTTGCGCAGAAGCAACTGTGTTCATGCTTCACACCGGAACAGGCACCAAGGGCAAAACAGGAATTCTGTTTTGAGGAGGTAGCTTATAGAGGAAGGAAGGGAGACAAGAGAGGAGAGACTTCCACTTTTCTTCTCCTTCATCCCCTTGCCCTAATTGCTCCATAGGTTGGAGATTTGTGCTAAGAAGGTGTGAAAGAGATCCTTTGAGAGAGAAGAAAAGGGGTTAGCAAGAGAGAAGATGAGGGATTTCTAAGCTAGAGTAGCTAGACCAAGGTGATTGAGTTACAGGGTTTGAGATTGTGTGAGGCCTTGATCCGTCGAAAGTGAAGAGCTTCTCACGGATCCGGATCGAGGAAGAGCTCGAGATCTAGGTTTGAAACCCTCTTTCGGTCATTCTTGAACCCAAGAAACCCTGAACAAGGTGAGTTGTGTGTGTTAAATAGGGTTAAATGAATAGCTTAAAGTGTGTATTTATGAGGTATTAATGGTGATTGAACAATCATTAGTGGAGGGAGATCAAAAATGGATGGGAGGTGAACTCCATTAATGACAGCTTTTCTGTCATTGGTGATCGATCACCAAAGGGTGGTGATCGATCACTGAGGGTTGGTGATCGATCACCAAGGACTGGTGATCGATCAATCTGTATAAGCCTCATGGGAAACAGAGACCCCAGAAGCTGGGAAGTTCTTGCCCGAGTGGGTGATCGATCACCAAGGTGGTGATCGATCTACAAGGGGTTGGTGATCGATCACCAAGGTGGTGATCGATCTACAATGAGGTTAGTGATCGATCACCAAGGTGGTGATCGATCAATCTGTATAAAGGAAGTGATGTGGAGGAGGAAGTTTTTGAAATTAGCATTGGTGATCGATCACCAAGGTGGTGATCGATCTGAGAGGTTGGTGATCGATCACCAAGGTGGTGATCGATCAACCTTGATGTTGAGAGAGAGATAAGCGGGTTGGTGATCGATCACCAAGGTGGTGATCGATCTGATGGAGTGGTGATTGATCACTCACCTGTTTTTACTGTCTTGACTTCATGAAGTAGACACCGGATATTGTGGGTAGTTCTCTGACGTTCTAACACTTAATGTAATGTGCATATGGTATAGGATAAACCCGCACGTCCGAAAAAGCTTTGGATTTGCTTAGAAGATAAACTGCTCGAGGTAGGAGAAACCAACTTAAACCGCTTTTGAGTATGATTTTATGTTCATTTCATGTTCATGCCACGATTTACATTTTACCAAGCATGTATGCATATACGATCCTTGTCGCTTTGATTGCTTCCGATCGTATATCCAAAAAAATCATTTCGAATTCGCTATCTGATCTGTGAGGTATATAAGTATGTGATTTGATGATTTAATCCAGATGATCCCCACCGGCCCAGCGGTATATCCGGAGTCCAGGCACACTTGTGCATTTGCTTTCAAATCCTCGGCACAATAGCGCTCCATAGATGAGGCATTGTTGCACTTTCAAAATTGTTCATGTGAACGACGATTTGGTTGGGTTTCTATCGGTCATTCTGTTTACTCCGTGCTATCTACCACGGAGTTTCTTAAGTTAAATAGACACACTTTAAGTATTCTGATAATATATCTGCATAACATCTGACATCTTGTATAAGGTTTCCAGCTTTTAACTGATTTGCTTTGAGTACATGATCTGGATTTGTTTTCTGATATGAGATAGCATGATCTGCATATTCAATTCATTTAGATGGATTTTCTTCTATTGAGCTATGATGTAGCTCACCCTGCTTTATGAAATCTTTTAGGTTCTGAGGCTGCAGTGCCCGGCACCGAGAGTGACCCGGACTATCAGCCAGATCCCGAGGCCGAGGCAGAGGACGAGGAGACGGACGTCCAAGCGGACGAGTTTTATCCGTAGCCTGGGTACTGATGCCCGACATTTTGTACTTTTGATCTTTTGGACTATTGTGTGCCTGGTGGCCACCTTTGTATAAACATATGTAGTCCTACATTTACTTATTTTATGTTAGTCCACATTCCATTTCGGAACCACTATCGGGAACCATTGTTTGGGTGATGTACGTCCATCACCGATGGTTCTTCCTGGTTCCTTTTTGGGAATGTGTATGTTTTTCCTTACATTTAAATATTATTGACGTGTATTTAGCGTAGAAATTGTTTGACTCAGACTACCGCTGCTCGGATGTGTCCACCTAGCTTCAGCTATATGCGCGGACACGTGTGATCGATCCGGGATCATCCAGAGTATGATCCTAACGGCACGAATTTCTGGAGACGGAAATCCGGGCTGTTACAATCTTTGGTGCTTGCTCTCAACAAAGGATCAAAATTTCAGTTACGGGCATGACCGAAATCGAAACCGAAATTCAAAATTTCGGTCGAAAACCAAATTTTAGCCGAAATTTGAGTCCCATACAAAAATGACTGAAATTTCGGTCCAAATTATCATTTCAGTAATGACCGAAACCGATAATTTCAGCCGAAATTTTGATCCTTGCTTGGCTCTCATACTAGCAATAATGATGCTTACTTCATATTATTATATGGAAGCCAGAGCGTCTGGCTGATATTAGTGTTCGATACTGAGAATGACGTCATGGTGTCTTAGACTTTTGATGTGTGCACCAAGGATCAAAATTCAGGCCGAAATTATCGGTTTCAGTCTCCACCGAAACGATAATTTGGACCGAAATTTCGGCTAAAATTTCAATTTCGGTTTCGGTCATGCCTGAAACCAAAATTTTACCCGAAATTTTAATCTTTGGTGTGCAGGAGCTTTCAATCAATTGGTAGGTGCAATCAATCACATGGTCGCAACACATAAATCTTTTTTTTTTTTTGTCTTTTTTGCATCAAATGTGTCTTCCGATTATAATTTATATATATTTTTTTACTTCTCCGGTGCATGTGCTTGGGAGGGTTTGGTAGTTGGATTTATGGTCATATTTAATGTTGGTTACTTTATAATATATAATTAAAATATGACTTGGCCAACAATGGCGACTATGGAAGTTAGTCCCTATGCTTTATTGGATTAAAAAGACTCCTTCAAAAATGGATGCCATTGCTTGCACATACGTAGTTGCGATGTGAAAATATCATCGTAGCTGTCTGATTTGAAGTCCTAATCCCATAAAATACTCAGTAAGAAACACGCTATAATGTGATTAAACTCAGGTAATTGGGGCAGCATCAAATCATACCATAGACATTATTTTTCCTGCCAATCTTTAACAAATATTTTTAGATAATGGCCATCAAGTGTTATTGGGGAGAATCTTCAAGGTGAGGTTCAGATTGCTGATGAAGACAATGGAGGGGTGGATGTTATGCCTGAAGCCCAGAATTCTGGGAATATTGATCATGCGGTTAAGGAGGCTACCAAACATTCGATTGAGGAAGGAAAGGAGGACTCGCCTGGTCGGTCTCACAGGAAAGATTTGGAGGATTGTGTCCTAGATTTCTCGGAGTTGCATGCTGGGGACGATGGTGATGGAGATAGGGACGCGTTATGTGAGGAGTATCTTTCGGAATCTGATGGGAGTCAAAGCGTCATTGAACCTTTGGTGGTATCTGATCACGAGGACAGCCATATTGTTAGGGACTCTTTTATTTTAGTAAATCTGATGGGGCATCTGCTAATCTGATTTGGCAAGAAGTTGTAAATAGGAAGTCTCCTAATTCGTCTTCAACTAGAATTCCTCGGAAGCCTATAGCAGTGGACCACGACCCTTTTTTGAGTAACCAATTCCTTGAATTGGGGGATGACAATTCGGATATTGCCTGTGGAATCCTTCAAGACAGCAAGAGGAATATTGTCTCCCTCAAATCTATTATTGGAACTGAGGTAAGCAAGGATGGAAAAGGCCGGAAAACCAAATCAGGCGGAATTCTTCCTCTAAGAAGCACGGCAGCAGTGCTGTTCACAAACCAACCTCCACTACTCAATGAATATAGCATCGTGGAATATCCGAGGTACGAATCACCAGAAGAAAAGGAGCGCAATTAAAGATTTAATAAAATCAGAAAATCTGGGTATTATCAGCATCTTAAAAACAAAAATCAGTTAAGGCAAGAGCGGAAAAAATAAAAAACTCGATTATGCGAATGTGGAAATTGCTTCATAATTATGAATCTCATCACTATGGGAGAGTGTGGATTTTATGGGATCCCATCAAATTCGATATTATTCAGAATATTGAAAATGATTAGATGGTTCACTGTAAGGTTACTAGGAAAACTGATGGTGTTGAATTCTTTTTTACAACGGTTTATGGTTTGAATTTGGCATCGGACAGATGTACGTTGTGGACCCAATTGCTTAATATTTCAGGCGTGATTGATAAATCGTGGTTAATCTCAAGAGACTTCAATTGTATTAGGAGCAGAGATGAAAAAATTGGGGGAAAAATTGTTCCTATGTGTATTATTAATGCTTTTAATAATTGTATTGAAAGTTGCTTACTATCTGACATGAGGTGCATTGGCAATTCTCTTTCCTGGTCCAACAGATCTTCAGGTCCAAGGAGGATCTTAGGACGATTGGATCGTACCCTCATCAATGGGGATTGGAGGAACCTATTTCCAAATGTAGTGGTGGATTATCTCTCGGCCGATATCTCAGACCACTCACCTCTTGTTATTAGAATGCAGCACCATAAGGACCAGGAACCGAAGCCCTTCAAATTCTTCAAGATATGGTGCTTGCAACCAGATTTCAGGGACATCGTATTGAAGTCGTGGAGCCAAGAGGTGGATGGTACCGATCTCTTCAAACTTCAGCAGAAACTTCAGCGACTCAAGAAGGATATTAGAGAATGGAAGAACAATAGATTTGGGTCCATTCATAAGCGTCTCAATGAAGCGAGGAAGTAGGTTCATTCAATTCAAAATGCTATTCAAAATAGTCCTCTGGACCCTGTATTAGCTTCAGCAAAAAATGATGCTCTTCAGCATCTAAACTCGGAGTTAGATATGGAGGAAAGTTTCTATAGACAGAAGGCTAGAGTTAATTGGGCCACGCAGGGCGACAGAAATACAAGGTACTTCCATGCCTTAGTCAAGAACAGAATTGCTAGAGACAGCCTTTTTGAATTATTGGAAGAAGGGAATAATCGCTTGGTGAGTCCGAAGGAGATTGGCGAGCATGTGGTCAAATATTATAAAGATATATTTACTCCATCTAGCTCGGGTAATATTCCTTTGTTCCCATTCAAACAGAAGCTTTCTTAGGCCGATACTGGTTTCCTTTCTTGCCCTATTTCAAAAGAGGAGATCAAAGATACTATTTTCAACTCTCCTGCAGATAAAGCGCCAGGCCCAGATGGTTTTTCTGCTGAGTTCTTCAAAACCTACTGGGATATTGTTGGTGAAGATGTGACCAAAGCGGTAAGCAATTTTTTTTGGCATAAGAAACTTTTGAAGTCTATTAACTCCACGTTTATTAGACTTATTCCTAAACAAGAAGATGCTAACTCTGTTGCTAATTTTAGACCCATTGCTTTATGTAACTTTATCTATAAGGTCATCACCAAGATATTGGCCAATCGTTTGGCAACGGTTCTCCCTGGGCTAGTCAGCCCTAATCAATCTGCCTTCATCAAAGGACGGAAGATTACTGAAAATATCCTCTTAGCACATCAGCTACTTCGAAAGTTCCATCTGAACAGTGGCCCCAAAGCTTGGTGTGCAAAGATCGATATTAAGAAAGCATATGATAGAGTCCGATGGGATTTTATTCTTGAAATCCTTAATTAATTGGGTTTCAATGAAATATGGATCAGTTGGATTGCTGAATGCATTACTACTCCTACTTATTCTATTCTGGTCAATGGTTCGCTGCATGGCTTCTTTCAAGGTGCATGTGGTATTCGACAGGGCGATCCTCTCTCACCTTTGCTGTTTACCTTGGTTATGGAAACTTTCACATCCTTACTTGACAAAGAAGTTGAAGAAGGTAACGTTGGCATTCTGAGTCTTTGTGATGGACCCGAGATCTCTCACCTCATGTTTGCGGATGACTTGCTTCTTTTCTGTAATGAAGATATTAATTCGGCCGTGACTATTCAGAATCTGCTGGATATATTTCATGATTGTTCGGATCTTATGGCTAATGATTCTAAGAGTGCTATTGTTTTCAGCAAAGCTTGCAACAGTAAGATTGCTATTCGATCGATTTTAAATTTTCGTGAGGATTTTTTTCCAATAAGATATTTGGGGGTTCCTTTATTTGCTTCAAGAATGAACCATTCGCTATGTACTCCATTGATTCAAAAAATTCAAGGTCGCCTAGAGAGTTGGAAAGGGCACGTTCTATCTTATGCTGGACGTCTACAACTTATTAATTTTGTGTTGAGTAGTTTTCACATTTATTGGTCTGGGGCCTTCTGTCTCCCTAAAAGGACTATCAAACAAATAGAAGGCATTCTGTGTAGATTTTTGTGAAGAGGCCCTTCTCTAGCACAATCTATGCACCCAATCAGTTGGAGCAGTTTATGTAAATCGCTTGATGAAGGCGGGCTTGGAATCAGGAGATTAAAGGACTGGAACTTGGCTGGTATGGCAAAACTGTTTTGGACCCTTGTTTATGATGGATCATCACTTTGGAGCAAATGGATTACAGCTAAATACATTGGTGATCATAATATTTGGGAATGTATGGGTCCTAATGATTCTTCGTGGGCTTGGAAAGGCATAATCCGGGCTAGGGATCTTGTTAAAGATAATTCTAGAATCATTCTAGGAGATGGGAGTCAAGTTAGTTTCTGGTTTGATCATTGGATTGATGGGCACGCGTTGATTCCCATATATAGTCGACGTCTCATTCATCAATCTGGAATTCATGAAAGGGCGACTGTATAGGAGGTTTTACACCATGGTATGTGGAATTTGCCGAAGCCTTCAACCCGTAGAATGGAAGAAGCGTGGTAAGCGATTAATAATGTATATGGTCCTCCTGATGGGGGTTCTGATAAATTAATTTGGGAACCTTCTGCGAATGGGATCTTTAGTATTAAGTCGGCCTGGCAGTGTATTAAAGATGAGAATCCAAAGGTTGAGTGGAGCAAATTTCTGTGGAACCAACAAATTATTCCCAGACAAGCTTTCTGTGTTACAATGGATAATTTGTGTAAGAGAGGAATGGTTATTCCTTCTAGATGCGTGCTGTGTTGGAGCCATTGTGAGGACATTGATCACATCTTCTTTGCTTGTGGCTATTCCAGTTGGATTTGGCGGTCGATTAAGGCGAGATTGACTCTTTTAGATAGAAATATCTTACCATTGAAGGATGAATTGGCAAGATGCAAGAATGCTGCG
Source organism: Chloranthus sessilifolius (assembly GCA_021018995.1). Lineage (NCBI taxonomy): Eukaryota > Viridiplantae > Streptophyta > Magnoliopsida > Chloranthales > Chloranthaceae > Chloranthus > Chloranthus sessilifolius. The sequence goes on from CM037592.1 coordinate 83,443,478, forward strand.
AAATGTAGAGGTAGGAAAGCTGCTCTAATCAAGAATGCTTTTTGTGCGACTATATACCACTTGTGGAAAGAAAGAAACGACAGAATATTTCAAGATCGTCAAAGGCATAAGAAGAATGTCCTACATTCTATCATTCATGATATTTCCTTTAGAGTTGATGGTCTTGGAATTCAAGAGAACGATAGCTTAATGTCTTTAATATGGCGATTAAAAAAGGTGCAGCCTAAGCCTCCTTCTCAATGTTGTTGGCATCCCCCGAAGAATGGCTATCTGAAGCTTAACGTTGATAGAGCAATCACGGATGGTAGGGCCTCTATAGGTGGACTCATCAGAAATAAGAGTGGAGATGCTCTGATTGCGTATTCCCATTATCACTGATAATATTCTACATTGCAAAATTTTGGCTTTAGTCCGAGGTGTAGAAATGGGGGTAGATATTGGTGCAAAAACCCTTCAAGTTGAATCCGATTCTAGTAAGGCTATTGATGCAATTTTAGGTACCAATAGTCCACGGAAATATCGTAAGGATATCGATCAAAACAACTACCTAAGTAGGAGATTCTTTGAGATATCTTTCAAACATGTGTGGCGCGAGACCAATGGATGTGCGGATTTCTTAGCTAAGCATGGTCTTCATGCTGATTCTGTGGTGCATTGGAACCCTTTATATTTCCCTTCTAAGCTTCTTTCTCTCATTAGAAAAGATTTGATTTACATGTACATTCGTCATTGATCTTTTCTAATAATAAGGGGTGAGGACCCCATAACCTCGCTTACCTATCAAAAAAAAAAAAAAGTGTGGTTCGATATAGCACACGCTTCTAAAACAACTGTCAAATTGTTACATCTATCAATGACAAGTTATAAGCATCCATAATAAAATATTTAGTGTTGGGTAGACATTCGAGTGCGAGTAAGGTGACCTTAAGGGCTCGTTCCGCACTCTCCTCTGAGAAACTCATTTTTTGAGAAAAACGACTACCTTAGTTTCTGCCCAGAAAGTCACTTTCTGAGTGATTGTTTTTGAGCTACTTAGAAACTCTTTTTCTTAGGAAAGTTGACATTTTCTTATGTTCTACACTTTCTCAAGAAAGTGTAAAGAAAGTGCATTGTGTACTTCTACGCCTTATATCCGCACGTATTTATGGCCTTCATCAAAGCAATTATATTGATTGGATGATCGTCAAAATTTATATGCTTTAAATTGGTAATGTATTTAACACTTTTGTCGGTCAGATTCTCGAAATGTGGTCTTAAACGTGTACACCGACGGGGACTTACTTGAAAACCGATAGTTATCAGTTTGGTTTTGGTTTGAGAAACTAGAAATCGATAGTTATCGGTTCGATTTGTTGGATTACATCAACTAGGATTGGAAGAAGATGACACTCTAAAGAGAAGAAAGTTGTTCTCTTGTGTAGAAAAATATCAAAAATGAAGACTAAAGTAATATATTACTTAGAACCTTTCAAATTTCATTCATATGACTTGTAAAATGAAAATACATGAGTGATAAATATAGCCCAAAATATAAATCCGAGAATAAATAAGCATACACTTCCAAAGCAACAACTTAGCCTAGAAAAAGATAGAAAATTATATTCTCAAAGTATATTCCATATTCTCAAGATGCCACATTAATTACACCAATTTCCTATGACAAAAAAGAATTCAAGATTGACAATATGGCTGCAAATGGGCCAATGACCCAAAAGATAAAATGGGTCAGATAGGCCGGTCTAGCTTATAATTCTAGCAGCCCCCCTTGAGCTAGACCAATTGAATGCCGAGCTTTTCTTTGATCTTCATAAAAGTTTCTTTCTTCAATGCCTTTATAAAAAATATCCACTATTTGATCTTGTGATTTGTAAGGTTTCACATCAATTTCACCATCATTGATTAAGTCACGGATGAAATGATACTTAATTCGAATGTGCTTACTTTCGTAGTGAAAAACGGGATTCTTGATTAGTGCAATGGCTAAACGATTTTCACAAAATAAATTTGTCACTTCAATTGATGGATGCTTAAGTTCTTCTAAGGCCCATCTTAACCAAAGTGCTTGACAACCCGCTGATGCTAATGAAATGTGCTCCGCTTCGGTTGTAGAGAGAGCAACAACTTGTTTCTTTGAAGTCCATGAAATTGAACCCGAACTAATATTAAAATTATAATCGAAAGTGTTTTTGCCATCATCTACACTTTCACCCTAATCACTATCACAATATCCAACCAAACATGAATTTTGAACCCCTGTATACTATCATTAATGGTACCACATGCATATCGCAAAATTCCCTTTCTGACATTCTAATGACTTCTTCAAGGTGATTCCATAAAACGGCTAATCATGCTAACCGCAAACATAATATCCGGTCTTGTGGCGATCAAGTACATGAGGCTATCAACAAGACTCCGATAAAAAGTTTCATTAACTCTTTTTTCATTATCATTTTTGCTAAGTTTTAAATCAACCTCTATTGGAGTGTAAATAGGATTTGCATCTTCTATTCTAAACTTTTTCAATAAATCTTTTGCATACTTCTTTTGAAATATAAAAATTCCATCTTCATTTTGCTTTACTTCAATGCCAAGAAAAAAATGTAGGAGACCCATATCTGTCATCTCAAATTCAAGCATCATAGATTTTTTTAATTCATCACATATGCATGAACTATTATCGGTGAAGATTAAATCATCAACATATAAACAAACGATTAAGAACTCACCTTCAGTGTTTTCTTTGATGTAGAGAGACTGTTCAAAAGGACACCTTTTGAATTCATTCTTTATGAAGTACCCATCAAAACGACTATACCATGCCCTTAGTGCTTGCTTTAAACCATATAGTGTTTTCTTCAATCTACAAACTTTGTGCTCTTTACCCTTTTCCACAGACCCGAGAGGTTGATTAACATAAACTTCTTCTTCAAGAATACCATTTAAGAATGCTGATTTGACATCCATTTGATAAACCTTCTAATTTCTTTGAGCCACCAATGCTTAGACCAATCTAATAGTACTCTCAAGCCGAACAATGGGAGCAAAAACTTCATTGAAGTCTGTCATATCTTTGCTTGTAGCCTTTCACCACTAACCGAATTTTGTGTCTGTCAACTTCACCTTTGCATTTAACTTGGTTTTATATATCCATTTTACACCAATGGATTTGTGCCCATTTGGAAGTCCCCTTAACTCAAGTCTAATTTCTTTTAATGGAATAAATTTCTTGATTCATTACATAGTTTTACTTTTCTTCTTGAGATGCTTCTTTAAAAAAAATTGGATCGGCATCGGCATATAGTGCAAAGTTAATCTCATCTTCATCAAAAAGTCTTCTTGATGCTTCATAAATTTCATTGATGCTTTTGGTCTTCTTTGGAGGAGAAATAGAACTCGTTGATGATGATGATGATGATGAAGATGAAGATGGAGAGGAAGTGCTATCCTCTTCATGCTCACAATTTTGAGCATCTTTCAATTCTTCTTTGTTGATACAAATAGACTTTTGTGTCTTTTCTTGGAAATCCCAATCCCAAACTTCTTCTTCATTAAATTTTACATCGCTACTTATGATAGTTTTCTTAGTGATGAGATTAAATAATTTGTATGCCTTTGAAGTTTCACTATAACCAATAAGAATGCATTTTTCAGATTTATCATCCAATTTTTTTCTTCTTTCATCCAGCACATAAGAATATGCAATGCTACCAAATATCCATAAATGCGCAACACATGGTTTGTATCTATTCCATGCTTCTTGTGGTGTCATGCCTTCAATACTTTTGGATAAGACACGATTCAAAAGATAGTTGGCACATTAAATGGCTTCGGTCGAAAATATATTTGGCATCCCTTTGGCTTTTAACATGCTTCTAGCCAATTCCATAAGTATTCTATTTTTTCTTTCGGTAACACCATTTTGCTGAGGTATGTATCGAGTGGTTAATTGATGCCGAATGCCATTATCTTTTAAGAAATTCTTAAAATCATGAGAAACATATTCACCACCTTGATCGATACGCAAAGTTTTCAACATAAAATCACTTTGCTTTTCAACCACGGTCATAAATGTTTTGAAGTGGTTGAATACCTCAGATTTTTCTTTGAGAAAATAAACCCAAGATTTACGACTATAATCGTCAATAAAAGTGAGGAAATAACGATTACCGACAATGGAAGTTGTATGCAGAGGCCCGCATAGGTCCGAATGAACAAGCTCAAGAGGATTTGATGCCCTTCAAGCTTTTTCAATCGGAAAAGAATTTCTTTGATGCTTTTCAAGTTTGCATCTTTCACAAACTTGGTCTTTGCGATCAATATTTGTCATACCTCTCATCGTGTGATTTTTGCACATGAGAGTCAAAGAGCTAAAACTCAAGTGGTCATACCGAAGATGCCATAACCATGATTTGTCTTGGATGATAGAATTGAAACAAGGAAGAACTTCATAAAACATCTTGTTTTGAGTCATCTTTACTTTGGCAATGAGAGCATTGTTCATCTCCTTGATTTCACATGCATCTCCTTTGAAATAAATATTGTGTCCTTTCAAAAGGAGTTTTCCAACATTTAGAAGATTGTGCTTGAGGCCGGGTACATAGAAAACATTTGAGATGTGTTTGATGCCTTTCTTTGATTGAACAAGAATATCACCTCTTCCCTTTACGGAAAGTCGTTTATCACTCATATATTTTCATTTTACAAGTCATATGAATGAAATTGAAAGGTTCTAAGTAGTATATTACTTTAGTCTTCATTTTTAATATTTTTCTACACAAGAAAATAACTTTCTTCTCTTTAGAGTGTCATCTTCTTCCAATCCTAGTTGGTGTAATCCAACAAAGTGGTATCAGAGCTTGAGATTCATGGCTTCCAATATGTTATAACCTCAACTTCCTCATTTCACTGGTAAGAACTACAATCAATGGAGTATTCAAATGAAGGTTTTATATGGGTCTCAAGATTTGTGTGATATTGTTGAGATCGGATATGTAGAATCGGAGGATCAAGCGGTTCTCACACAAGATCAACTCAATGAGTTGAACAAACATCGCAAGAAGGACAAGAAGACTTTGGTCTTTATCTATCAAGCTGTGGTTGAAGTTATCTTTGAAAGAATTTCATCGGTGTCATCGGCAAAGCAAGCATGGGATACCCTCTATGCTTCATACAAAGGCGAAGATAAAGTCAAATTGGTGCGGCTCCAAAGTCTTCGAAGTGAGTTTGATTCTATAAGAATGAAGGATTCGGAAGTGGTTGAAGATTTTTTCAATCGAGTAATTTCTCTCGTTAATCAATTAAGGATTAATGGTGAAAATCTTCAAGATCAAAGAATTGTAGAAAAAATTATTAAAAGTTTGACTCGTAAGTTTGAATATATTGTTGTTGCAATTGAAGAATCTAAGAATTTATCTACTTTGTCTTTGGAAAGTTTGTTGGGATCACTTCAATCCCATGAACTTCGTATGAAGCAATTTGATTCTTCTCTAGAGCAAGCTTTTCAAACTCAAATTTTCTTTAAGGAAAGTTCTAGAGGTGGAAGAGGAAGGCATTCTAATCACGGATGAGAAAGGCATAATGGAGGAAGATATCAAGCAAAAGAAAGAGATGAAGATGAGTCATCTACGTCATCAAGAGGAAGAGGAAGAGGTCGACCTTTTTCTAATGTTCAATGTTATCATTGTCAAAAACATGGTCATACCATAAAATTTTGTAGAAAAAATTAGCAGAAGAAGAAAAAAAGGAATCAAATTTTGTTCAAGAGAACAATCAAAGTAAGGAAGATGACACTCTTTCTTGCTTGCAATGTTCAAGAAGTTGCATTCAATGAAGATTGGTATCTTGATAGTCGTTGCAGTAACCACATGATGGGAAATAAAGGCGTATTTGTCATTTTGGATGAATCTATTCAAAGTGAAGTAAGGATCGGCTCTGATACCACTTTGTTAAACTACACCAACTAGGATTGGAAGAAGATGACACTCTAAAGAGAAGAAAGTTTTTCTCTTGTGTAGAAAATCATCAAAAATGAAGACTAAAGTAATATACTACTTAGAACCTTTCCAATTTCATTCATATGACTTGTAAAATGAAAATACATGAGTGATAAATATAGCTCAAAATATAAATTTGGGAATAAATAAGCATACACTTCCAAAGCAACAAACTAGCCTAGAAAAAGATACAAAATTACATTCTCAAAGTATATTTCAAATTCTCAAGACACCACATTAATTACATCAATTTCCAATGACAAAAAAGAATTCAAGATTGACCAATATAACTGCAAATGGGCCAATGACCCAGAAGACAAAATGGGTCTGTCTAGCTTATAATTCTAACACGATTTCAGTTTAGCATGAAAGCCGGCCAAAACTGACCCGATAACACCCCTACCTATTTTCATATTTTTTACATATAAAATATCGGCTTTGGTCGCATTGACCTTGCACAACCTGATTTTCGCCCGACCCGACCCAACCTCTTAGTCAACCTGAGTTAGATGTCTCATTCATGATGCCCGACCCGGTAAAATATCGGGTAGCTCTATCGAATGACAACCCTACCCATGGAATACCGTCTGTGCACGACTGTAACCTTATTAAAAAAATTCAATATAAATGAAAGAAATAGGAGTCAACATAGGGCCAAACATAATTACCTAGTAAGATATCAGGAAAAATCAGTGAAGGAAAAAAATAAAAAAATAAATAAATAATTTGAGGGATCAGCCCAACCCGTTACTGAAACCTTAACTCGATCCTTACCGAGAAAAAATGCGTTTAAAACACAAAAGTCACATTTTTTAAGTAATCGCTTTTGTTTTAATAAAATGCGTTTTAATCGTGAAAGAACAAATTTTCAAAAAATGGCGATTAAAATGTTTCTAAAAACAAATTGGCGAATTTGGTAACTATGACACCACATTTAAACAAAGAAAACAATGTTGACTGGTGTCAATCAGATGATGTTGAGCTTTCACATCCAAATCATGCATAAAAAAATCTTGAGATCATGGGTCTTGCATCAGACGGTCATCGCTCTCAAAACTCAAGCCATCGAAATCAGATCGAACACTACATAATGAATATTTTTAACAATTTTCTTATGCAAGCAAATTTCATAAAAAATAAAATAAAATAATACAGGTGTTCCTTTGGGTAATAAATTGTTGCGTTGAAAGTGATCTTTATAAGGGCAGATCTTGTATAATGGAATTTAGGCTTAACTGGATGATGTCCAACTAGTTGCTTAACAGTATAACCTGCTATCAGTATTTTGTTTTTCCATGCTATAGTCAGTTATAACTAACTTTCTTCCCATGGGTGGAGTATACTCAACCACCTCAGAAAGTGCCTTTTCCTGGGAAGAATACTTCGAAAACTAAGTGTCCCTTTCAGCAGAAATTGGTTGGAAAACACAGAAACCAAGAAATCTCTCGAACACAAGGAAACCTCAGAAAATGCTCAGAAATAGCATTTTCTGTGGAAAAGCCTCAGGAAATGGCATTTTCCTGGCTCTCAAATGAGGCCTAAGAAAGTTTCCATCTTTTGTTGGATATTCGTGGTCAACACCTTAATCTATCTTTGGGTGTAACGACTCGAAATTCTCACACAAGACTAACGTGGAATACCATGTCATATAAACTTAGTCCATAAGCCTATAAGCGAAATTTCTTTTATTTTTTTAAAGAAAATAATACAAATAATCATCAGCAGCCTCCTCCACCTTCGGCATTTGTAGAGTTCAGGAGGATGATACCCCCTAGTTTTTGTGGTCAGACTGATCCACTTGAAGAGGAGAAATGGCTGAACCAGATGGAGAAACTTCTTCAACGATTGCCATGTACTGAGGAGGAAAAAGTAAGTTGGGCTTCTTTTCAATTAGAAGGTGAAGTTGAATCATGGTGGAAGTTTGTATTAATAACCAGAGAGCAGGATAACCTTGCTGGGTTATGGACTTGGGAGAAATTTGTCGAAGCGTTCAATAAGGAATATTTTCCCAAGCAAGTGAGAGGTCAGATAGCTGTGAAGTTTATGAATTTGGAACAAGGGGGAATGTTCATACGAGAGTATGGGACGAAGTTTACAAGGTTCTTAAGGTTTGCCCCATAATATGTGGCCACAGATCTGATGAAGGTCAATAAGTTCAAACGCGGCTTAAGGCCGAACATACACGATAGAATTTCTGTGTTAGAATTAGAGACATGTGGAGCTGTGATCGGTAAGGCTCTAGTTGCAGAAAAAGATATTGAGGATATGTATAAAACAAGAGATCAGTAGAACAAAGGCAAGGCAAGTCAGGTTCGAGGCTCTTAATGTCAGCACCCTCTCAACCTACTTGGGCTACGTATTCAGGGCCGGTAACATCTACACCTGCGAGGTCGAGACTATTGATGCCGGCACCTCATCAGCCCACTCAGTCGGACCTTCCTTTGACTAGAGCATCGATAATACAACAAACATCGTGCACTGCTTCAGCCACACTGGTTGAGCCATGCTCACAATGTGGAGGTCAACACAGGACGGTGGACTGTTGGTGGGTCACAAGTGCATGCTTCAAGTGTGGATGAACAGGGCATTGGATAAGAGATTGTCCCAAGGCGAAGACGGGTCAGTGAGGCGGACCTGGTTTGGTGAGATTTTTGTGGTTTTTTATGGTTGTTTTTTTTATCGTTTGAGTATGATTATTGTAACTTTACCTTGGTTCTTTTGTGGATGGTTGAATATATTTTATAAATGGTCATTGGTTTTGGAGTTTGATGGTTTAAAATTTTGGTTAGCTTGTTTCAATGATTATTGTTGTTTGATGATGCAAATGGCAAATGAGAAATAATTACAGGATCATGATTATAAATTAAATTGTAATGAGCTTGTTGCAGGGAAATGCTTTAAATAGCCTCCATGTTTATGGAATGGTCTAATTCACTATATGGATAATTGTGGTTGTGGTAGTCGTATTTAAATGGTTGTAGGTTATGGATAAATACTACAGGTGTGTGTTTTGTATGATGGATATCTGGCAGGCCTAGTGAATCATGGTATACTAGCTCGTTTTAGTTTTGAATAAATTGTTGAATTTTAAATTCCGTTAAAGGATTGGGTTCTCTTAATATAGAGACATTCAACCTCATTAGGTATTTTCTTGGGCGGTGTGACTATGTTTTAGAATAGATGCTGCGTCATGAACTCGAACATTACTTACTAAATTTTTGAGGATGAAAATACCTTTAAGGAGGGGTGAATGAAATAACCATGGTTTCCGTTGATAATTGATTTATTGACTCTTAGAGAGAGTGAGACTACTCTTGGTTAGGACTAATAAGTATCCATACCTCTTCGACTAAGGATGCGTAAATTTTCGAGGACGAAAATTTTTTAAGGTGGGAAGAATGTAATAGCCCAAAATTTTCAAAGGCATTGAATCATTGACTTTTGACGAGAATGCGACCTTTTGACTGGTTTGACACAAGTCAAATCATTTAACCTGGGTAATGTGGCCTTAAACCCCATTTGTTATAATTGGGGGTACGCGCCAAAGACATTAAAGCCCAACCCGTACCCTGTGTAGAGTGTATGCGTGTTTGTGCATGTTGTACACGAACCCGAGCCCAATTTTTGAACTTGGGCCTCTAACCAAATACGCCGACCGTTTGGGCCGACCTTGGGCCTCAACTAGAACCTTTGAAGAAGTGGCACATACCCAAATTTTGGACCCATAGGTCTTGATCAGGTGCGTGTCCGTTAGGAAACGCGTCACCGTCTCGGATTTTTCAAATGAGATCGTTTTGAGTCCGTTTGAGTCTCGTGTAAGACTTTTGGACCAAAGCTCATACACTGTGGTGGTGTATCGGCTTAACGCAAAATCTCGTGTAACCAGTGATTAAGGTGTGCAAGCTCCACTCTGAACAAAAGATTATTTTGTGTAATAGATAACACCTTACTTAGGTGTATCTATTTCACGCAGAAACTAAGTTCTTTGGATAAGAACTAACACCCAAATGGGTGTATGTGTTTTGTGGGGGAACCAACCCCCTTTAATTTAGAAAGGCAAGACTTCCTTTGGAAGCTATTGCCGGTTTGCTCTTGGGTTCTAGAGAAAGGAAGAGAGAGTAACTTGAGGAAATCGAGCCGTGGACGTTCAAAACTTGGATCAGCTCCGTTAAACTTTGAGGTATTGGCGTAGTGTTGTTTTATGTGCGTCGAGAAGTCGCTGAGTTCCAACGTGACTGAGATCTGAGAAGAAACGAAGGTTTTATCCCTTCAAACTCTCTTTTGATTTGGATATTTCAAAGTTCCGAAGTCGGTGGATCTCGCAAGGGTTTTGTCACGCGTTATGAGAAGAGTTTAGGCTTTGATCGAGTCCAATACGAGCGTGAGAGGTTGGGCTCTCAAACCGTTTTCGCGTGGAAGAACCGACGCTCGGTTTCTGCTCACAATGCATCGATCTCGCAAGTTTGAAAGGTAAGAGATCTTGGTTTTTTAAAGATTAAAAATAAGTGTTTATTTTGCCTTGAGTATGTGCATGAAATTTGGTTTGAATAGGGTGAATTTTGAGGGGAAAATAGACCAAGGAAGAAGCCCGAAGGCTTTCTGAAATTGTCAAATTCGATCGATCGATTTTGAAATCGATCGATCAGATTATATAGAATAGAAAAGTGTTAAAATTCTAGAGAAATCGATTGATCGGTTTTGGAAATTGATCGTTCGATTTTGGCTGTGCTTGCTGATATGGTCTCGGTATTTTTGCCGTAACGTTCTACTCTAAACTTCGATTGATGCAATTCTTACGACGTTGGAAAGAGGACAAAAAGATCTACAACTTTTGTGAATTAAAAATTTCTTGAATCCAAAGTTTTTAAGGTTAAAATTTAGGGAAAAGTTGGGTCAAATTCTAAGTTAGCACAAACTTCCCCATTTCCGCCTTGATTTTGAGAAAACACTTAGATGTGTTGGAGTTATTAAAATTTGAGATCAATCCTTAATGCATCATCATGAATCTGATGTAGATTGAGAATCAAGAATGCTTGTATAGGAAAGGTGCATCATTTTGCGATTCGTGAACAAAGGTGGGAAAAGTTTCATACACAAATGCATTTTTTATTTAATTTCATAGATGCTTGATATGATCGAATAAAATGTGATAAGTTTTTATTTGAACATGAATTAGTATTTGAACCCTTTGCAACTGTAGGGGAAACTTCATGTACCTAAGTGCATTCTTGTTTTTTATTCATAGATCATGTGACATGTTTGACTGATTTGTAACTGCTTTTGAATAATTGAAAACTGTGAAAGATGAATTTGTATTTGCATTCTTGGAACAAGGAAACCAAACCTATGCTTGAATCTCGATTTTTGATAGATGACTTGAAAATGGAAACTTGATTTTTTAAATGTATTTAGAACTTGTTATGTTTACTGTTTTCGAATCTTTGAAAACTTGAATCTTGGATTGCAAATCGAACCTTCTGATTCATCGAACTTTAAATCGAACCCATAAGTTAAATTTGAAGCAAATGTGAACTTGAAATTGAATCCAAATCGAATATGTATATAAATTTGAATCCGAATCAAATTATAAGTCAAGTAAATTGAAGTGGACCGCTATGAGAGGATTATAAGTACATCGTGGACCGCTATGGGTGGATTAGAAGTACACTGTGAACCACTATAGGCAGATTATAAGTACACTGTGGGCCGCTAGGGAAAAATTGAACCGGTACGACGGCATATCTGTGAATCGAACTGGTACGGTAGACTCCGTGAATCAAACTAATACGGCAATCTCCATGAATCGAATCGGCACTACGACATATCCATGAATCGAACCGGCACGACGGGATATCTGTGAATCGATTCGGTACGACGGTTAATCTGTGAATCGAACTTATACGACATCTAATCCCTAAATAGAACCGGTACGGTGGTTAAATCCATAAATCGAACCGGCACGACGGGATATCTGTGAATTGAACTTGTAAGGTAAATAAGTGAATGTGAATTGAACTCAGTAAATCAAAGATAAGACGTGTAAGTGAATGTGAATCAAACTCAATAAATCAAATATAAGACATGTAAGTGAATGTAAATCGAACTTAGTAAATCAAGATAAGACATGTAAGTGAATGTAAGTGAACTCAGTAAATCAAAGATAAGAAAATGCCTTCGAAACTAGTTTTTCCTTTTAAATCAGTTTCCGTTTTGATAAGAAAATGCTTTTGAAATCAGTTTGCCTTTGAAATCAGTTTCGGTTTTTATAAGAAAATGCCTTTGAAATTAGTTTCGATTTTGATAGGAAAAATGTCTTTGAATTCAATTCTATTTTGAATATGAAAATGTTTTGAACTTTGTCTTTAAATCTATGCATGACTGATGAGATGTATATTGATATCATTTTTCTCCACTGAGCTTAGACTGTTAGCTCACCCCGACTATACTGTGCAACCGTCTTAATCGAGACGATCCTGTCGCGACGATGCGCTCTCTAGCGAAAATATAAAGTCGCCACCCGAAGCTTTCGGTGTCCCGAGAAACCTAGTTCATTTTTATGAGCACCGAAGTGCTAAAAATATTACTCTGAATCCGGTCCACACCAAAGGCTCTTGGGTAGGGACTTCGGTTATCGATCGGGAAGGTGTTAGGCACCCGATCAACCCGCTTAACGCGGTCTCTACTAACGGCAAAAAATAAAATGAAGTAAAAGAAAAAAAAAATAGCTTCCTCTTGCCCAAAAGGGCTTAGAATCCTATTTGTGCCCCTCCGTTCCTACCGAAAAGTCGACGACGTAACGGCACAAATGGGAGGATGGAGGGAGCTAGAAAGAGATAAGAGAAGAAAGGGGAGAGCCGAAGCCCTCGGGCCCTTATAGTACCTTAGAAGACCCTTGCGTTGGCTTACTTTGATGAGCTTTTGAAGGTTTGTATGGTAGAAATAGGGGTTCTAACCTCTAAGGCTTACTAACTAAGAGGTAGAGAGGGAAGGTGAATGGGTAGCATATACCTAAATTAAGGGATCTAAGATGAAAAATATCACTCAAAGGAGGTTTTGGAATTCTGAAATTTGTGTGGAAAGTGTGCACCAAAGGGAGAAAGATCTTCTCACTTTAAGCTCTTTCTCTCTTAGGCCAAAATTCTCAACCCCTAAACCAAGGGGTGGGGGGCTCTATTTATAGGAGATGAGTAGATTAGGAGGGTGTTTAGAGGCTAAACAAGGTTAAGAATTAGGTAATTCAATATCTAAGGCTTCTTAGGGTTTTTGGAGCTTTGAAGAGTGTGAAAAGGTCCTCCAATGGTGGATGATGGGGTGAGGCTTTAAGCCACTTAAAGGGGTGCAAATAAGTTTCAAAAGGATGCAACAAAGCTAGCAAAATGCACCCCAAAGGTCAAGGTGGTTAACAAGTCAAACCCCAAACACAAAATTTGGGGCAAAATCCAACAGTCACTGTTCATATGCATAGTAAAATAGTGCAGATCAGTGCTGGAAGTTGGCATCCAAGTTTGCACAACTCATTGTGCATTGCAACACTCTAGGTTCTTAACAGTCCGTCTTCACCCAGGAGTCTAGCTTTCATCCGCACTGTCGGCTAGCACCTCAACACCTATGTGTCTTCGCCCAAGAGTTTGACCTACGTCTGATTTGTAGAACTCCAGTACCTTGATGTATGTTTCCAACCATGAGATGTCACCTAACCTGCCTCAACTTGAGCAAAATTGCAGCTCTAGTACCTCGACACCACGTGTCTTCACCCAGGAGCCTGCCGGTGAGCGACCACACCCAACCCAATGAAGCACAATGCTTCGCAATGCTGAAATCCGCAACACTACTTATCTCTTTCGATCGTAGCAAACCGACGAAACCCAGCTTTCTCGAATCTTTAGACTTGATCACCACACAAGCCCCCAATGATCCTGCAGCGCTCTAGTACCTCAACACCTCAGTGTCTTCACTCAAGAGCCTGCCATGAGCACTTTGCTCAATCAATGAAGCTCTCAGCTTCTCACACTATAGTACCTCAACCTCTGTCTTCACCCAATAGCGTGACTCGAGTCACCTCTTGTAACTCGACTTATGGTCCGTCATGTAGACCAAAGATTTCAATGATCGCCCGGGACTCACTTACTTTGAAGATACCCATCTGGCTCTCGTATTTGCTTCCTCTGAAGCTATACTGGATCACCTAGGATGCACTGCCTCTGAAGGTACCCATCTGGTTCTCGCATCAACTTCCTCTAAAGCCACGCTAGATCTAACATCCAGCTATCCGTCTCTCACGGACACATGCCTTGTCGTCGCACAACAAAGCAATGAGCTTCTGACCCCTATACTGGTTCAGCATAGCTCAATCTAGTTCTCGCGACACGCGCTTAACTGTATCCTCGATCCTGGCCCATCACAATATATTGATCCTTACATTGCCGCATACCAGCGGTCTAGACCTTCATGTCGTATACCAGCGATCGATTCCAAAATCTCAACTTCCTCATGAAGTGAGAACGGAGCATTCCTCTTACTCCATGCCATCCATGGAAACGGTGCTCCAAGCACCAACGTGACCCGACGTCTCATGTCGGACCGTCACTCGCGTTCATCCATCTCGGTCCGGCTCGCGACTTCAACGTGTGGCCTTCATGGCCAACAAGTCATAAACTGAGAGTGGAGCATCCTACTTACTCCTTGCCATTTACGGCAACGGTGCTCTTAGCACAAATGTGACCCAATGTCTCCTGTTGGAGGTCACTCGCGTTCATCCATCTCGGACCGACCCTCTAACTCAACGTGTGGCCTTCATGGCCAACTAGCGTTGAGCACATTTTCACAATAAAATAATCCAGCAGTACCATCCCTCTGCATGCGACTCACTCGCATCTCAACCTCATACGTGCAACTCAACTACACACAAGTAACTCTGGCTGTCACAAAATCAGAGCGCACCTCATCACTCTGGCTAGCCAATGTAGTTCCAATCGGAACGATCTGGAAGTTGTGCAAACTTGGATGCACAAATGCACAGTAAAATAGTGCAGACCAATGCTGGAAGTTGGCTCACTAGGGTGGGGCCCACATTTGAATCTGGCGCAACCATTAGTTGCGTCAGGCTTATAAATAGGGGGAATTGGCCTGGCACAACTATTAGTTGTGCCATGCAAAGTTTATTACTGGCGCAACTATTAATTGTGCCAAATCCCTAGGGGGGGCCACTTGACTTTATCTTCCTACCCTCTGGACCTGGTTTGCCATATCTTTTGATATATACCTCCGATTGGGGCGATTCTTAGATCGTTGAAAAGCTGACGACCTCTACTCTTCAATGGTATGAGACTCAATTACCGGAGAGGGCTGTAGCCAGTTCCAGTGCACCCCTCCTCATCCATTATCCGGGAAGGTTAGGTTTGGGGTTTGGAAGGGGTTCTAAGGGTCGAGATTGGTTTCTAAAGGTTCGAGGTAAGTTCCTAAGGGATCTAGGGTGATTCCTAAAGGTTTGGGATGATTCCTAAGGGTTCCATACATGTCATCAAAAGCTTAGAATTGCACCTCTCTCGAAAGGTGTTTCAATCGGGCCTTAGGCAAAATTTGGGTGTCAACTGATGCCCCGCCCCTCTTTGGTATTCAATCACTAATGATCGTATGTCAAAGAAAAGAGACATCCAAAGAGGCCCAAGGCATTACTGACAGGTCCGCTGCATTTAGAACGAACTTCAAACATCAGGTGAATAATATGGTGAGAAAATGAAAGCCCTGGGGTTTCAGGCTAAACATTTATTTTTTGAGGTAATCGGTTTCCAAGCGCTTAGCGACATTACTGGGCATAACCGAGGTGGAACGAGTTGTGAAATCCCAATAGCTGGGAAAAGCGCCCGTTAGTCAGGAAAAATGTCTGCTTCTCAAGATTATTTGAAGGTGGTTGGTGATTGATGTTCGAGATTCATTCTGAATGCAACAGCTTTGTAAGTAAGAGGGGTGATCGACCCACATTCAAAGATAGGTGCGAAGTAAATATACACAAGGCTCCACATTTTGCATCCAATCCCACGAGGCATTTGACGGCCTCATTGGACTGTTCGCGGGTGCTCCTACTGAACGCAGGGTTCGAGGTCTTTGGGCGAACCCATCGACCCCGAAGTTTATTTAGCATGACTGCCTGAGCGAAGTGGATAGATGTCACAACACTTTTTGGGAGTACATGCCGTTTTTAAACACGTGCCCCAGATCCACATGACCCAGAGCATCCAGCTTCAAATACCACTACGCTGATCCAACCAGTTATTAGGGTGTCTCCATGAAGGGACATCTAATCCTGGTCTCTGCTGACAATGATCATAAACATCAATTAACTATACATAATCATGCACCCATCAGGGGCAATAAGCAATAATAAAGGCGATGGAAGCCCCGACCCGGACCCGCCCGGGTACAATTTACGGAGACAAATGACCATCATACGGATACCCAGACGCATGGCGTACACTTTACAGGGATACCGCTGCCCATATAGGTTTTAAGACTGCAGAAAATAAAAGGGAAATGAATCCTTCCGAATGCATGGTTGCACATAGTTTGATTGATATGTAATCTCATTCTTAACAGGTTGGTTTCAACCAATGATTGACCTTTTCCAATGGAGAATTTGAAGCTTAAGACACTTAAGTTCATATGAATCCACAACAGAGCGCTCATCGCAAAGATTTAGCAGTGGAGTCGACTGGATCGAAACATTGACTGTTTGACCGGGACCGACACTGTTGCTCCTCCCTTAAAGTAGGATCCAAAAATCTTAGACGAACCTCCGACTCAGGACTTTAGTATGACACAACTGCATTGCGGATAAAATATTGACATTTTACTGCCTTGTGCTTATGCGTTTTTGTGGGGATTCTCTATTTCCGATCTCAAAGAGGACGGGAACTCCCGCGTCGTGGTTGCCTTCACTCGAGGCGAACCCACTGAATACATTGTGTCTACTCGCGACACACATGCTAGCACCTCAGTGCCCCTTGGCTTGTCCAGCTTCACCTTGTGTAGTGCACTAGTTCCTCGCTTTAGACAAAGGCATGCCTCTCTTCATGCCATCCAAGCCAACCAACGTGTGTGGTCCACGCGACCAGCACCCTAGGAGTAGCATGCGGCTCTTCATGCTCTCCAAACCAAGCATCGTGTGAGGCCAGCACGACCAGCACACTTCTGCTCCAGGCCCTCAGCTAGTGTGCGCTACGGCGTCCCACATAGCCCATAATAACTTTTTGGTATTTTTCAAACTAATTTATGTGATTTTTTTAGAATTTTGAAGTTATGTGAATTTTTGAGATTTTTCAAACTAGTTTAAGTTATTATTTTATGTGAAATTCTTTCGGATTTTTTCAAACTAGTTTATGTGATTTTTTTGGAATTTTGAAGCTATGTGAATTTTTGAGATTTTCCAAACTAGTTTAAGTTATTATTTTATGTGAAATTCTTTGGGATTTTTTCAAACTAGTTTATGTGATTTTTTTTGGAATTTTGAAGTTATGTGAATTTTTGGGATTTTTCAAACTAGTTTAAGTGAATTTTTGGGACATTTCAAACTAGTTTATATGATTTTTTGGATTTTTTTTTTTTTTTGGTTTCTCTGTGGGGATTTTGGATTTTTTTTGTGTGAGTAGGACCGAGGTGTTTATTGACCTCGGTCCATCTTTATTTTAGCATGGCTTCCTTGGCGAGTCGATGGATGATCGAAATACCGTCTTGGGAGTGTGTGCATCGGCCGTGAGCGATAAAACAAATAAGGAAGAAGTGGGAAACCGGCCTTCCTATTTGGCCCGTACCAGGCCCAAAACCAGGCCTAAGTGCCTGGCGCAACTAATAGTTGCGCCAGGTCACAAGGGGCCTCAAAATAGCCTAGCGCAACTATTAGTTGTGCCAAGCAAGTGAAGGGCAAAAATTTTAAAAATTTCTCCCCCCTTCTTCTCCTTTGAAACCAAAAACCGCCTCTTCTTAGGGTTTCCTCTCATTGTCCCTACGTGCGCTCCATTGTCGTCGTTTTGCTTGTGTGGATCAATCGTCGGCTCACGCTAGACCAAAGACCCATTATCTTTCGAAAGGTAACCATCAAAACTTATTTCCTTTTATTTCTCTTGCTTTTCTTTGTAAATAAGATGATGATCTTGCATTTTTAGATGGGAAATGGTTCATTTTTATTGTTTTTATGCTTATTGACGATTTGTGAACAGTTCCTTATGATTAATGCTTTATTATTATTTTATTTTTTGTAGTTTTATGGGTTTATTGGTGCATATATATATATATATATATATATATATATATATATATATATATATATATATTTTTTTTTTTTTTTTTTTTTTTTTGGGGTTTTTATATGGAATGGTTTTTTTTTTTGTATTATGTTGTTTACACATATATTTTTTCTTTTTGTGTTGTTGTTTTGTTGTTTTTTTTTTTTTTGTAAAGGGTTTTTTTTTGTTTTTGAAGGAACCTTGTTTTGTTTTTCTTTTCTTTGTTTTGTTTTTTTTTTTTAACTTTTAAACAAAGTAAAAAGTGGTTTTTTTTTTTTTTTTTTTTTTTCGAAAGAATTTTCAAGGTAAAAGGCTTTTTTTCTTTTGAAAGAATTTTTCTAACAAAGTGAAGAGGATTTTATTTGCTTTTTCTTCTCTTTTTTGGTTTGAAAGAATTTTTCTCTAACCAAGTGAAAAAGGATCTTATTTTCTTTTTTTTATTTTGAAAGGACTTTTCTATCAAAGTGAAAAGGATTTTATTTGCTTTTTTTCTATTTTTTTTATTTTGAAAGAATCTTCCTAACAAAGTGAAAAGGATTTTATTTGCTTTTTTCTCTTTTTATTTTTATTTTGAAAGAACTTTTCTACCAAAGTGAAAAGGAATTTTTTTGTTGAAAGAACTTTTCTTTTTTTTTTGAAAGAACTTTTCTACCAAAGTGAAACGGATTTTTTTTGTTGAAAGAACTTTTCTACCAAAGTGAAAAGGATTATATATATATATTTTAAAAGAACTTTTCTACTAAAGTGAAAAGGATTTTTTTTGTTGAAAGAACTTTGTTTTTTTTGTTTTTGTTTTTTTTTTAAAGACAAAGTAAAAGGTTTTTTTTGTTGTTTTTTTTTAAAGAACTCGTTGTACATGTATCTTTGTACTTGACCAGATGTGATTGTCTTTTGTTGCCCCAGTATGTCAGGCGGTGATGAGCACATTCCCGAGGAGGGACCCGAGATCTTATATAGCCCGCGGGGGGAGGAATTTGTCTAGGTGGAACGGAAAGCGGGCCCGTGGCTTGAGATGCAGGGCGAGGTTGCCTGGGTCGGCCTCCTTCACCAGCAGCACAACCATATTTCAAACTTTGGGATAGCGGGCAAGGTAAAAGAGAGGTTTAATTTATTTCCATTATGCACTTTTTTTTTGCTTTGCCTCTTTGATCTGATGTGCATTTCCTTTGGGTGCAGGACCTGCCTAATATTGTATTCCGCGGGGGGTGGCTCGACTTTCACGAGTTCTACCTCCATGTCCCCCCCGTGGTGAAGGTCTTGTTGGAGCAGGTGGGCTTTGGGGAGTTCTTGTCCTGTCCCGTCATGAGGGCTGATGCTGCCTATTTGAAGGCCCTGATCGAGAGGTTTCATCCTGAGACCATGACATTCCATATGTCGTACGCCGAGATGACATTGATGCCCGTCGATTGGGCCATGATCACCGGTATCAGGGTGGGGGGGATACCGATATCCGATCTAGCGGTACCGAGCTGGGAGGACATTACTCGACTGATTGGGGCCTAACCTCCTCGCGGGCAGACCCATGGCATAGAGGTCAAGATGTCTTGGCTGACCTCCCTCTTTTCACCTGATGAGTTGGTGAACTTGGGTCAGCCAGATAGAGTGCTCTATATTACGCCAGAGCGGGTGATTGTCCTAGCTCGCATCACCCTCTTACTCCTGTTGGGCAAGACCCTTTTCACAAATGCCAGCAGGGGCCGAGTCAGCCTGGCCTTGTTGAGCGTGATGGACAATTGGGGCGGCGTCCCCAAGCACGACTAGGGAGGGGCAGGGTATGCGTGGTTGATGTACAATTTATCTCAGGTTACGACCAGGGATTCGAAGTCTGCCATGGGTTTTTGGGCCGCCTTGGAGGTAATTCCGCATCCCTTTGCCTTTGTCAACTTTTATGCTGCATGACCTTATATGTGCTATTGACCTGCTCCTATGTGTTGTCTCTTTTTTTATTAGGTATGGGGATACCACCACTTCCACCCCGGATGCCTGCTCCTTCACTAGGAGGCACTCACCTATCCTCTGCTCAGCAACTGGCATCAGGCCCGACACCGTGACATGGGCCTAAAGCACCTGAAAATGGGCCTAAGGTCCCAACTTGATTTGATGGTCCTCGAGCAAGTAACAACTCTTCAACCTTTATTTACTTTTAGCTTGGAAATTTCCTTTGACTGAGGTGTTGCTTGCTTGGTTTCTCTCTTTTTTGACTTGAGCAGATCCTCCCCGATCCGTACCTGGAATCCCCCTTCTGGGACCGAGCAACTGTGGGTGCCTCCCGTTTATTCAACAATCGCTGCGTCATGTTCTTCTATGGAGTGTGGGCTAAATTTTATTATCTGGGAGAGTGAGTGGTGCACCAGTTTCAGGGCCATTATACCATACCTGTGGACCCCCCGACAGATATCTGGTATCCTGTTGGTAGTATCGAGGAGCTCACAGCGGCTTCCTTCAACAATGGGCTCCCTATCCATGCTCTTCACCTGCTTGGGGACTATTATCTCTGGTATGAGTGCCTGCCTCATCGATTCATCTTGTCGCGCTTTGTCCCTAGCGCCAATTTTCTGGCATTTGGAGGCCCGCTCGGTCAAGTAATTTGTCTTGGCTTGGATTAGTTCCTTTTCTGTTTTATTCGGTTTTTGTCCCTTCTAAATGGATCTCTATTTTGTTCATAGTTTTCCCTAGGAGACGATTCGGATGGCGAAGGCGAACCCAGTGCGGCTGATATGTCAGGGGTGGATCCCTCTGGTACTGGTCCCTCGGGTGAGGGCTCGTCGGGTGCTGGTCCGTCAGAGACCACTCACGCTGGTATCCCTGGTGATGACCCGTACGTAGTCTATGGGACCTTCCAGCGCCTCGACAATAGCTTCCTCTCGAGCCTCTGTGCTGATGTAGATCGACAGGCACGGCTCTCTGTCGAAGCGGCCTGCGTTCCCCCTCCTGAGGTGGTCCCAGGGGTAAGTCTTCTGATGACCCAATCTCCCTCCATTTTGGTTTCCTTCTGCACACACTTTTAGGATTTTCCTGACAACTTATATTGCATCGTTCTGAACGTAGGACTTCAACTCGGCCATGGAATACGTGACATATCATCGCCACCTGGATGAGCTTAGGGAGGTAGAGACGGTGAGTACCTTGCTATTCTTTTCCTCTTTATTTTCCTTGTCATCATTTTCCCCTTAACTGATCCTGACTCTTGACATTGGTTTGTGCCTCGCAGCGTGCTCGTGCTAAGGAGTTGCGCTCCTTACTCAGTAGGATCTCGCAGGCGTGGTCTAGGGTGGGGGACATGCGCACTTTTCAGAGTTCTTCTCGCTGCCGCAAGAAGTCAAAGGGTGCAAACCAGGGATAGGCCTTTAGTTTTTTTTTGAAAAAAACTCAGTACTTTTGGAATTTTGATCTATTTAAACAATTTGAGGGATGGTTGATGTGATACTCTGGAAACAATTTTTTTTTTTTTTTTGAAAGATAGTTCCGCTTTGATTTTATTAGTATCAGATCCGTTTCTCTGCAGGATTTGTTTGCCCAAAAATGCTCTCAGAAAGTGACCCCTTGGGTTGCATACCTTGATGGAGGATCAGTCCTGCACATAAACAAAACAAAGGCCCAGTTGTTAAATGACCAGGGTGTGTGAAATAAACAAAAGGGGTGCAAGCCTCCCAGCTAGGTCCCTAATGGCTGAAGAGGGGGGGCCGGGAGTGTGGCGCAACTATTAGTTGCGCCAAGTCAAAATCTTAGGGAATTTGTACTGGCGCAACTAATAGTTGCGCCAGACAAATGAGGGCCGAAAATGCACTGGCGCAACTATTAGTTGCGCTAAGTTTAACCTGGGGAGCAGTGGGTCCTTATATACCCGAGTTGGTCCAAAAAACCACTTCTTTTTTACTTGGCCTCTTTGACTGGTTCTTTTTGCTCTTTTTTTTTTCAAGGCAGGTCCATCATCATACATTGATTTTTATCCTCCCAAAAGATCCATGTACGTTCATGGACCCGCTTTCTAGCCCTCCCTTACGTGGAGGGCCCGGAGCCAATTTACCCCCTTTGTTGGGCTTGGGGCCCAAATTTTTAGCGGCTTGGTTTGGGAGCTTGAATGAGAGTGAGCTCGCTGACTTGGAGCGCCTTGGGCTATCTCGCCTTCCTTCCTTCCTAGAGGTTCCTCTTCGGTGAACACTTCTTCATGCCGCCGCTTCATTTTGGGATGTGAACTTCCACGTATTTCGTTTTAGGAAGCGGGTGCTAACCCCAACCCTTGAGGAGCTATCCAATCTGTCTGGCCTGAAGCTTCGCAAGGGCCTTGCAAGAGTTACGCCTTGGCTGGGCTATTCCAAATCTATTCACCTTACTCTCGATTTGAAGAAATCCGAGTACGAGAAAAGCCTCATCGGGGGGCCCACAAGGTGTTCGCTGAAATTCCTCAAAGAACTTTTCGGTGACGAAAGCCTCCAGAAATTGCTGGTTGGGAATGTTTTTAACATGAAAGCTCTAGCACTCGGTCTTATCTCTTAAATCCTCTTCTTCATCGGGGGAGAGAGCTTTTTATTGGCAATTTGTGATATTTTGACGGAGCTGGAGGCGGGTCGGTCCCTGATGCATTTGGTGCTTGTCGAGCTGTACCGATGCCTTGATTCCTTTGCTTCGGGTAAGGTGGAGGGCCTTCGGGGATGCCCCTTATTGCTTTAGGTCTAGTTGGGTGAGCATTTTGCTGTTTTGGGGCCTGTGCCCCGCTTTTATATTGCCCGAGGCGAGGTGGCCCAATGTTTTCTGGGTAGATGCCACTTGCTTCCCCAAGGCGATGTGTCAGCTCTGAAACTTTAGTTGGTCGATGCTGAGCTGACATGGAGGCTTCCTTGGTTGGATCAGACCTTCCCGATAATTCGTAGTAGAGATCACAAGGGCATCACCCTCCTAGGATTGATGGG
Source organism: Chloranthus sessilifolius (assembly GCA_021018995.1). Taxonomy (NCBI): domain Eukaryota; kingdom Viridiplantae; phylum Streptophyta; class Magnoliopsida; order Chloranthales; family Chloranthaceae; genus Chloranthus; species Chloranthus sessilifolius. The sequence goes on from CM037592.1 coordinate 83,466,662, forward strand.
TAGCACCTTTTACTTCCCATTCTGAGTGTTGCGTCAGTTCGGCAGTCCTCAGTAGGTGCCTTGTGAGGCCAGACCCCCTTTATGTGATTTGATCTTTTCTAGGGGGTCCTCTGGGGACATAGATCGGATTGCTGCTCTTTGGGAGACGCGTCAGTCGATGCTGATGTGTGATATTGAGTAGGGAGACTCAGTCAGGACTTCTCCAGAGTACGAGGTCTGGCTGTTGACTGAGCGGCCTGTTGCCGATGGTCCAGATTTGTCAGAGATTATTGACACTGGAGGCCCCTGGCCAAAGAAAGAGACGGCACTCCGAGCCCACATCGAGTTACTGGTGGATGAGAAGAGGATCCTGTAAGAACTTTTGGCATATGAAAATGTTAGAGCAGAAACAGCAGAGAGTGAGGTCCTCCGTTTGAAGGGATCACTGAGCGTCACTTTTGGAGCCGCTTATTCTTCTCTGAAGAGGTTCAAGAGCCTGCATGGTCATTGGCTGACTGAACGGAATGTCCGGGAAGATGACCTTCATGCTGAGATTAGCGCTTTGAAGCGCGAGCTGGGTCGCTAACTCCTTCCTATACACAGAACTTTTTACACAGATCAGATATACAGAAAATGGGCATAAGAAACCCCTTTACAGATACACACACGTTTTTTTGGTATACATATTTTCTTTACATGTTGGTTGTTTTTGTTTATACTTGTAAAAAGGAAAACACGTTAGTCATCTCACCAACTGTTTTTTTTTTGGGGACGTGGTGTAAGTGGTGCAAAAGGCAGCTTATTATATACATCTATACAGATCTATTGGCCTTTTGGTTTTATTTTGTGCATTTTTTATTTTTTTTTGTGCCTTAATCACTGGGTGAAACTTTGGGAAACCCTGGGTCCACCTTTGAGCATGGTCGAACCCTTTCTTTGAAGTCGGACCTGGGTGGGTTTCCGGTTTTTGCCAAGGCCGGAACATTGATCCCTTTGGATTGAGTCAAACCTTTCTCCTTGCCTCGGGTCATACGTTTGGTGGTGCAGTTTCACAAAGACAATTCTAGTCGGAACCCGATTCGAACTAGCATGAGCGGCCTCTAAAAAGGGATCAGGGAGAGTAACCAAGAGGGCTCCTTAAACATTTAATCAATCATTCCAACCCTTCTTTTCTTTTCCTTTTTCTTTTCTTTCTCCTTCTCTTTTTTTTTCTCTTCATTTATCTCCTTTTTTACCCGTGGCGCCCTTTCAGGTTTTCACTACGTCCATGGGTTTAGCTCTCTTACCCCAAGCGCCCCTTCGGGTTTTCACCTGGTCCGCACAAACTTGTTGTTTTTACCCGTAGCACCCTTTCGAGTTTTCACCACGTCCATCTTACTTTGAGCTTGTATTTTTATTTTATTATTTTATTATTTTTTCATTTCCTTTTTTCAACAGCCACGACATAAACGTTGATTCCATCATAGCCGACTAGATGGGGTTTAGGTGTCGTCTCACAACTCGGCTTGTGTTGACTTTAACAGATGCTATGACTGCTTGTGAACCTACAAAGAGGGCTTTCTTCAGGGTGTAGCTTGGCCATGGGTCAAGTTAGGATTTGAAGGTATGCTGGGCTAAAAAAGTGTTTCCTTGATACGGCTTCAGTTTTCTCAACATACTTTCTTCCTTGAGGATCTTACTATACATGCCCCATGATTTTTGTTCTTTTTGTTTTATTTCAAGCAATCCTTTTTTCTTTTTTTTGGGGGGGGGGGGGTTTTGCTTTTTAGATTTTGATGGTAATTTCACTTCTCTTTTTTGAATGTACCTACACACATTTTTTTGGGAAAGGAGTTATTGAAAGAAAAAAGGTCCAGGCTCAAATGGGGTAGCAAAGGATATCATCATTTTTTAGGGGATACTTTTTTTTTTTTTTGGGCTACTGTGCTTGGAATGATGGCCTCTTTTGGGTGATTCTTAAGCAGTCTCGTATCTGTTTCATCAACACTTACCTTATCATGATTGACTAAGAGTAGAATCGTCGGGCGTATCCAGTGTTGATGGGCTCAGGAAGATGATCTTCGTCCATGGTGGCGAGGCGAATGGCGTATCCCAACAACATTTCTCGGATGACGTAAGGCCCTTCCCAGTTTGGCTTGAACTTTCCTCTTGGATCGGCATGGAGGGATGGGAAGATCTTCTTCAGCACAGTGTCTTCTACCTTTAGATCTTGACTGCGGACACGTTTAGAAGTCCCTATGTTCTGATAAAAGAATGATTGTCAGAATTTCTAAAAGAAAATGCTCAGATACCAACTGTGACAGCCCGGATTTTGGCACCTCGAAACCTGTGCCATCAGCACGATCCTCTAGACCGTGCCCCAAAACTATGCATGGAACACTGGTATAACAAGCAATGATAAATAAATAAAGCAAATAATTACATAAGGCAAAAAAATAACATGCCCATCTGGCACAACAAAAGACAGTTCTACTTTCATGTCACTGCATGAACAGAGAACCGAGCCGAACCATCAGTGATAAACAAATCACCCCAGATGGTTCGCCAAAAGAAATAATCAATTTAATTACATTGTTCAACAAAAATAAAGGCTTGACATACCAAGCCGTACAATCTGCTCTCAAAAACTACTCTCTGTCAAAGTACACAGTAGAGTCTCCTAGAAGAAGTCCTCGGGAGGAGGCTCCAACTCGTCTCCAGGCACATAATCCGAATCACCCGGATCAACGTCTCCCGAAGCCTCAACTGCTGCTAACAATGGACCTGCGACGTATAGTCTAAAGGGGTGAGCTACATCCTAGCTCAATAGGGAACAACACAATGAACATATAAATCAAAATCTCACATATATTTCATGATATTCTATGCATGATGTGCCTATGTATTTGCTAGAAAACAGTTTAAAAGATGATGATTTGTATTCAAGTTTACTGGTAATTTACATGTCTTACTTTACTGTTGACTTATCATGAATGACACTGAACAGGCCTAAAGAAAAACTTAAATCTTTAACTTAAGTAATCCTCGAGCAATATAGCATCGAGCCTCGATGGAATACTCACCATCGTCGCCTAAATAGACAGTTGTTATATGTATTCCCTGGGAATACTACCCAAGCCCCTTTCTCAATAGGCAGCGGGGTTAAATCTCATCTCAGCATTCCTGAGATGTGCTTACTGTGTATGGATAGACCTCTGCACTGGTGTACGGATTGGTCATCGTACATGTCATGGATATCCTGCCGAGTCAGTCGTGGGTATCTCGCCACGTCGGTGGGATATTCTAAACAAACCTCAAATAACAAAAATAATATGTGCTTTACATATAGTTATTCACTGTGTAAAGTGCTATCTTATATCAGTTAGGCCTCAACAGTAGTTATTCAATCTTGTTTACATCTCTGGGATGTCTAAATTACTCGCATCACCTTGATGCCTTATCACTTTCTTATCCCCTGGGGATGTCTCATTTTCATTAACTTGTCTCAGTTATTCGCATCACACTGATGTCTTTATCATTTTCTTGGTGTCACACACACACCCATTTTCACAAAGCTTTTTACAGTTAAAATATTTTCAAATTGATATCTATATCACTACATACATGCTCTTGCAATTAAAGTATATGTTCAAGGTGTTGGCTACCTCAGGTCTCTTATGGTCCAAGCATCAAGGTCCCACGCGGCTCCTTGTGCTCGCTTTCACACGTACCACCTATGGTACATCACAACACATGCAATACAATACTAAAGATGTAATAAAAAAGGTCCTAGACCCTCCATGAAACTCAAGGTAAATCTAGAAGGCTTAGTAAAACTGCCAAAGTCGATTAATTGATTCCCAAAATTGATTAATCGAAACCCAAATCGATTAATCGATATTCAAATTTGATTAATTGATCCCAAATCGATTAATCGAAATCTCTAATATAGTAAGGTCGATTCTCAAATCGAGTGGTCGAAAATTCGAAATCGATTAGTCGATCCCAAATCAATTAATCAAAATCCAAAATCGATTAATCAATTTCCCAACTCGATTAGTCGATTTCCCCAGGTCTTGTTTCTCCAGCCACTGGAGGTACCCAGTCGATTAGTCGATTCCTAAATCGATTAATCGACCTTCAACTTCGATTAATCGAAATCGGGTATTCCTAACTTTTTAACTTCCAAGCCAAAATCGATTAATCGAATCCCAATTTTGATTAATCGATTTGGCCAGATTCAGCCCCCTTTCGGGCTGTTCTTCCAAATCTTTTCCTTTTCTATTTTTCTTTCTTTTCTGAGTCTTTAATCTACCATATTAACTATGCTAGACTGAATTTTACTCATCAATTCTCTAAGTATTGAAATCTAATACAATATACCTCAATAATCCTTTAAAGGGTTGATTTGTTGGGTTTGATGGCTAGGGTTCCATGTTTTCGCTTCAACGGCTCCTCAAGCGTTGAATCAGCATTTAATGCTCTAATCTCCTCTTGATTTGCATTAACTTCTAGCCTCAATAACTCTTCTTATTTTCTCCCTCTCTCTCTCTCTTCTTAACTCTCTCTTCAACAACCAAACAAAAGGAATTTTAGGGTTATTAAACCCTTATATCTTCCTTCTTGTTTCGATGTTAAGCGCATACACCAGAGATAGGTGTATATAGCTCTAAACTAATACCATTCACTACACCTAGGTCACATTTGCATCACATCAGTTCATCACTTCATGTATTCAATGTTTGACCATCACTTGGTCAAACCTACGACCAATCGGGCACGAATCTCGAGGTCAAAGTTCAATGCTCAATTTTTCGAGATATTACACTATATGTTTTGAGTGTATTTTCATAGTTATTTTATTAGGCATTTCTATATGCAATAAAACCTTTCTTTCAGTGTTCTTCCTCTTTTATTACTATGCTTTCCCCTTACTCTGTAATTTGTATCAGAGTCATGTCCGGCTAAGCCCGTGGTAATTACGTATGGTGGGTGGCCAGTGTTGGAATCTTGAGAGGTAGTAAATAGTGATAAGGGGGCCTAATCATGGGTGTATGAACTACTGTTCATCTTCTTTGCTAGAAGCTATAATGGATAACTTATACTGATCTATTCAGATTTACTATTATGCTGGTTATTGCATGGGAAGTCGCGTTGGGATGACTAGGCATTGTAGCAGTGATTGTGTTGTTGCCGACTTTTTCCCCGTAAAATCGTGGACGGACGCAGTTTTTAACAAGCAACCTAGTTGTAAATCTAAACTGATTTATATAGGAAGTCTGTTAAATCTTATGGAGAAGAAGGTAAATAGTATTTTACTATGCTGACGAATAGTAATCCGAATCACTATTCACTATAGTAAAATTATTCCAACATTACTATTCTCATATGTAATTACACTCTTATTGGTTTTCACCCAAGCTCTTTTTAACCTTTCTTTTTTACTAATTAAAAAAAATAAATTTCCAAGTCGCTTTTTAATTTCTCAACTAAGAAATCAATCAAAAATAAACAATTAGATAAATGGTCTAACATTAATGACCAACATAATCAACTTAATAAATGGATAATTCCATCCACCAATCCATAAACAATTTACCAATATGGATGGAAAGATTGGTTTACTAAAATGTCCATTAAAACTACTGAGCAAACACTCAGTATAAATGAAGAAAGTCAAAATGAAGGTTTTCATGAGTCAAGTAACAGCTCAAAAATGGTATATTCAAGTCACTTTGGTGATTAATCAATAATTTACTATCAAAGATGCTATTGCTCTCATTGATAGTGGAGCTGATTTAAACTGCATACAGGAAGAATTGGTTCCTACTCAATATTTTGATAAAACCACTCAAACTCTTAATAATGCTAGTTGTTATAAAATGCAGATTAAATACAAATTAAATTATGTCTCGATTTGTAATAATGGAGTATGTATTCCATCCAATTTTATACTTATCAAATATTTAACTCATAGTTATTCTTGGTACTCCTTTTATCACTTCTATTTTTCCATTAACTAAGGTGGATGAGAATGGTATTTATGCTCAATATAATGGGCATAGTTTCCTATTTCAATTTATCACTCCATCACAAACCAAGGTGATCAATTCTATAAAATCTAATTTATTTTTTAAAGAAAAGCAACTTAACTTTTGACAATAAGAAGTCAAGTTTTTATCTTTAGAAAAACAATTGGAATCCCTTTCAATACAAACTAAGATTTCTCAACTTCTGAAATCTTACCACAATGATATATGTAGTGATATACCAAATGCTTTTTGGGATCGCAAGAAACATATTATTTCTCTTCCCTTTAATGTTGATTTTAATGAATGACATATTTCAACTAAAGCAAGAGCAAGTCCAATGAAACTTGCTTATTTGGAATTATGTAAACCTGAAGTTGTCAGTTTATTACACAAACAACTTATTCGTCCCAGTCACTCTCCATGGAGTTGTATAGCTTTTTATGTAAATAAAAATGTTGAACGAGAATGAGGAACTCCTCGGCTAGTTATCAATTGTAAATCATTGAATGATTGCCTCAAATGGATTCGATATCCGATTCCTAACAAAAAGGATTTACTGGATCGTTTATATTCAGCCACTATTTTCTCCAAATTTGATCTCAAATCCGGGTTTTGGAAAATTCAGGTGGCCGAGACCGACAGGTACAAAATCGCTTTTATTGTTCCTTTTGGACACTTTAAATGGAATGTTATGGCATTTGGCCTTAAAAATGCTCCATCTGAATTCCAGAATATTATGAATGATATATTTACTCCATATGCAACATTTTCCATCGTCTATATTGATGACATACTCGTCTTTTCAAAATCTATTGATCAGCATTTTAAATATTTAAAATTTTTTAAAGAAATTATCCACAAAAATGGATTAGTCGTCTCTGCTCCTAAAATTAAGCTATTTCAAACGTCTATTCAATTTCTTGGTCACAATATTCACCAAGGCCAAATTATTCCAATTGCTCGTAGTATTGAATTTGCCCCAAGATTTCCTGATGTGATTCTGGATAAAATCCAATTACAAAGATTTTGGGGCAGTCTAAATTATATTGCCGATTTTTATCCTAATCTAGCACATGATGTAAAAATTTTACAATCATGACTTCAAAAGAATCCATCTCCGTGGACAGATGACCATACCAAAATTGTTCGACAAATAAAGTTAAAGGTCAAACAAATTCCCTGCCTTTCTTTAGCCAACCCACTTTGGTTTAAGATTGTTGAGACAGATGCCTCTCAACTTGGCTATGGAGGAATTTTAAAATAAATAAATCCTTCCAAACAGAAGGAAGAATTAATCAGATACACTTCTGGTGTTTGGAAAGATGCCCAAACCAATTATTCAACTATCAAACAAGAAGTTTTATCCATTGTCAAATGTATTCAAAAATCCTAAGATGATTTGCTTAATCAGTCTTTTTTACTTAGAATAGATTGCAGTGCAGCAAAATCCGTTTTACAAAAAAATATCAAAAATCTGGCCTCAAAACAAATCTTTGCTAGATGGCAAGCTGAATTATCTTTCTTTGATTTTCAAATTGAATATATAAAAGGAGAGACAAATTCTCTCCCTGATTTTTTAACTAGAGAATTTTTGCAGGGTATTTCTTAATGGCAGCATCCTCCTCAGAAGGAAAAGGCAAGGAAAGGGGCAATATCGCCTTATCTCCAACTCAAGAATCCACTGATGAATATGCCCTTTGGACAATTATCCAAGGCAATAGATATCGAACAAAAGGGGGCTTTCAAGTTAAAGACTCTGTGCAAAAAGACATTTCTCTCAATAAAGAGAAAAATTCTCTCAATAAAGAGAAGAATGAAATCAAAGAGATTTCTTATATCCAAAAAGATATATTTACCACTATTCTGGTAATTGAACTAGAAGACCAACAATGGATGTCTGATCCTTGAGAAAGAAAGAGAAGATATCATGATAATCAAGAATTTCCTGCATTATACGGTAAATCTCGTCTAATTGCAGAAGTAAATTAGACTGCTACTGGATCTATTATCTTTTCCCATCATATGGAAAACCAATGACCGGATAGCCCGATTACTTATAGTAAGACTATTATCCATAAAATTCTCAAACCATCCATTTGGGGCTTTGACCTAAATAAATCCCGAAAGCTCAGTTCAGGTCACTCTTTCAATTATTGGGATTATATTCAGTCCTTTACCACTGCCTTTTACTATATGAATCCCAAACAAAGATTGTAATATCCCGAAAAATTTGAGCGTTAAATAGTGACCTCAAGATTCGTGCCCGACTGGTCATAGGTTTAACCAAGTGATGGTCAAACAGTGGACTCATGAAGTGATGAACTAATGTGATGTAAGTGTGACCTAAGTGTAGTGTATGGTGTTAGTTTACAGCCACATACACCTATCTCTGGTGTATGAGCTTAACACCGAAGCTTGAGAGAATTTATAAGGGTTTTAATAACCTAGGTTTCTTTTGTTTGGTTGGTAAAAGAGAGTTAAGAAGAGAGAGAGAGAGAACCAAGATGAGTAATGGTTAAGAGTCATCGTGTTTTTATTGAAAGAAGAGTTTCAAGCATTTAATGTCAGATTCAACGTGTGGAGGATCATTGAAGTAAGGGCCGGAACCCTAGCCATTAAACCAACCTATCAATCCTTTAGGAGATTGATATGAGGTGAGTCTTATTAGAATTAAATGCATAAATGTTTGATGATTAAATTCAGTCAAGTATTGTTAAAAACATAGAATTAAATGATAGAAAAGAAAGAAAAATAGAGAGAAAAAGTTTTAGAAGAACAGCCCGAAAAGGGACTGAGTTCTAGCCAAATCTATTAATCAATTTTGAGAATCGATTAATCGATTTTGGTCTAGAAGTTGAAAAAGCAAGAATACCCAAGTTCGATTAATCGATTAATCGACTTTCAAAGTCGATTAATCGATTTGGAAATCGACTAATCGACTGAGTACCTCCAGTGGCTGGAGAGATAAGGCTTGGGGAAATCGACTAATCGAATTGGGAAATCGATTAATCCATTTTGGATTTCGATTAATCGATTTGGGATCGACTAATCGATTTTGGATTTTTGACTACTCGATTTAGGAATCGATTAACTATCTTTGGGATTTTCGATTAATCGATTTTGGATTTTCGATTAATCGATTTGGGTATCGATTAATCGATTTAGAGTTTTGATTAATCGATTAATCGATTTTGATAGTTTGACTTGACTTTTTAATTGGACCTTGAGGTTCATGGAGGGTCTAGGACCTTCTCTATTGCATCTTTAGTGATGTGTTGCATGTATTATGGTGTACCGTAGGTGGTACGTGTGAGAGCAAGCATAAGGAGTCGTGTGGGACCTTGATGCTTGGACCTTCAGAGACTTGAGGTAGGGAACACCTTGAACATGTACTTTAATTGCAAGAGCATGCATGTAGTGATATAGAAATCAAATTGAAAATATTTTAACTGTGTAAATCTTTGTAAAAAGGGTGTGTGTGTGACACCAAGAAAGAAAATGAGAATGAGACATCTCCAAGGGATGAGAAAGTGATAAAGGCATCAGTGTGATACGAGTAACTGAGACCAAGTAAGCTAATGAAAATGAGGCATCCCCAGGGGATAAGAAAGTGATAAAGGCATCAGTGTGATACGAGTAATTTAGACATCCCAGGAATATAGGTAAGATTGGATAATGACTGATAAGGCCTAACTGATATAAGGTAGCACTTTTACACGATAAATAACTATATGTAAAGCACATGATATTTTTATTATTTAAAGTTTGAATAGAATACCCCACCGACGTATGGGATACCCACGATCGAGAGGATATCCGTGACTGCACAGACGGCCAATCGCATACACCAAGAGAGATTTATCCGTACATAGTAAGCACATCCCAGGGATGTTAAGATGAGATATAATCTTGCCGCCTATGAGAAAGGGGCTTGGGTAGTATTCCCAGGGAATACATATAACAACTGTCTATTTAGACAACGATGGAGGGTATTCCATCGGGGCTCGATGCTATATTGCTTGGGGACTACTTAAGTTGAAGATTTAAGTTTTGCGTTAGGCATATTCAGTGTCTAAATAGTTATCTTTTAAACTACCAGTAAATTTAAATACAAATTGTTATCTTTTAAACTATTTTTCCAGTAAGTGCATAGATACATCATGCTTAGAATATTATAGAATATATGTGAGATTTTGACTTATATATTCATTGTGTTGTTCCCTATTGAGCTAGGATGTAGCTCACCCTTTAGACTATATGTCGCAGGTCCTGTGTTAGCAACGACCGAGGCTTCGGGAGACGTAGATCCGGGTGATTCGGATTACGCGCCCGGGGACGAGTTGGAACCCTCTCCAGAGGACTTCTTCTAGGAGACTCCACTGAGTACTTTGAGAGAGTAGTTTTGAGAGCACATTGGTACGGCTTGGTATGTCAAGCCTTTATTTTGATAAATAATATAATTAATTGATATATTCTTTTTTACGAACCATCTGGGGTGATCTGTTTATCACCGATGGTTCGGATCGGTTCTCTGTTCATGCAGTGGCATGAAAGTAGAACTGTCTTTTGAGCTTATACTTAGAATAGTATTTTACTTCCGCATCATGTAGTTATGGTTCCATTTTATCTTAATATTGCTTGTTATACCAATGTTTCGTACATAGTCATGGGGCACGGTCTAGAGGATCATACTGATAGCACGGGTTTCGGGGTGTCGAAATCCGGGCTATCACAGAGACATTCTTGGTTTCTCAAACAAAGGTTCAAACACATAATCAAATCAATATCATGAGTTAAGTAATAGCTCAAAAATGGTATATTCAAGTCACTTTGATGATTAATCAATAATTTACTATCAAAGATGCTATTGCTCTCATGGATAGTGGAGCTGATTTAAACTACATACAGGAAGGATTGGTTCCTACTCAATATTTTGATAAAATCACTCAAACTCTTAATAGTGCTAATTTTTATAAAATACAGATTAAATACAAATTAAATTATGTCTCGATTTGCAATAATGGAGTATGTATTCCATTCAATTTTATACTTATCAAATATTTAACTCAAATAGTTATGCTTGGTACTCCTTTTATCACTTCCATTTTACCATTAACTAAGGTGGCTGAGAATGATATTTATGCTCAATATAATGGACATAGTCTCCTATTTCAATTTATCACTCCACTACAAACCAAGGTGATCAATTCTATGGAATCTAATTTATTTTTCAAAGAAAAGCAACTTAACTTTTGACAACAAGAAGTCAAGTTTTTATCTTTAGAAAAATAATTGGAATCCCCTTCAATACAAACTAAAATTTCTCAACTTCTGAAATCTTACCACAATGATATATGTAGTGATATACCAAATGCTTTTTGAGATCGCAAGAAACATATTGTTTCTCTTCCCTTTAATGTTGATTTTAATGAACGACATATTCCAACTAAACCAAGACCAAGTCAAATAAAACTTGCTTATTTGGAATTATGTAAAACTGAAATTGTCAATTTATTGCACAAACAACTTATTCGTCCCAGTCACACCCCATGGAGTTGTACATCTTTTTATATGAATAAAAATGCTGAACGAGAATGAGGAACTCCTCGGCTAGTTATCAATAGTAAACCATTGAATGATTGCCTCCAATGGATTCGATATCCGATTCCTAACAAAAATGATTTACTGGATCGTTTATATTCAGCCACTATTTTCTCCAACTTTGATCTCAAATTCGGGTATTGGCAAATTCAGGTGGCCGAGATCGACAGGTATAAAATCGCTTTTATTGTTCCTTTTCGACACTTTAAATGGAATGTTATGGCATTTGGCCTTAAAAATGCTCCATCTGAATTCCAGAATATTATGAATGATATATTTACTCCATATGCAGTATTTTCCATAGTCTATATTGATGGCATACTCATCTTTTCAAAATCTATTAATTAGCATTTTAAACATTTAAAATTTTTTTAAGAAATTATCCACAAAAATGGATTAGTCGTCTCTGCTCCTAAAATTAAGCTATTTTAAACGTCTATTCGATTTCTTGGTCACAATATTCACCAAGGCCAAATTATTCTAATTGCTCGAAATATTGAATTTGCCTCAAGATCTCTTGATGTGATTCAGGATAAAACCCAATACAAAGATTTTGGGGCAGTCTAAATTATATTGCCGATTTTTATCCTAATCTAGCACATGATGTAAAAATTTTATAATCACCACTTCAAAAGAATCCATCTCCATGGACAGATGACCAGACAAAAGCTGTTCGACAAATAAAGTTAAAGGTCAAACAAATTCCCTGCCTTTCTTTAGCCAACCCACTTTGGTTTAAGATTGTTGAAACAGATGCCTCTCAACTTGGCTATGGAGGAATTTTAAAATAAATAAATCCTTCCAAACAAAAGAAAGAATTAATTAGATACACTTCTGGTGTTTGGAAAGATGCCCAAACCAATTATTCAACTATCAAACAAGAAGCTTTATCCATTGTCAAATGTATTCAAAAATTTCAGGATGATTTGCTTAATCAGTCTAATCAGTCTTTTTTACTTAGAATAAACTACAGTGCAATAAAATATGTTTTACAAAAAGATGTAAAAAATCTAGCCTCAAAACAAATCTTTGCTAGATGGTAAGCTAAATTATCTTTCTTTGATTTTCAAATTGAATATATAAAAGGACAGACATTCTCTCCCTGATTTTCTAACTAGAGAATTTTTGCAGGGTATTTCTTAATGACCGCATCCTCCTCAAGAGGAAAAGGCAAGGAAAGGGGCAATATCTCCTTATTCCCAACTCAAGGAACCCACAAATGATCATGTGCTTTGGACAATTATCCAAAGCAATAGATATAGAACAAAAGGGGGCTTTCAAGTTAAAGACTGTGCAAAAAGACATTTCTCTCAATAAAGAGAACTTCTCTCAATAAAGAGAAGAATGAAATGAAATAGATTTCTTATATCCAAAAAGATATATTTACCACTATTCTGGTAATTGAACCAGAAGACCAACAATGAATGTCTGATCCTTGGGAAATAAAAAGAAGATATCATGATAATCAAGGATTTCTTGCATTAGATGGCAAATTCCATCTAATTGCAGAAGTAATTTTGACTGCTACTAGATCTATTACCTTTACCCATCATATGGAAAACCAATGACCGGATAGCCCGATTACTTATAGTAAGGCTATTATTCAAAAAATTCTCAAACCATCCATTTGGGGCTTTGACCTAAATAAATCCCGAAAGCTCAGTTTAGGTCACTCTTTCAATTGTTGGGATTATATTCAGTCCTTTACCACTACCTTTTACTATATGAATCCCAAACAAAGACATTCTTAGTTTCTCAAAATTTGTCCAGATATCCTCAAAATTGGTATACCAAATTGGTTTTATAATTGGTGGAACCATTTTGGCCCAACCACCAAAATTTTGCCTAAACCATTAATTCCTTTATATAACCAATATGAAGAAGTTAAATTCAAGGAAAAAAATCCTCATTATTCTGAAGTTGATTTCCTTTTCTTCACCGAATGCAGCATTCCCTGGATTTGGATGCGGAATATTCAGATTACCACTATGTATCATCTTCATTCTCTCCAAAGAACCTATTGGATCCGATGGTGGGATAATATTCCCGATTTTGATAAAAAAACTCCTTGAAATTTCATCCATAATTTCTCAGTATGCCAAAACAACAAAAACTGAGAATTCTTTATCCTCTTTGGAATCCATTCCTTTTGAAATATTTAAAATCCTGATTCGAAAACAACATCCTGATTTATCTGAAACACAGATTAATCAGTGCTACCTTGCTTCCATCAAATCCCATTTTCTTCAAACCTTCAATCCATCATTGCATTATGATGATGACTCCATAACTTCTTCAGAAAATAATAATTCTTTCAATGCTCTAGCTGGAGAATCTCAAACCGATAGTCCTGATCCATCACTTGGTGAATTTTAGGATTCAATTATGAATCAGGTCAAAAGCAAAAAGAAGTGTTGAACGACTGCCAAGACAGCTGTCGGCAAAATCAACATCAATGCTATTAGTGGAACCCACCACTAAAGCCAATCTCACAAACAGTCAAAATAGTTGTCACCAAGCATCTTCATGGACCCCGCCATCAAGACATTTGTCGGCCAACACAACCTGCAAACATTAATCGCTACTCAATCTCTTCGCTAGCTGTCGATGACACAAGGCATGAAGTCATCCTCCAAATAATTTAACCCTGACGCATGCCATGACGTCAGAGTACACTTATCAAGGGACGAAGCGACTGCATCCAATCCATCCAACACACGTGTCCCACTCAGCGGTAGATTTCTACTCATTGCAAGTCCGCATCCATCTATAAATAGGTAAGCTTGGGGATTGTCCAAGACACCTAAACATTTAGCTAGGATTTCGCTACTACAACTCCTTTCTTTTCTCTCTTGTTCTCTCTTTTTTAATTTTATAAGTTTGTACCGGAGAAGCTCCTTATCAGTAAGCTTCCCCTTTCCTTTGTTTATATTTGTTTATATATTGCATAGTAGTTGTATAGGGTTGCAATAGTATTTAGATTCTATATGTTATGAGTGTGTTTTCATAGTTGTTTTATTAGGCATTTGTATATGCAATAAAAGCTTTCTTCCAGTGTTCTTCTTTCTCTTCCATTACTACGCTTTCCCCTTACTCTGTAGTTGGCATTAGAGCCATGTCCGGCTAAGCCCGTGATAATTACATATGGTGAGTGGCTATTATTGGAATCTTGAGAGATAGTAAATAGTGATTAGGGGGCCTAATCATGGGCATATGAACTACTGTTCATCTTCTTTGCTAGAAGCTATAATGGAAAACTTATGCTGATCTGTTTAGATTTACTACTATGCTAGTTGTTGCATGGGAAGTCATGTTGGGATGACTAGGCATTGTAGCAGTGATTGTGTTGTTGCCGACTTTTTCCCCATAAAATTATGGACGGACGCAGTTTTCAACAAGCAATCTAGTAGTAAATCTAAATTGATTTATATAAGAAGTTTGTTAAATCTTATGGAGAAGAAGGTAAATAGTATTTTACTATGTTGATGAATAGTAATCTGAATCACTATTCACTATAGTAAAATTATTCTAACATTACTATTCCCATATGTAATTACACTCTTATTGGTTTTCACCCAAGCTCTTTTTAACCTTTCTTTTTTACTAATTAAAAAAAAAAATTCTTTAATGTCGCTTTTTAATTTCTCAACCAAGAAATCAATCAGAAATAAATAATTAGATAAATGGTCTAACATTGATGACCAACATAATCAACTTAATAAATGGACAATTCTGTCCATCAATCCAAAAATAATTTACCAATATGAATGGAAAGATTGGTCTACTGACATGTCCATCAAAACTACTGAGCAAACACTCAGTATAAATGAAGACAGTAGAAATAAAGGTTTTTAATTGCTTTCAAATGAAGATCTTTTGCATGACCTTCACCGCTTTAACTTCCTACATCTAGGATGTATCCAGGTTGCATTTAAACCTTTGACCTTATTAGGTCTTGAGAATAGTAGTCTGCTCAGCACTCTCAGAGATGCTAGATGCCTTGATTGGCAATCCTCTCTGATGACTGCTCTAGAGACCAGCCTATGCCTTGGTCCAGTCTACTACAATATTTTCTCAAACTTAACCTTATCTTTAATAGATAAAAATATTTTACATGCATATACCCTTAATTTACAAACTGAAGGATATAACTTTTTACCTAGATCATAGACTATTGCTCTGATCTATCGTCTTCATTATAAGGTGATGACTTCCCTGGCTCCCAAACTTAATTATCAAAATGAATCAGGAAAGACAGTCTTAATTGAGACTAATAGTACAACAACCAATGTTGCCACACCTAAATTAATTAAATAGAAAAATATTATTTTTTCTGATGCTTGATGTATACCTCAAGCTACTAAACAAATTTTAAATCAAGAAATTGAACAAATCGTTCAAAATAACCGAGGAGATGTAATCTTAAAATTTGATAGATCTACATCCCACAGGACTTCTTATAGGAGTTCTTTTTCTGATTCTCGATCTCGAGGTTCTTATAGAGTTTCTATACCCTCGATTGCTCGATCATCTTTTTCAGAAGTTAACTCATCTGTTCCTTCTGAATATAATCAACCTAATCTTGAAGGAATCCAAGTTTCTGAACAACAGATTCCTCATGGGATATATGCCCAACAGTAGCAGGAATGCCCTACTGCTAGCGAGATGAATTTCTCAATCAACTAACAAAGTTTTTATGGCCTACACAAAACTAAAAAATTTTGTTATAAATCGATAAGAAATCAATGCTGAATTTCAGCATGAAAAATATGCATAATTTCGTGCATGGTATTTTCAAAAGTTTTCTGCATCAAAATTGTAAGAATTCAAAGAAAAATTTTACAACCATGTTGAAACCTTTTATCAAATCATTCCATTTGTTACTTGGTTTAAAGTAACAAAATATTATGAAATTTCTCAGGATGAAAGAAGAATCTATCTTCTTGAAGATTTTCTAAAAGAATGGCAGAAACTAGATGGTTTAACTGTTCAATCAGTTCACCCTCCTGTTGAAGCTTTAAAACTCACTCAACCAAATTCAACAAAAAAATTTGGAAGCCACAGCTTTCATAAAACCAGTTGAGCCTATCCCTCATTCAACAAAAGTTGATTTATCAAATCTATATGAACAAAACAATTTTACTAATTTGAATTTGCAAACAATTAGTATGCAATTAAATAGGATTGAAAATATTCTCTCTTCCTCTCCTATTAACAAAACATCAACCTTACTATAGCTATGCTTAGCGTAGATAATACACATGTCAGGCTTAGCTACAATAACCTGTGGATTTTGGTCGAAAATGGCTTTTAGGGTTTGACTTGTTGGCCATCCCGATGTTTAGGGTGGGTTTCATTAGGACTATTGTACCCTCATTTACCATATTTGCAACCCTCTAGTCATTTGAAACGTCACCCTATCATCTACCATTGAACCCATTCTCACACATATCCACAACCTTAAAAATTTTAAAAATCTTAGATTTAAGATTACCTAATTGCTAACCCTAATTAGCTTTTAAGTATCCCCTAACCCTCTCTTTTTCTACAAATAGAGAGGCACCCCCTTTGGTTTAGGGGCTTGAAAATTTTCCAAGAGAGAGAAAGAGATTAAGAGATCCCCTCCCCTTTGGTGCACCAAAACCCATACAAATTCAAGAATTCTAAAACCTCCAAGTGCACCTACGCGAAGGTCCATCACTGTGCTACAAGGGCCTGAGAGCTCCGGCTCTCCCCTCTACTCCTCTACCTTCTTAGCTTTTCCCTTGACCTTGAATTTGTGATGTTAAGCCGTTGAAATATCAGTAGTTGCGAAGGGGCACAAATAGGATTAAAGTACCTTTGGGCAAGAGGAAGTGCTTCTTTTTTTTTACCTTTATTTTTCTTTTATTTTGGCCATAAGTAGAGACCGCGTTTGAGCGGGTTGATCGGGTGCCTAACACCTTCCCGATCGATAACCGAAGCCCCTACCCAAGAGCCTTTAGCGTGAATCGGTAATCAAAGTCATATTTGGCACTTCGGTGCATTTAATATTGATTTGAGGTTTCCTGAGTCACCAAAAGCTCCGGGTGGCAACTCTAGTTTTTCATTAACCAAACGCATCGTCGCAACAGACACGCGAGAGACCAAGGTTGCACAAATGGCGACTCTGCTAGGGACTAGCCAGTAGAGCTTCCCCTTGAAATTTGGCTTTTTCTTCTTTTCCCGTCTTGTTATTTTTACTAACATTTGGTTGTTTCTATTTTTTTTTTACTCACCCTTACGATTTCATCAATTTTATCACCCCTACGATTCAATTTATTTTTACTTACCCCTACTTTTCCATCATTTTCGTGCCTTAGCTGATTGTGGGCCTACTTGAGCATCGTCTTTATAATTTATTTATTTTTTTGTCATTTATATTCCTTAGTCGATTGGCGGGCTTACTTGCGCATTTACATGCCTTAGCCATTTTACGGGTTTACGTGAGCTTTTATCTTTCACAACCATATTCCATCAGTGGATGCCGGCCCGTAGAGGCGACACGGGATCATCTCCACCCATTTTTGAACGATAAGCAAACTCCCTCTTAAAATTGAATTTAAAATTGAACCTTAAAATTGAATTAAAAGACTTAAATCATTTTTGCGAGCGTAGCTTCTAAAGGGTTGGGAATTTAGGCAGTGATACAAACACCCGGTTCTTAGTACGGCGGCAGCCCCTAGTGGTGATGGTCCCGAAAAGTACCACCCCATCTAGTATCTGAGAATGTGCTTGTGCCGGAGGTATATCGGGTGGGTGACCGATCCAATTGCAAAGCTTAAAACCCATGGAGGAGTGTGTTAGTTGTCCCGAGTCGACCTTGAATCCCTAGGTTCGGTGAGGAGGGACCCGTTACAACAAGAAAATCAGTCCCCAGAAGCATCGCTTCCAGAAAACCCAAAAAATAGACTCAATTCGGGTTTGCTGTTCTGCTGTCAAAACCATTTATATACTCTGTTTTGGCCTAGCGTGTGTAAAATACACGCCAAGCCAACCTTTTCCAGAATTTCTCTAGCGTGAATATTATACACGCTAAGCCAAATTTCTCCAGATTTAGCCTAGCGTGTGTAATACATACGCTAAGCCAAAATCTCCAGGATTTGGCCTAGCGCATATAATACACATGCCAAGCCTGTTTTGGGCCTAGCAGCCCAAATCTGAGGCCTTCTATCACCGTTCCCCGAGTCCCCTGCTTAGCGGTTCAGTACCCCTGATAGATCCCACACCCTCCGACACCCTCGCCGGTCAAAAGAGGTCACCCTCATGTTGACTCGTTTCGAGGGATCGGGCTGTTTGCGTGGATTTCAGTGCCTTTACATAGAACAAGGGTTTTACCCTTTGTCTCTTCTGAAACACGTCGGGGTCCCGCCGTGGGAAATATTTAAGGTGCGAACGCTGCCCAAAACGGGAACTCCAAGGCCCCGAAACACGCACTAAAGATTCATTTTTTTAATCCAAAAAATCAAGAATAATCAAAATCCAAAAAAAATCAAGAAAAATCAAAAATTAAAATAGCTTGTGGTGCCGGCACAACGGCATCACCTTACTCTCCGTCATCCTGAAGGGGGAGGAGAAGAAAATTTTACGGGCCCCACCCGAGGCAACCGGACCCCACCTGTCACCAAGCCATGTCGTGGTCGGTTGATCTGGCGTATGCCGATCCCGAATCATCCCCACCACATTCCCCAACCCATTCCCATATGGAAGAAATGTTTACCTCCATTCTGCTCACCCAACCACCATTCACCGTCACTGGACCCTTCGATGCACCCATATTCCCATCCGCACCCATTCAAAGTTCATCCCTTTCCCCACCCACACCCATTCAAGATCCATCCACCTCAAATCCCCCCAATTCTCCCCCTGCCTTTCCCCAGAATCCACCCTATATTTCCCCCTATGCTTTCCCCATATCAAACCAAAATTTGCCCCATTTTCCTTCCACATCCAATATACCCCCCTCATCCCCGTTCAATCCAAACATGCCACACTTATTCACATCCACCCTTCCAAATCCCCCCCATCTCTCATCCATACCTCCCCAAAATCCAATCCAATCTAATCCTCTACCTTTACCCCACATTTTCCCCAACCGTCCCAACCAATGACCAATTATCCCTCATCCTCGCAAACCACACACAATCCCCCCTCGTGTACCCAGACCATGCCCAATTTTTCCCATACACCCACCCAATCCATACCCTATATTCCCCCTCCATCAGATATACCCCTTGCACCCACCCCCTCACCCAATCCAATGGCCATGATGGAGGAAATGGCCAGGGCCTACACCAGCTGGAAGGCTTCTCAAAGCAGCCTCCCTTATCCACCCCTCACAAACCCATCTCATACACTCCCAAATCTCCAGGCCCCTTTCCTCCAAAGCCCTCATCAACCCCCCATCATCCATACCACCCAAGACCCTCACCAATCATGGGGTCATTTGAGTAGACCTCAGGTCCCCATGGCCCAAACCCACCAAGGCCCAATAGCCTAGACCCATCAAGGCCCAATGACCCAGACCCATCAGGTCCCCATGGCCCAAACCCATCAAGGCCCAATGGCTGTTGTGTACTTTGTGCTGACAGAATTTTATTGTAAAAATGAATGGCTAAAACACAGCAGAAAATAAAATGAAATGGAATGAAGATGGATCAAGGCATAAAGCACAGCCTACAAGATACAGGACTATTGTAGCGAGTTTTAAAAATAAGTAAGAGTTTGTCCCACAAAGAGTGATTATCTAAAACCTAGTAGATCTCTAGATCTGCTACAGATCTGGCATTTCTACAGCTATTCTATGAAAACAGGGAAAGAAAAGGAGTTTTTCAAGTGTCATTACTACAATCTAGATCTAAGCTATAAACAAAATTAAAATGAGGAGAATGATGATGGTTTGGTAAAATGAAATGCAAAATGGGGAGAAGTAGGTAGTTGTGGGTTACTCTTCACTGTAAATCAGATTTAGAATTGCGGATCTGCAGCTGACCTTCACTTGGCTACAAGAACAAGTGCAAGGTAGAAGAATCCAATCCTAACTCAGAGGTTTGATTTGATCTTAGGGGTATAATCTGTCCACTTAAATGGTCACAGATTATCCCAAGGATCACACCCAATCAAAGGGTTAGAGCTGAAACAAGTAAACCATTCCAGGCACTATAGATGCAAGGCTACAAGCTCAGGCATCCATAGGAGCAAACAATCCACAAAAATCTAGTGAAAACCACAAGAAATCACATATTGAAAGGGGCTTTAAAATCAGTTGGTCATTGCTTCAAACAGCTTGTAATTACCTATCTCTCAAGTCTGCAATGTCTGCAAAACTCCATATCTAATCACTCACAAGAGGGCTGTAAAACAGTGCAAGAATTTGATTTGCAGAAATCCTTCACTTGGCTACAAATTCAAGTGCAAGGAGAAAGAATCTATCCTAACCCTCAGATCCTGGACCAATCCTAGGGGTATATGGCTATCCACTCAAATAGTCATAGCATATCCCAGAGATGTGTGCCAGGTAAAAGAGTTAAAGACAAAACAGGAAAATTACTATTGCCACTATGGATGCAAAGCTATAAGCATAGGCATCCATAGGTGCATCAAATCTATAAACATCTAAAGCATTTGAATAAAAAATTTACAGATCTAAATGAACATTCCAAATAGCTTCTCATTGAATTAACAAAAACTTACAATGAGTGCCCTCGAGGCAACAGTCTCTGAAATTTTGAACTCTCTACATTGTAATTACAGCACAAATTTACAAATCAGAACTAACCCTAGCTGCTACCAAGATCTAATCCAGCAGGCTAGATTAGGGAGAGAAAAGGGAAAAGAAAGGAGAAAAAGAAAACTTAAAATTAAACTAAAATTGAGCTAAGGAGGACTAAGGCTATTCCTTGGTTCCTTAATTCCTTGCTAAAGACTCACAACTCAAAGGTTGCTATTTATACATTTGCCTTGATCTATGTGCCTTTATTTCTCATCAATCAGAGGGGAGAAATTAATTCAGCTTATTCTAATCTATGTGATTAGTATTTTTCCCAATCAGAGAGAAGAAAATATTTATAGTTTAAGCCATACCCATGTGCTTTGATGACAGCCAAGAGTTTATTACAGCAGATCACATGTGGATAGGTGTCCCATGTGCTTGTTAAAATTCCCAGAGCTTCCCCTCGAATATCCTTGATAACAGCTGAAGACAGTTGAAGCATTAGTTCGAGTGGTTGATGGCTGCTTAAAGAACTGGACCACTCTATTGTGCAGCTAAAGACTGAAGGTGCTTGAGTGATTGGCTGAAGGAGTGAATTGCTCGACAGGTTAATGGCTAAAGGGTTTGAAGAATCTCGAGCAGTTTTGAAGTAGGTTCGAGAGGCTGGTGGCTAGAGATTGATCCACTCGAGTGGTTGGAACTGGATTCCTAAAGCTTCTCGTGAGGTTGAAGCCTGCAACTCGAAAGGTTGGAGGACTGCTAAAGTGAACTCGAGAGGTTGAAGGGAGCAGCTGCTCAAGTGGATGGTTTGCAGCTATAAGGTGTCGAGTGGTTGATGGCTGGAGGAGTTAACTGCTCGAGCAGTTGCTGAAGACCTGAAGCACTCGAGAGGTTTGGCTTCTGGTGGTCGACAGGTTGGTGGCTGGAGCTTGAATTGCTCGAGTTGGAGGACCTGGAGTTGCTGAAACTCAAGAGGTTGGAGGGTTGTCCTTGAACCTCTCGAGCAACCTGTCGAGATGCATGTGCTGAAGGAACTGAAGTGTGTGAACCTCTTGAGAACCACTCGAGATTGGAGGTTCTGAAGCTACTGATGCTCTTTGTTATTTTGATTCTCTCGAGAACCACTCCTGCTGCAACTGTTGAAGTTGTACATCCACTCTATTGAAGCCCACACCGCTGCAGCCAGCTTTGCTCTAGTGTGCACACTTCTAGTGTGCACACAGCTACCTAATGTGCAGCTGCTGAAGATGGTAAACCACATGGTTGCTCTTCATTTCTAGTGTGCACATCTGCTATAGGTTGGGTTGCTTTCTGTAGTGTGCAGTTGTTGTTTGAGAGTTTGAGCTGCTCAAGCATATATTGTTGCTGTTGCTGGTGTGCAACTGCTCTCATGTATTGCTGGTTCAACTTGGGCTGCTCAAGACAGTGCTGCTATATGCTTTTGTCAGCTCCACAGTTCAAGAGGATGCTTTGAAAGATATGCTCCACTACTATAGTTCGGGCTGAAGACATCTCTGTTGGCTGCTAATGCTTGGGTTGCTTGAATAAATGCATGCCCAGCTTCTACAAGTTGTTGTACTTGTATGCTTGAGTCTACAGTGTTGCAGCTTGGAAGCTTCCATTTGCTTGAATGTGTAGTTGTTGAAACTGCTGAAGATATTGTCTTGAAATTTCTTTGCTCTATTGTTTACTCCAACAGCAGTAGCTATCTTTCTGGCCATGGGCCCCCACTTATCTCAGCTCTTCATGGATGATTCTAAGTCCTCCTCTTAGCACTTATTAATTGAAAAATTGTACTATGTTGCATATTTATTCCTAGTTGCAAAACATACTTAAAAGCAATTATTAATCACTCTAAGTCCTAACAAAAGCCACGTATAAGGGATAGAAAGTGGTCATAAATCAGTGACTAGCAATGGCTCAGACCCATCAGGGCCCAATGACCCAGACTCATCAAGGCCCAATGGCCCAAACCCATTAAGGCCCAATGGCCAAACCCACCAAGGCCCAATAGCCCAGACCCATCAAGGCCCAATGGGCAAGACCCATCAAGGCCTAATGGCCCAGACCCACCAAGCCCCAATGGACCAAACCCATCGAGGCCCAATGGCCCGGACCCATCAAGGCCCGATAGCCCAGACCCACCAAGGCCCAAACCCATCCAAGCTCCTTACCCTATACCCAAGCCCAACAAGGCCCAAACCTTGGAGCCTCGTACCCACATCCTCCACAATTCCCTCAATATCCCATTCACTCACAACCCTCATACCCGACCCAATACAGGGACCTATCTCACACCATTCATCAACCCCAACTCACCCGTCCACCTGCACCTCAAATTCATCCCCAAGTATTCCCCCAGGCATAATGGCCTCATCAGGCCCTAATCCAAAACCCAACCTCTACTCACCCCAAGTAATCCCCCATGTGCAGTGGTCCCACCCAGCACCCCTTCAGACCACCCAACACCAATAGGAAAATCTCACCCATCCCCCGTTTTATGAAGACCCATAGTATGAGGAAGATGAGATAAGAAATAACGAGGCTTATATGGGGGCACACATGAGTATCAATCCTCCACCACCCGCAATCACCAACCCACCGGCAACACAAAGTGAATGGAGGGCGACAATCGAAAGAGCGGCACCACCATCCAAAGAATCCGAGCAATTGAAGGAACAACAGGATAAGATCCAGAAATAATTAATGAAGATGGGTAGAATTGAAGTCCATGCCACGGACTTTTCCAATCTATGCTTGTTTTCTGAAGTTCCCTTACCCCCGAAATTCAAAGTACTGGTCTTTGACAAGTATAATGGCACGGGCAACCCCATTGCACATCTCAAGTCCTACTGTAGGGACATGTGCCAGTACAGGGGGATGAGCATTTCCTCATAAAGGTCTTTCAAAAGAGCCTTACAGGCCCGGCTTTAAAGTGTTTCACTTCGTTGGAACCATCCATGATTAAAACTTGAAAGGATCTGACTCACCTGTTCCAAGAACAATATGTGTACAACATAAACATTTAACC
This sequence comes from Chloranthus sessilifolius, assembly GCA_021018995.1. NCBI lineage: Eukaryota > Viridiplantae > Streptophyta > Magnoliopsida > Chloranthales > Chloranthaceae > Chloranthus > Chloranthus sessilifolius. Next base: position 83,491,014 of record CM037592.1, read on the forward strand.
CAGAAAATCAGACCTAACTCGACTAAAGCAAAAGCCCGACGAAGCATTTAGTGATTATCTTAGGCGGTGGAGGGCACTGGAGTCTAAGGTCAGGAATAGAATACTCGACGATGAGCAGATTAAAATGATATCAACGAACACCCTATCAGTCATCTCGAACTTCCTAGTATACCAACAGTAATCCAGCTTTATTGATTTGATGAGAAACACCAATCGTTGCGAAGAAACAATGAGAGAAGGACGATTGAAGAAAACTGCAAATAGTAGGGTCCGGAGGTTCACTGATCAGAGGAATGAAAGAAGAATCAAGGCAGATATACAAACGGTCGGTAATATACGACCCAATACCAGCACAACCCCATTCCAGTTTAGGGCAACACAACCAGCCCCGACCAGAAGCGAGCCGATGCAGAGAATCAAGGACAAGGGGCACAGATGACCCCAGAGCAGAGAAAAGCCCATTTTGATCAAGTTTTCATACCGTTGGGGTAATCACTGAATATCTTGTTGCCCTTGTTAATTGAAAAGGTTTTGGTCACAGCACTCCAGCCACAACCCCCGTCGGATCCAATCTCGAGAAATTATGACCCCAACACCCACTGCAACTTGCACCAAGAACCAGGCCACTCGACTGATCATTATATTCCCCTGAAGCATGCAATATCGGACTTGATAGAGGCTAGTAAAATCATCCCTCTAGCACTTCCCCAGACTAACCAGCATGCAAACATACACCAAGTGCCACTACCCCCACACCCACCAGGAAGGGTAGATCTAAGACCAACTATCAGCATGGTAGCGGAGGATGATGAGGAGTCTGACCCGTCAGAGTGAATTCTCACCCAGAAAGATTTTATAGTACCCCGGCAAAGAGACTTAGAGGATAGAAGCATTAGGGTAATTGAACCTTTGAATTTGGTTGATTACTTTCCTAAACCTGCACCACAAGCAGAACCCTTAGATCTTATGGTATATTTCCCATCACCAGTTCTCGTCAACTCTGTTCAAATCAATTCCTATCAACCATATATGACATCCCCCGCCAACTACCCACTAGCCGATTATGTCCCCCATCCCCCTCCATCACCGATCAATTATCAATGGCCCGCCCCTGTCACATCACCCCCGATACAATCATCCACAATCCTCGCACACCCCATTTGGCCCACTTGGTCCACCCTTCCATCTTTTACAGAAGTTAACCAGGTGATCCCCGCCCATCCCAATCCATCGACACAGACACCTCTGATACCCTCTTCCACCCGATTCTAGATCCCGAGGCTAACTTACGATCCCCATCAGTTCCCGCTCAGCTTTAATTAAACAGATGTCAATACCGACAGCACCAAGGAGGGGGCAGTGGATTTTGTCACCAGGTCAGAAAAAATCTCCAAACAGCCGGACACACCAATAACAGCGCCAGCCCGACCGGAAAGAAAGAAAGATACTACTGCAGTAAACCCATTTGAGAAGATGAGCCGAGAGCACATACTTGAAACCCAGCTAAGGATAATGCTAGCCCATATCACAGTCTGAGACCTATTAATGACATTTTCGCTTCATTTTAAAGCTCTGATGGGGCCATTAAAGAATGCGCATGTGTCTCTCCAAGTAAGCCCAGATGAGGTCGGGCAAATAATCGGGCAGGTGATGGCTCCCAATGCTATCTCTTTTTCAAATGCGGATTTATCAGAGGAGGGAAATAATCATTTTAAATCCCTCAATATCACTGTTAAAATTGAAAATCTGATAATCCCATTGTTATTGATCAACAATGGGTCTGCTTTAAATGTGTGCCCTTTGAGAACGCTACCAAAATAGGGGTAGATCCTTGTATGTTAAGGCCGACAAAAATCAGTACCAGAGGGTTTGATAACACGAGAAGAGAAATAATTAAGGAAGTTGATCATGAGCTCGTGATCGGGCCAATGACCTTTTCCATACCTTTTCAAGTAATGGATATCAAGTCTTCCTTCTACCTGCTATTGGGGCGCCCTTGGTTACATGAGGTCGGGAGAATACCTTCAACATTACATCAGAAACTTAAATTCGTGGTTGGAAAAAAAATCATCACCATCATAGGTGAAGGGCATGACAAAAGAGAAAAAGTCACCCATAACATTAAAAACCCCAAAATGTTAGATGTGCCGCACACAACCGAAGATACAGACCTCCATAAATTTGAATACGAGGTATCGGCGGTAGTCCCAGAGCCCCTGTAAAGTATCACCCTAATCAGAGGCGGAATAGTTGCGGCTGTGGCCATGCTCCAAAAATGGGGCTATAAAAAAGGTAAGGGGTTGGGACCCTGATCACAAGGCAAAAAGGAGCCAATCAGGGCCAAGGGTGGACAGCAAGTCAAATTTGGGCTAGGTTACAAACCCACTAAAGAAGAGGTCCGAGAGGCCAAGGAAAAGGTCCGAGCCATAGTTGCTACTAGAGGCAATGGCATAAAAGAAAATCAAAGAAAATGATGCCTTGAATCAAAAATCTCGTCCCATGTGGAGTCGACCCCTTTCCTGTAGAAATATAAGAAGAGGTACGAATCATGAGTCTGGACAAGGAAATCTCTACTGAGGAGCTCCCCAATGAACTCATTGAACGGTTTGTCGACTTTGAGCATGGCCCTACCACTATTGTTGAAGAAACAGAGGACGTCAATCTAGGGACCGAGGAGATGCCTAGAATCACCAAGATCAGAACATCGCTGTCTCCCATGGAAAGAAAAAGCATGATTGATTTCCTTCGGTCATACTAAGACGTCTTTGCATGGTCATACGAGGATATGCCTTGTTTGGATACTTAGTTGGTCGAGCATGAGCTGCCTTTATATCCAGATATGAAACCGATCAAGCAGAAGCTAAGACGTCTCAAGCCAGAATGGATGCTGAAAGTAAAAGATGAGGTCATCAAGTAATACGATGTGGGGTTTCTTATGGTCTCCAAATACCCGCAGTGGTTAGCTAACATCATTCTTGCACCCAAAAAGGATGGAAAGGTCTGTATGTGCATTGACTTTAGAAATCTCAACGAAGAGAGCCCAAAAGATGACTTCCCATTGCCACACATCGATATCTTGGCCGATAACACTGCTAGGCATGAAATGTTCTCGTTTATGGATGGATTCTTTGGATACAATCAAATTAAGATGACAGAGGCGGATAGAGAAAAGATAGCGTTCATTATTCCGTGGGGAACTTTCTGCTACCGAGTCATACCGTTCGAGTTGAAGAATGTTGGGGCAACATATCAGAGAGCGATGACTGCACTCTTCCATGATATGATGCACCGAGATATCGAGGTGTATGTGGATGACATGATTGGCAAGTCTTCATAGAGAAGTGATCATTTGATAAATCTCCAAAAGCTGTTTGAAAGACTAAGAAAATATAGGTTACGTTTGAACCCTCAGAAATGGGCATTCGGTGCTATATCAGGAAAACTACTGGGCTTCATTATCAACAAGAGAGGTATCGAGGTTGACCCAATCAAGGTAAAAGCCATTTTCAAAATGCCACTGTCATCTATCAAGAAAATGGTCAGAGGCTTCTTGGGCAGAATATAATACATCAGTCAGTTCATTGCATAGCTCACTCCTATCTGCATGCTGATCTTCAAACTACTAAGAAAAGACTCGCCCGTTGAATAGAATGATGATTGTCAAGCAGCATTCGATAAGATCAAGGGCTACCTTCTCAACCCACCTGTATTGGTACCACCTGAGCCAGAGAGACCACTCTTAATGTACCTCTCTACAACGGAGGTTTTGATAGGATGTGTCCTACGTTAGCATGATGAAACAAGAAGAAGAGAGCAGGCCATCTACTATCTCAACAAGTAGTTTACTGACTATGAGACACGTTATTCTCATTTGGAGAAAGTATGCCTGACTCTTGTATGGGCTACACAGAGGCTCCGCCATTACTTGCTATCTCAAGCCGTCCTACTCCTAGCATAAATGGATCTATTGAAGTACTTGTTCGAAAAGCCGGCTCTCACAAGCCGAACCGCACGCTGACAGTTCCTCTTATCAGAGTTCAACATCACATACGCCACCCAGAAATCAATAAAGGGACAAGCCCTCGCCAATCATCTTTTCGAGAACCCCTTACCTGACTACAAACCTTTGAAAACTAAATTCCCAGATGAGGACATCTTATTTATGACAGAGGATGACATGGAGGAGATAGAGGAGTCCTAGGTAATGCACTTCGACGGAGCCGCAAATGCCGAAGGTCAAGGAGTTAGCGCTATTCTGATTTCGTCAAAGGGATCTCACGTACCAGTCTCCATCAAGCTTAATTTCCCCTGCACCAATAACATGGTCGAATATGAGGCATGCGCAGCGGGCCTACAAGCGGCCTTGGACCTAAAAGTAACTCATTTGCGGGTGTTGGGCAATTCACAATTGATCATATGCCAGACAAATGAAGATTGGAAGACAAAGGATGAGAAGTTGATTCCATACCATGAGCACCTCGAGGATTTGATTGCATGCTTCGATGATATCACCTTCTCTTATATCCCACGAGCAAGGAATTGCTTAGCCGGTGCACTAGCAAAGTTAGCATCAATGGTCGAAATTCCATATGGTGTTGAGATGAAGCCGATCATGATTGAGCAAAGGAATGAGCCGGCCTTCTGCCTCTAGATTGAGGGATCCGAAAAGCTAGATAATGAGCCTCCATTGTTCTCAGATATTAAGAATTTCCTCGAAACTCAAACTTTTCCTGAAGGTACGTCCAAGACGGACAAGCGAACTATCTAACTTTTAGCGGCCAATTACGTCATCTGTGGCGAGTACCTCTACAAGCGATCATATAACAATATCCTGCTCAGATGTCTGACTGAGGGCGAGGCTGCCAACATCATAAAAGAGATTCATGAAGGAGTATGTGGGGCCCACATAAATGGGCATATGCTCGCTAAAAAGATCTTTCGGCAAGGGTATTTCTGGATTGCCATGGAAACTAACTGTTGTAAGCACATGCAGAAGTGCTACAAATGCCAAGAGCACTCCAGTCTAATACATGCTCCTTCCATTGATCTACACAGCATGACCACTCATTGGCCATTCACTACTTAGGGCCTCGACGTCGCCGAAAAGGTTAATCTGAAAGCACCTAATGGGCATCAGTTCATCCTCGTCGCCATCAAGTACTTCATCAAATGGGTCGAGGCAGCTTCCTACACAAATATCACGGCCAGTCATGTTGAAAAATTCATCAAGAGCAACATTGTGTGTCGATATGGCGTACCCAAGGACATCATCACGAATAATGACACCAACTTTACAAACAAGCGCATCAGAGCTTTTTGTGAGTAGTATAAGATCAAACACCATCGCTCATAGTCGTATCGGCCACAAACCAATGGGGCCGTAGAAGCTGCTAACAAGACTGTCGTTCGCATCCTATAAAAGATGGTCATCACCTATCGAGACTGGAGCAAGATGCTACCTTTTGCACTTTGGACCTATCGAACGTCGATCCGTACTGCTATAGGGGCAACACCATTCTCCCTTATGTATGGAACTGAGGTCGTCCTGTCAGTAGAAGTTGAAGTGCCTTCACTTCGTATCCTCATCGAATTTGGTTTATTATAAGCTAAAAGAGAGAGGTCCCGCTTTGAACAGCTGAACCTGTTGGACTAGAAAAGGCTCCTAGCTTTGTGTCACACCCAAGTTTATCAAGGGCGAATCGCAAGCGCTTACAATAATTGTGTTCGTGGTCGAGATTTAAAGGTGGGTAACATGGTACTCAAGAAAATCTTTCCATCTCTTCGCGCCGATCTAAGAGGGAAATTAAAGCCCAACTGGGATAGACCTTACGTCATCCGAGAAGTGCTCCCAAGGTAAACTCTCCGTCTCGCCACCATGGACGGAGATCACTTTCCTGAGCCCATCAACGCTGGTTACGTTCAACGTTTCTATTCCTAAGTCTCCCACAGCAAGGTAAGTATTGATAAGATAAATACATGACTGCTTAAGGACCCCATATAAAAGGCCATTATTCCAAAGCCAAGTAGCCAAAAAGTATCCCTGAACACATATATCCTTTGCTACCCCATCTTGAGCCAATGGCCTTTTCTTTCATTACCCCCTCCCCAAAAAAAGGGAGTGTATATACAAATAAACAAAAAATAGAGGAGAAAAAGAGGTATCACCAAAATCCAAAAACATTAGAAAAGAAAATTCCCAAAGAGGATAAGCAAAAAAAGAGAACAAAAAGTAGAAAAAAAATGGGGCATGTACAGTCAAAACCCCCCAAGGAAGAAGTGTATTACGGTAATTAGAACCCTATCAAGGAAGCCTTCTTAAACCCAAGAATACCATCAAAATTCCTAACCTATCCCATGGCCAAGATACATCCCGAGAAAAAGACCTCTATAAGGTCTACGAGCAGTCACAGTATCCACTGAGTCAGCACAAGCCAATCTGAGAGACGACAAAAGAACTCCATCCAGCCGGCTATGACGGAGTCAACGTCCATGTTGTGGCCTTTGAGAAAGTAAAGAAGAAATGAAAAGAATATATATAAGCTAAAATAAAAAAGGACGTGGTGAAAACCCGATGACCCGAGGCAAGGAGAAAGGTTTTGACTCAATCCAAAGGGATCAATGTTCTGCCCTTGGCAAAAATCGGAAACCCTCCGAGGTCCGACTTCAAAGAAAGGGTTCGACCATGCTCAAAGGTGGACCCAGGGTTTCCCAAAGTTTCACCCAGTGATTAAGGCACCAAAAAAATACATAAAATAAAACCAAAAGGCTAATAGATCTATATAGATGTATATAATAAACTGCCTTTTGCACCACTTACACCATGTCGAAAAAAAAAAAAACAGTTAGTGTGATGACTAATGTGTTTACCTTTTTACAAGTATAAACAAAAACAACCAAAACATAAAGAAAATGTATATACCAAAAAAACGTGTGTGTATCTGTAAAGGGGTTTTTTACGCCCCTTTTCTATATATCTGATCAGTGTAAAAAATTCTGTGTGCAGGAAGGAGTTAGCGACCCAGCTCGCGCTTCAAAGCGCTAATCTCAGCATGAAGGTCATCTTCCCAGACATTCTGTTCAGTCAGCCAACGTGCAGGCTCTTGAACCTCTTTCGAAAAGAATCAGCGGCTCCAAAAGCGACGCTCAGTGATCCCTTCAAACGGAGGACCTCACTCTCTGTTGTTTCTGCTCTAACCTTTTCATATGCCAAAAGTTCTTGCAGGATCCTCTTCTCATCCACCAGTAACTCGATGCGAACTCGGAGTGTCGTCTCTTTCTTTGGCTAGGGGCCTCTAGTGTCAATAATCTCTGACAAATCTGGACCATCGACAGCAGGCCGCTCAGTCAACAGCCAGGCCTTGTACTCAAGAGAAGTTCTAACCGAGTCTTACTACTCAATATCACACATCAGCGATGACTGACGAGTCTCCCAAAGAGCAGCAATCTGATCTATGTCCCCAGAGGACTCCCTAGAAAAGATCAAATCACATAAAGGGAGTCTGGCCTCACAAGGCACCTGTTGAGGGTAGCCGAACTGACGTAACACTCAGAATGGGAAGTAAAAGGTGTTGCCCGTCAATACTAGGAGGGTGATGCCCTCGTGATCTCTTCTACGAATTGTCGGGAAGGTACGGTCTAGCCAAGGAAGCCTCCATGTCAGCTCTGCATCGATCAACCAAAGTTTCAGAGCTGACATATCGCCCTAGGGGAGCAAGTGGCATCTACCCATAAAACATTGGGCCACCTCACCTCGGGCAATATAAAAGTGGGGCACGGGCCCCAAAACAGCAAAATGCTCATCCAACTAGACCTGAAGCAACAAGGGGCATCCCCGAAGGCCCTCCACCTTACCCAAAGCAAAGGCATCAAAGCATCGGTACAGCTCGGCAAGTACTAAATGCATCATGGACTGGCCTGCCTCCAGCTCTGTCAAAATATCACAAACTGCCAATGAGAAGCTCTCTCCCCTGGTGAAGAAAAGGATTTCAGAGATGAGATCGAGTGCTAGAGCTTTCACGTTAAAAACATTCCTAATCGGCAATTTTCGGAGGCTTTCGTCACCGAAAAGTTCTTTGAGGAATTTTAGCGAACACCTTGTGGGCCCCCCAATGAGACTTTTCTCATACTCGGATTTCTTCAAACCGAGAGTAAGGTGAACGGATTTGGAATAGCCCGACCGAGGCGTGACTCTTGCAAGGCCCCTGTGAAGCTTCAGGCCAAAGAGAGTAGATAGCTCCTCAAGGGTTGGGGTTAGCTCCCGCTTCCCAACACGAAATATGTGGAAGTTCACATCCCAAAATGAAGCGGCGGCATGAAGAAGTTCCCACTGAAGAGAAACCTCTAGGAAGGAAGGAAGGCGAGATAGCCCAAGGCGCTCCAAATCGGCGAGCTCACTCTCATTCAAGCTCCCAAATCAGGCCGTTAAAAATTTGGGCCCCAAGCCCAACAAGGGGGGCAAATTGGCTCCGGGCCCTCCGCGTAAGGGAGGGCTGGAAAGTGGGTCCATGAACATGCAGGGATCTTTTGAGAAGATAAAAATAGATGTATGATGATGGACCCGCCTTGAAAAAGCAAGGGCAAAAAGAACCAATCAAAGAGACCAAGTCAAAATAAAAAAGAACTAACTTTTGGACTAACTCGGGTATATAAGGACCCACTGCTCCCCAGGTTAAACCTAGCGCAACTAATAGTTGCACCAGTGCATTTTGGCCCCCTTCTTGCCTGGCGCAACTATTAGTTGCGCCAGCACAAATTGGCTGAGATTTTGACCTAGCGCAACTAATAGTTGCGCCACACTCCGAACTCCCCCTCTTCAGCCATTTCGGGACCTAACTAGGGGACTTACACCCCTTTTGTTTGTGTCACACACCCTGTTCATTTAACAACTGGGCATTTGTTTTGTTTATTTATGTGCAGGACTAATCCTACATCAAGGCATGCAACCCAAGGGGTTACTTTCTGAAAATATTTTGGGCCAACACATCCTACAAAGAAACAGATCTGATACCAAGAAATCGGGGCATAAAAGCAAAGCGGAACTATCTTCCAAAAAATATATATAATAATAATATTAAAAAAAATTTGTTTCCAAAGTATCACATCAGCCATCCCCCAAATTGTTTAAACAGATCCAAATCAAATTTCAAAAAGTACTGAGTTTTTCAAAAAGCTAAATGCCTATCCCTGGTTTGCGCCCTTTGACTTCTTGCGACGGCGAGAAGAACTTTGAAAAGTCTGCATGTCCCCCACCCTAGACCACGCCTGCGAGATCCTGCTGAGTAAGGAGTGCGATTCCTTAACACGAGCACACTATGAAGCACAAACCAAAGTCAGGAGTCGGGATCAGTTAAAGGGAAAATGATGATAAAATGAATAAAGAGGAATAGAACAGCAAGGCACTCACCGTCTCTACCTCCCTAAGCTCCGCAAGGTGACGATGGTATGCTGCATACTTCATGGCCGAGTTGAAGTCCTATATTCAGAACAATGCAATATCAAAGGTCGGGACAATCCATAAAGCGTGTGCAGAAAGAAACCGAAATGGAGAGAGATTGGGCCATCAAAGGACTTACCCCTGGGACCACCTCAGGAGGGGGAACGCGAGCCGCTTCGGCAGAGAGTTGTGCCTGTCGATCTACGTCAATGCAGAGGCTCGAAAGGAAGCTATCATCAAGGCGCCGGAAGGTCCCATAGACTACGGATGAATCACCAACAGGGATACTAGCGTGAGAAGTCCCCGACGGACCAACACTTGACGAGCCCTCACCCGAGGGACCCACACCAAAGGGACCAGCACCAGAGGGATCCACCCCCGACATATCAGCCGCACTAGGTTCGCCTTCACCATCTGAATCATCCCCTGGGGTGAACTGTGAACAAAATAAAGATCCACTTAGAGGGGGGCAAAAGCTAAATAAAAGCATAAAAGGAACTAATCAAAGTCGAGACAAATTACCTAACTGAGCGGGCCGCCAAATGCCAGAAAATTGGTGCTGGGAACAAAGCGCGGCAAGATGAACAGATGGGGCAAGCACTCGTACCAAAGGTGATAGTCCCCGGGCACGTGAAGGGCATGGATAGGGAGCCCATTGTTGAAGAAGGCCGCTGTGAGTTCCTCGATACTTCCAGCAGGATACCAGACATCCGTCGGAGGGTCCACGGGTATGACATAATAGCCCTAAAATTGGTGCACCACTCGCTCTCCCAAATAATAAAATTTAGCCCATGCTCCATAGAAGAACACGACGCGATGATTATTGAATAAGCGGGAGGCACCTACAGCTGCTCGGTCCCAGAAGGGGGATGCAAGGTACGGATCGAGGAGGATCTGCTCAAGTCAAAAAGGAGAGAAACCAAGCAAGCAACACCTCAATCAAAGGAAATTTCCAAGCTAAAAGTAAACAAAGGTTAAAAAAAAAGGAGAGTTGTGACCTGCTCGGGGACCATCAAATCAAGTTGGGACCTTAGACCCATTTCCAGGTGCTTTAGGCCCACGTCATGCCATCGGGCCTGATGCCAGTTGCTGAGCAGAGGATAGGTGAGCGCCTCCGAGTGAAGGAGCAGACGCTCGAGGTGAAAGTGGTGGTATCCCCATACCTAATAAAGAGACAGCACATAAGAGCAGGTCGATAGCACATAAAGGTCATGCAAAAAAAATCGACAAGGGCAAAGGGATGCAAAATTACCTGCAGGTTGGCCCAAAAACCCATGGCAGACTTCAAATCCTCGGTCGTAACCCTAGATAAATTGTACATCAACCACGCATACCCTGCCCCTCCCCAGCCATGCTTGGGGATGTCACCCCAATTGTCCATCACGCTCAATAGGGCCAGGCTGACTCGGCCCCCGCTGGCATTTGTGAAAAGGGTCTTGCCCAGCAGGAGTAGGAGCGTGATGTGAGCTAAGATGATCGCCCGCTCTGGCGCGATGTAGAGCACCCTATCTAGCTGGCCCAAGTCCACTAACTCATCAGCAGAAAATAAGGGAGGTCAGCCAAGACATCTTGACCTCTGTGCCATGGGTCTACCCGCAAGGAGGATAGGCCCCAATCAGTCGAGTAATGTCCTCCCAGCTCGGTACCGCGAGATCGGATATCGGTATCCCCCCTACCCTGATACCGGTAATCATGGCCCAATCGACGGGCGTCAATGTCATCTCGGCGTACGAGATATGGAATGTCATGGTCTCAGGGCGAAACCTCTCAATCAGGGCCTTCAAATAGGCAGCGTCAGCCCTCATGGCGGGACAAGACAGGAACTCCCCAAAGCCCACCTGCTCCAACAAGACCTTCACTACGGGGGGGACGTAGAGGTAGAACTCGTGAAAGTTGAGCCACCCCCCGCGGAACACAATATTGGGCAGGTCCTACACCCAAAGAAAATGCACATCAGATCACAGAGGTAAAAAAAAAATGCATAATGGAAATAAATTGAACCTTTCGTTTACCTTGCCTGCTATCCCAAAGTTTGAAATATGAGTGTGCTGCTGGTGAAGGAGGCCGACCCGGGCGGCCTCGCCCTGCATCTCGAGCCATGGACCCGCTCTCCGTTCCACCCAGACAAACTCCTCCTCCCCCCTCGGGCCATGAACGATCTCAGGTCCCTCCTCGGGAATATGCTCATCACCGCTCGACATACTAGGACAACAAAAGGCATTCACATCTGGTTAGAAACAAAGATACATGTGCAACAAGTTCTTTCAAAAAAAAAACCTTTTACTTTGTTTAAAAGTTTGCAAACAAAAAGAAGAAAAAAAAAAAAACAAAGTTCTTTAAAAAAAAAAAAAAAAAAAATCTTGGACTTTGTTTAAAAGTTTTCAAAAAAAAAGAAAAGAAAAAGGAAAAAAGGGTTCTTTCAAACAAAAAAGAAGAAAAGGAAATAAAAACCCTTTTACCTTGTTAAAAAAAATTTCTTTCAAACAAAAAGGAAGAAAAGGGAAAAATCCCTTTTACCTTGTTAAAAAATTTCTTTCAAACAAAAAAGGAGAAAGGAAATAAAATCCCTTTTACCTTGTTAAAAATTTCTTACAAAAAACAAAAAAGGAGAAGAGAAGGAAATAAAATCCCTTTTTTCTTGTAAAAAAAAAAAAAAGGAACTCTATCAAAAAAGAAGAAAAGAAAATAAAATCCTTTTACCTTGTTGAAAAAAAAATCTCTCTTTCAAAAAAAGAGGGTAAAAGCAAATAAAATCCTTTTACGTTGTTAAAAATTTCTTTCAAAAAAAAGGGAAAAGAAAATAAAATCCTTTTCACTTTGTTTAAAAAGTTCTTTCAAAAAAAAACAAAAAAGCCTTTTACCTTAAAAGTTCTTTCAAAAAAACAACAAAAAAAAAAAACCGTTTACTTTGTTTAAAAATTTTCAAAAAAGAAGCAAAAAAAACAAAAAAAAAAAAAAAACAACATAGTTCTTTCAAAGAAAACCCCTTTACTTTGGTTACAAAAAAAACCTTTTACTTCATTTAAACCGTTCTTTAAAAAAAAAACCCCTTTTACTTTGTTTAAAAGTTTTCAAAAAAGAAAAAAACAACAAAAACAAAAAAAAACCTTTACCCTTTTTTTTTCAAAAAAAAACAACAACACAAAAACAAAAAAATATATATAAACAACATAATACAAAAAAAGAATAACCATTCCATATAAACAAATAAAAACAAATATATATATATATATATATATATATATATAGGCACCAATAAACCCATAAAACTACAAAAATAAGGTATTAATCATAAGGAACCATCCACACCTCGTCAATAAACATAAAAACAATAAAAACTAACCATTATAGATCCAAAAATATAAGACCATCATCATATTTGCAAGAAAAAGCAAGAGAAATCAAAGGAAGTAAGTTTTAATGGTTACCTTTTGAAAGAAGATGGGTCTCTGATCTAGCGAAAGCCGGCACTCGATCCACATAAGCAAGGCAACAGCAATGAGGCACGCAAAGAGGCAATGAAAGGAAACCCTAGGAAGAGGCAGTTTTCAGTTTTAAAGGAGAAGAAGGGGGGAGAAATTTTCGAAATAAGCCCCCCTAGCCCAAACTCGGGTTGTTTAAATTCCCCAGCGAAGCCTGGCGCAACTATTTGCCCTCCACTTGCTTGGCACAACTAATAGTTGGGCCAGACTATTTTGAGGCCCCTAGTGACCTGGCGCAACTATTAGTTGCGCCAGGAACTTAGGCCGAGTTTTGGGCCGGGTACGGGCCAGATAGGAAGGCCGGTTCCCCACTTCTTCCTTATTTGTTTTATCGCCCACGGCCGATGCACACACTCTCAAGACGGCATTTCGATCATCCATCGACTCGCCGAGGGGGCTGTGCTAAAATAAAGACTGACCGAGGTCAATAAGCACCTCGGTCTTACACACGAAAAAATCCAAAATCCCCACAGAGAAGCCAAAAAATAAAAGAAAAAAATCTAAAAAATCATATTACTTCAAAATTCAAAAAAAAATCACATAAATTAGTTTGAAAAATACCAAAAAGTTATTACAAAATAATAGTTGGAGATCGAAAATAGAGAATCCCCACATAAACGCATAAGCACATGACGATAAAATGTCAATATTTTATCCGCAATGTAGTTGTGCCATACTAAAGTCCTGAGTCGAAGGTTCATCTCAGATTTTTGGATCCTACTTTAAGGAAGGAGCAATAGTGTCGGTCCCAGTCAAACAATTAATGTTTCGATCGAGTCAACTCCATTGCTAAATCTTTGCGATGAGCGCTCTGTTGTTGATTCATATGAACTTAAGTGTCTTAAGCTTCAAATTCTCCGTTGGAAAAGGTCAATCGTTGGTTGAAACCAACCTGTTAAGAATGAGATTACATATCAATAAAACTATGTGCAACCATGCATTCAGAAGGGTTCATTTCCCTTTTATTTTCTGCAGGCTTAAAACCTGTATGGGCAGCGGTATCCCTGTAAAGTATACGCCATGCATCTGGGTATCCGTATGATGGTCGTTTGTCCCCGTAAATTATACCCAGGCGGGTCCAGGTCGGGGCTTCCATCGCCTTTATTGTTGCTTATTGCCCCTGATGGGTGCATGATTATGCATAGTTAATTGATGTTTATGATCATTATCAGCAGAGACCAGGATTAGATGTCCCTTCATGGAGACACCACAATAACTGGTTGAACCTGTGTAGTGGTATTTGAAGCTGGATGCTCTGGGTCGTGTGGATCTGGGGCACGTGTTCAAAAGCGGCATGTACTCCCAAAAAGTGTTGTGACATCTAGCCACTTTGCTCGGGCAGTCACGCTAAATAAATTTTGGGATCGATGGGTTCGCCCAAAGACCTCAAACCCTGCTTTCAGTAGGGGCACCCATGAATAGTTCGATGGGGCCATCAAATGCCTCGAAGGATTGGACGCAAACTATGGAGCCTTACATATGTTTACTTTGCACCTATCTTTGAATGTGGGTCGATCACCCATCTTACTTACAAAGCTGTTGCATTCAGAATGAATCTCGAACATCAATCACCTCCAAATAATCTAGAGAAGCAGATATTTTTCCTGACTAACGGGCTTTTGCAACTCGAGAGGCGAACGCTTTTTCCAGCTATTGGGCTTTTGCAACTCATTCCACCTCGGTTATGTCCAGTAATGTCGCTAAGCGCTTGGGAACCGATTACCTCAAGCAACAAATGTTTAGCCTGGAACCCTAGGGCTTTCATTTTCTCACCATATTACTCACCTGATGTTTGAAGTTCGTTCTGAATGCAAGGAACCCGTCAGTAATGCCTTGGGCCTCTTCAGATGTCTCTTTTCTCTGGCAAACGATCATTAGTGATCGGATACCAAAGAGGGGCATCTGTAGACACCCAAACTTGGCCCAAAGCCTGATTGATACACATTTCGAGAGAGGCACATTTCTGAGCTTTTGATGGCATATATGGAACCCTTAGGAATCACCCTAAACCTTTAGGAATCACCCTAGATCTCTTAGGAACCTACCTCAAACCTTTAGAAACCAACCCCGACCCTTAGAACCCCTTCCAAACCCCAAACCTAACCTTCTCGGATAATGGATGAGGAGGGGTGCACCGGAACTAGCTACGGTCCTCTACAGCAATCGAGTCATATACCATTGAAGAGTAGAAGTCGTCAGCTTTCCGACGGTCCAAGACTCGCCCTAATCGGAGGTATACATCAAAAGATATAGCAAACCAAGCCCGGAGGGCATAAATATAAATTCATGCGGGCCCCCTAGGGATTTGGCGCAACTAATAGTTGCGCCAATTATAACTTTTCCTAGCGTAACTATTAGTTGCGCCAGGCCAATTCTCCCAGACTTTAAGCCTGGCACAACTAATAGTTGCGCCAAGGTTTAAAGTGGGGCCTACCCTGGCGAGGCAACTTCCAGCACTATTTAAAACACTGTTTTACTGTATATTTGCCTGGCGCAACTAATAGTTGCGCCAGGCATATGAACAGTGACTGTTAGATTTTGCCCCAAATTTTGTGTTTGGGGTTTGACTTGTTGACCACCTCGACCTTTGGGGTGTGTTTTGATAGTTCTGTTGCACCCATTTACTACCTATTTGCAACCCCTTAAGTGGCTTAAGGCCTCACCCCATCATCCACCATTGGAGGATCCTTCCACACATTTCAAAGCTCTCAAAATCTTAGGAAACCTTAGATTAGAGATTACCTAATTGCTAACCCTAATTAGCATCTAAGTAGCCTCCTAACCAATCCTTTTCCTATAAATAGAGCCCCCCTCCCCTTGGTTTAAGGGTTGAGAATTTTGGCCTAAGAGAGAAAGTGCTTC
The DNA here is from genome assembly GCA_021018995.1 of Chloranthus sessilifolius. NCBI lineage: Eukaryota > Viridiplantae > Streptophyta > Magnoliopsida > Chloranthales > Chloranthaceae > Chloranthus > Chloranthus sessilifolius. The sequence continues at coordinate 83,506,791 of CM037592.1, forward strand.
AAGTGAGAAGATCTTTCTCCCTTTGGTGCACACTTCCCATACAAATTCCAGAATTCCAAAACCTCCTTTGAGTGATATTTTTCACCTTAGATCCCTTGGTTTAGGTATATGCTACCCATTTACCTTCCTTCTCTACCTCTTAGTTATCAAGCCTTAGAAGTTAGAACCCCTCTTTCCACCATACAAGCCTTCAAAAGCTCATCAAAGCAAGCAAGTGCAAGGCTCTCCTATGGTGCTACAAGGGCCCGAGGTCTCCGGCTCTCCCCTTTCTTCTCCTATTCTTTCTAGCTCCCTCCATCCTCCCATTTGTGTCGTTACGCCGTCGACTTTTCGGTTGGAACGGAGGGGCACAAATAGGATTCTAAGCCCTTTTGGGTAAGAGGAAGCTATTTTCTTTTCTTTTACTTCATTTTATTTTTGGCCATTAGTAGAGACCGCATTAAGCGGGTTGATCGAGTGCCTAACACCTTCCCGATCGATATCCGAAGCCCCTACCCAAGAGCCTTTGGTGTGGACTGGATTCAGAGTCATAGTTTTAGCACTTCAGTGCTCATAAAAATGAACTAGGTAACCCGGGACACCGAAAGCTCCGGGTGGCGACTCTATATTTTCGTTAGAGAGCGCATCGTCGTGACAGGATCGTCTCAATTCCCACGGTTGCACACACATGCTCTTGGAAAATATATTTTTTTGATGCATAAATATTTATTGAATTTCTCTACATACATGCTTTTGAAATTAAAGTACATGTTCAAGGTATTCCCTAACTCACGCGCTCGAATCACTAAGCATCAAAGTCCACGTGACTCCACATGCTTACGTTTTGCTCGTACCACATATGGTACACCACAACACAAGTAAGGCATCAATAAGGATCCATTAAAGAAGGTATAAGACCTTCCAAGAACCCTCAAGGTCCAATACAGAAGTTAACATAAACTGTCAAAATCGATTAATTGATTCCCAAAATCGATCAATCGAAATTCCAAAATTGATTAATCGAAAATTCAAAATCGATTAATCGATCCCAAATCGATTAGTCGAAAATCCACACTTTGATTAATCGATTCCCAATCGATTAATTGAAAATCTAAAACCGGTTGATCGATTTTAAAATCGATCAATCAATTTTTTCCCAGTCTCCACTTTCCAGCCACTGAAAGTACTCAAACGATTAATCAATTTTAAATCAATTGATCCATTTCAAATCGATCAATCGGTTTCGAGCAATTCTGCCCAGCTTACTTCTGAACTAAAATCGATTAATCGATTTGGTCAGAACCTCTGCCCTTTTTCGGGCATTTCTTCCAAATCTCTTCCTTTTCATTTCCTTTCATTTCCATTCCTTATTTCTTTATTTAACCTCTATTAAATACACAACAACATGTTTATTTAAAATCAAATGAGACTCACCTTGAATCAATCTCTTGATTGATTAAATGGTTGGGTTAATGACTAGGGCTCCAACTTCGGCTTCCAGGAATTCTACGCGTCAAATATGACATTAATTGCTCAAGCATGTTCTCCACTTCGAATCCACACTACCTTTCTTGCATTTACTCTTCCTATTATCCCTCTCTCTCTCTCTTCTTAACTTCACACCAACCAACAAGGAGAAATAACTTCTCCTAGGTATTAAACCTTTTTAACTCCTCTTTCAGTTTTGGTGTAAAACTCATACACCATAGATAGATGTACGTGACCCTTAAACTAACACCAACCCCAACACTTACAACACATTTACATCACACCTAATAAGTCCTTTTTAAGTCTTCTGTTTGGCTTTCACTTGGTCAAATCTATGACCAGTCGGGCATGCATCCCGAGGACACGGTTCAATGCCCCAAAATTCGGGGATGTTACATTCTGCCCACCTTAGAAATTTTCATCCTCGAAATGCACCCGAATGTGTCGTGTCTGGAATTCCACACACACAGATAAATATAGTTTCAGTGAATAGTAATCACTTACATGGGACGAAGTACATTGGCAACGATGGAAAAAAACAAGTAGAAGCTAAAATAATTGATGAGTTGAAATGGATATGTAGTATATACGGCGGTTTCCCCCACCCAAACAATCCAAAGTAATGGCATCCATGCCAAGATAGATTCATACATGAGATTTTCAAAATAATTACATCTCCAAAAATAATTACAACAAAACTCTAAAAAGTAATCTCAACCAAAAAAAAATGTCATGATCTCAAGCTCACGCGGTCCCCTCTCCAGGTTGGTCTGCTACGTCTGGCTACTGCGGTCCCTAGCCTGGATGTTGTGGCCCCGGGCTCGAAATGCCTGCACCAAAAGTGCCCTCAGCAGGTGCGTCGGGCATCCATGTCCGCACCTCCGCGAGACGCTGATAGAAATCTGTGGGATAGATGTACCACGTAGTATGGTACATCAAGAAATCAAAACAACGGTTCATCTGTTGGTTGTTGGCCTCCATCCGGGCCAACACGTCGTCGATAGTAGGAGTGGGGCAAGTGGCTCGCCGACGGTAGGAAGATGTAGGTATAGAAGTAGCTGGAGGCGATCGTGATGTATTAGGAGGTGGCACTATGGACTGCCCCTCGGGTGGTACTGAGCCACGAGACAATGCTCCCTCAGCTGGTGGATCCTGATGTGGTGGTGGGGATGGTGCTGGTGCTGGTCCCTCTACTGGTAGGGCCTTCTTTAATAGCCTATAACTATGTCCCCACGAAGCGATGGAGTAATGCTTTACATGGTTCATAGCCTTCCTCTCCACAGGTGAAATAGCATACTCTGGGTTGTCAGAGTAGCATTCCAACATGCTCGATATAAGCCGAGCCTATGACATCTTTTCCTTGGGTTTCAAAGGACCCTTCATCATCTTTCCCTTTATATAGATCATCCCCTCAATGAGGAGCTTGGTTGCGTCGAACCAACGGCCGCAGTAAGTTACGTATAAGGCCTACTGGACCAACTCGACCCTCTCTGTATTGTGTTGCATAGGGTATAGATTACACTTGATGATGGAATCAAGCATCCACATATAAAGAGGTAGGTCTACCCTCCTTATGGATTTGCCTGAACCCTTATTTCCTCTAGTCATCTCCATCATGATGTCCTCAAATTTGACTTCCTCAGTAAATGGTGCGAAGAGGGTGGTCTCGGGCATAAAATCTAGGTAACACTCTAGGGAATCATGCACATGGCGGCGGGTGAATGTATAACTACGACCGTCGATCTCGGTCATAACAGTGTCATCAACCCGACCCGCCCTAAGGTTTTGGTAAAATAGGCGCATGAGTCGAGGATAAAAGTGTCCGTGCAATGGGTTCAAAAGGTTTTCGAGACCCGCCTTTTGAAGGTATTGTCGAGCCCATTGGGTCTCGCCCTCGACATCGGGGTCGATAAATAAGACTTCGTCGATGATGTACTCATCTTCAAACTCCTTTTCCGCCCACCACTCATTTGGTTAGGGCAAATTTTCGGGTGGTGGTTGGGGTATCGGCGATGGCTCGTCGAATCAGATTCAGAATCTGATGAAGAAACGGGTGATGATGGGGTGGCGGTGCGGCGTTCTTACGCCGTACCAGGAGCTTGGACGTCGATTGTTTCATAGCCAATCACGTTCTAGGCGGCATTTTAAATCAAAAATTTTAAAACCTAGGGCTGTGATGGTGAAAATTAAAAAAGAATTCGAATCTAGGGTTTACCTGAGACACTAGATCCAAATGGCAGAGGTTTTCGATCTGAATCAATCCAAAATCCCCCAAAACCCTAGCTATTATGACTGCTCAAAGACGAAGAAAAATGGCGCCCAACAGAAAAACCCAAACTGAATTTCAAAATGGGAAAAGATAACTCAAATTGATATATATAGGCAAAAATCGATTTATCGATTTTAAAAATTTATTAATCGATTTTTATAACTTAAACTCAGCCGCGCGAAATCGAATAATCGAATTTAACTTGATTAATCGAATTTTGCTGTTATTTAATTTCCAGGTTTGTCATCTCACTGGCGTGTGCCAATCATTCAATCGACTAAAATCGATTGATCAATTTCCAAAATCGATTAATCGATTTGGAAATCGATTAATTGGTTTTTGACAAATTTCTCAAAAAATTTACGCTTTATTTTTTCCTTCATTTTCTTAGCAGTTCTTAACCAGTTGGTCATTGGCTTTGTGAAGCATGTCTTCATTAGCTATGGCTTGATGTAGTGAGTACTATGCCATGAGTTTGCATCGCACTAAGGCACGCTTTCAATGCCCATTCTTTCCATTGAGTAAGTTGGCTAAAACAGTCAACGTTTGATTACATATTGGTTTAGATTTTTTGAGCATACACGCGATGATACAATTAGGGTGTCAACTCTCGGTAAACAAGTTCGGGTACTGCTCTTTCACGTCGGCCTCGCGTTCCCATGTAGCTTCTTCAGCCGGATGATTTTTTCATCGAACAAGCACTAAAGGAATCACTTCCGTGAGCAACACTTGTTCTTTTCGATCCAATATCTCCGCCGGTTCCTCTATCATGCTCATATCTTCATGCATCTCTAACGGTTGGCTGCCCAAAACATGAGTAGGGCCATTAATATATTTCCTGAGCATAGATACATGAAATACATTGTGCACTCTATCAAACAATGGGGGTAAACCAATGTGGAAAGCAACTTCTCCAACTCGACTCAAAACCTCGAAGAGTCCTAGATAGCGGGGACTCAACTTGCCTCTCTTTTCGAATCTCATTACGCCTTTCATAGGCGACACCTTCATAAACACATGCTCACCCGCCTTGTAGTCTACACTTGTCCTTTTGATATCGGCGCAGCTTTTCTATCTGCTCTGAGCCGACCTAAGTCTTTCTCTGGTCATACGGACAATGGTGGCGTTATCTTCAAGCAACTCTGGTCCCAAAATAAACTTTTCACCAATTTCTTCCCAGTTGATAGGCGATCTACATTGCCTTCCATAAAGAGTTCATACGGTGCCATTCCAATGCTCGCTTGAAAGCTGTTGTTGTATGCAAATTCAATCAATGGTAGGTATTGATCCCATGACCCTTGCAATTTAAGCATACACACTCTGAGTATGTCCTCTATGACTTGATTCACTCGCTCTGTTTGTCCATCAATTTGCGGATGGAATGCTGAGCTGAAATCCAATCGCGTTCCCATTCCTTCTTGAAATTTCTTCCAAAACTTTGATGTGTATAATGGGTCACGATTAGAAACTATGCTGCTTAGAATCCTGTGCAATTATACGATTTCTTTCATATATAACTCCACAAGTCTTCCCGCCGTGTACATGGTGCTGTAAGGCAAGAAGTGTGCTGACTTAGTCAGTCGGTCTATGACTACCCAAATGGCATTGTATCTCTTTGCAATACACGGTAGTCCCACAATGAAGTCCATAGAGATTGATTCCCACTTCCACTCTAGTATGGGTAGAGGCTGTAATAATCCAGCAGGGTGTCTGTGATCGACCTTCACCTGTTGGTAGGTCAAACATTGTGACACGTGCTTAGCCACGCCTTGCTTCAAACCTCTCCACCAGTAATGCTTTCTCAAATCTTAGTGCATTTTAGTGCTACCAGGGTGGATCACATAATTTGACTTGTGAGCTTCATCAAGGATAGTTTGCCGTAGATCGGCATTGTCTGGGATACAAAGATGGCCCTTGAACAATAAAGAACCATCTTCTTTCACTAAGAACTCGGGTTTTATTCCATCAATCACATCTTGACGAATCTTGGTTAGCGTCGAGTCTTTCATCTATAGCTCATGGATATGCTCAAGTATTACTGGTCTCACTAATATATTAGCCAAAAAGGCTCCTATGGCTTATGACTCAATATTTGCATCATACAGTGTAAGATCTTCAAATAACTTCCATCGGTGCATACCCAAAATCAAACTAGCCAATTGAACTGAACCCTTCTGACTCAAGGCATCGGCTACTACATTAGCCTTGTCGGGATGGTACTGTATGGAACAGTCATAGTCCTTGAGGAACTCCATCTATTTGTGTTGTCTCATATTTAACTCTTTTTGTGTAAACAGGTATCTGAGGCTCTTGTGGTCGGTGAAGATTTCAAAGGCCTCACCGTACAAATAGTGTCCCCAGATCTTCAATATAAATATGACCACTGTTAGTTCCAGGTCATATTTCAGGTAGTTCTTTTCATGCTCTTTCAATTGTCTTGACCCGTAAGCTATCACCTTTTTGTGTTGGTTGAGCACGCAGCCCAAACCATTATACGATGCATCACTATATACCGCAAACCCTCCACTACCTGAAGGAATCGCCAATACTGAAGCTGAAGTGAGTCACTTCTTGAGTTTTTGAAAACTCTTCTCGCACACTTCACTCTATTTGAACCTTGCATCCTTCCGTGTAAGTCTCGTGCGCGGTTCTGATATCTTTGAAAACCCCTCAACGAAACGTCGATAATAGCCAGCTAGTCCAAAGAAATTACGGACATTTGTTACCATTTTTGGTTGTTCCCAATTTATCACTACTTCGATCTTAGCCGGATCTACTGTGGCACTATGCTTTGAGACAATATGTCCTAAAAAGCTAACTTCCTCCAACCAAAACTCACACTTACTGAGCTTGGCATACAATTGGTGTTCCTGCAACGTTTATAGAGCAACTCTCAGGTGTTCTTCATGCTCCGCTTTTGATTTGGAGTATATTACGATATCGTCAACGAATACGATGACGCGGGAGTCTAGGTGTGGTTTAAACACCCGATTCATCAAATCTATAAATGACACCAGAGCGTTCGTCAACCCAAACGGCATCACCAAGAACTCATAGTGTCTATACCGTGTCCTGAATGTAGTCTTTTGAATATCCTCGGCCTTGACTCTCAACTGATGGTATTCAGATCTCATATCGATCTTGGAAAAATACCTCACTCCTTGCAGCTGATCGAATAAGTCGTCTATCCTAGGCAAAGGATATCGGTTCTTTATGGTGAGTTTGTTTAACTGGCGATAGTCAATTCATAGTCGCATTGACCCATCCTTCTTCACAAACAAAACCGGTGCTCCCCATGGAAACACGCTCGGTCTTATAAATCCTTTCTCTATGAGCTCTTGTAACTGCTCTTTCAACTCCTTCAACTCAGCAGGAACCATCCTATATGGTGCTTTCGAAATAGGCTCCGTTCCTGGTGCTAAGTCGATAGCGAACTCCACTTCTCTCTCTGGAGGTAATCCTGGTAATTCCTCCGGAAATACATCGTCAAACTCTCGCAATACTGCTATCTCAGAGATAATATTCTTCTCTTCCTTATCCTCCTTCAATAATGCCAAATAACCGCTGCAACCCTTTCTGATCAAGCACTCAGTCCTGACCGCAGAGATAAGTGGCATATTCGTCGATCTCTCCCCTCGAAATCGAAATGATCTCCTAGTGTTAGGTCTGAAGATGACAATCTTGTTCTTGCAATCTACGGTTACACAATGTTGTGACAACCAATCCATGCCAAGGATCACATCGAATCCTTGCATGTCTAAAAATATTAAATTTACTGCCAATTCATGCACTTCTCTATCATCGATGCCCACTATCACTAACTTACAAACTAATTCTGTGTCCACTAATTCTCTAGTCGGAATAGACACTGATAGAATAAAGTCCAATATCTCTGAAACAATCTTCATTCTTTTTGCAAACCTCAGAGTAACGAAAGAGTGGGTAGACCCTAGGTCTATCAACACTCTTGCTTCACATGCTACATAGCATCCCTTCTCGTACACTCGTAATGTACCTATAGCACACATATGTATACATATATAGCATATATTTTATTTAGAAACTTTATCGTACAAAAGGAGTCCACACGCTTTTCTAATGGATGCACCTTCTTTATTTAAAATTTTAATGAAAAAAATTCTTTATTAAAAAAGAATCTCACCTTAGATGACGTCATGTACGTTCCCTGCTTCTTGGGCTGTGACTGCATAGGCTCTCCCTTGTACGGCCGACTTCATCGCTTGTATCGGTCATGGAATAGAAACAGAAGCCATCTTCTCCTTATTCACCTCAGGGCAATATTTAATCACGTGGCCCACCTTACCACATTTATAACAACCCCTTATTCTTTGCCTACAATCCGCCATCTTGTGAGACTTGCTACACTTGGCAGAAGTCTCCCTAGGTGTGGAAGAAGCTGCTCGTGAGAAACCATGTGTGGTCGTTGCTCCTGTGGTGATAGTAGGGCTCTCATATCTCAATTGCCTCCCCGACACCAACACAGGTTGTCGCTGATAGTTTACCTGTTGCGCCGGTCTACCAAAACCTGGTTGGAATGGTTGCCTCTGAATAGGTGCTATGAATCTCGGCCTTTTATTCATCGGCTCGTAGTTTCCTGTTCTACTCTTATCTACACTTCCTCTCCCATGCTGCACTCTTCGCCGGTATCGATCATTATTTTCTTCTTCAACTACTAAAGCTTTACTCATGACCTCTCCATAGGTCTTTAGCTGAAACAGTGCCACTCCTCCTCTAATGTCCAGTCTCAAGCCTTGTTGAAATCTCTTCACTCTCATCACATCCGTAATCACGTAATCAAGAGCGAAGCAAGCAAGCCTCATAAACTCCACTCCATACTCCCTTACTGTCATCCATCCTTACAAGAGTTGCAAAAACTATATTTCCATCTGATTCCTCACTACCTCGAGAAAATACTATTTATTAAACTCCTCCACAAACTCATCCCACGTCCAGGGCAATCCTGGGGTCTCTTGAGCCCTAGTCCTAGAAACGAACTTCCACCAAGGCCCTGCCTCCCCATCTAACATGTAAGCTGCCCAACGGATGCTTTCATCTTCTGTGCATGTAAGCATGTTGAAAACCTTTTCCATCTCGCTCAGCCAATTCTCAGCAGCCATTGGCAGTGTCAGAGCTACTGGAGGTGTAGGTGGCTGTTATTGATCATTGGCATTGTGAGCCGCCAAAGATGTTGCTTGTTGTGCCATGGCAGTCACCATGGTTTCCATGGTATGCATCATCCTCTGACACTCTTTTCTCTCCTCATTTTTCTCTCTTACTCTTGCATGTTCTCTTTGATCTCCTTCTTGATGGTCTCTTTCTCGGTTCTCTTCTTGATCTTGGCTCTCTTGGCCATCACTACTTGAAGCCCCTCTACTTCCCATAGGTACTCTGTTCGTAGGCGAGATGAAATCATCTCTACTACGCAAATTTCGATCCTGGCCGCCCCTAGGTCGACCTCTTCTTCCTCTAGAAGACATCATTGTCTGCACGTGAAACCAAAATTTCATTAGCAGAAATCCCTATGCTCTGACAACGCAAGGCTTGTTAGAATTTCTAAAAGAAAAGACTCTGATACAAACTGTGACAGCCCGGATTTCGGCACCCCGAAACTCGTACCATCAATACGGCCCTCCAAGCCGTGCCCCTGAAGTCCATACGGAACATTGATATATCAAGCAACTCAAGTAAAATATATAAATTGAACAACATGAATTAAAGACATGCTAGTCCAAACCAAAAGCTCAAAAGACAGTTCTACTTCCATGCCAACGCATGAACAGAAAAACCGACCCGAACCATCGGTGATAACAAGATCACCCCAGATGGTTCGCCCAAAAGAATATATCATTTAAATTATAATTTCCCAAAATATAAGGCTTGGCATACCAAGCCATACAGAATACTCTCGAAACCACTCCCAAAGTACGCACGGGTCCCCTAGAAGAAGTCCTCAGGAGGAGGCTCCAACTCTTCTTCGGGCACATAATCCAAATCCCCCGGATCTACATCTCCCGAAGCCTCGACAGACGCAAGCAATTGACCTACGACGTATAGTCTAAAAATGGTGAGTTACATCCTAGCTCAATAAGGAAACAACAAGTGAACATATAAGTCAAGCTCTCACATATATTGTAAAACAATTTAAAAGCATGGTTTATCAGACAGAATTATTGAGAAAACCTATTTAAATAACTAAAAGATGTACTAGATGCAACTGTTGTTTTACATGGGTTTGTTCATTCTCAACTTGTTGGTATTAGATACTGATTCGGCCTAATCACTTAAATCTTAACTTAAACATTCCCCAACTTACTATAAAGTCGGGCGCCCGATGGAATACCCTCCATCGTCATCTAAATAGATAATTTTTCATATCTGTTTCTTTTTTGAAGACTACTCGAGTCCCTTTCTCATAAGCGACGGGGTTTCTAGTCTCATACACACATCCCTGGGATGTCAAACTGGTGTACAGATTGGCCGCCGTACCGCTCACGGATATCCTGCCACGTCAATTGTCGGTATCGCGCCACATCAGTGGGGTATTCTGTTCAAACCTTAAATATCAAAGTGCACAACATATAGTTATTCACTGTGTGATTGTGCTAAGTTTAGTATATTAGGCCTTATCACTTTCTCTTTAGCTTAACTCATAGGTTTCATGTGCATCCCTGGGATGCCACTAGCTCAACGCATCATCTAGATGCCCATTATCACATTTCACGTCCCCTGGGGACTTTACTAGTTCATTTAACGTTAACACATACACACGCTCTTGGAAAACACATTTTTTTAATGCATAAACATTTATTGAATTTCTCTACATACATGCTTTTGAAATTAAAGTACATGTTTCAATCACTAAACATCAAAGTCCACCCGACTCCACATGCTCATGTTTTGCTCGTACCACCTATGGTACACCACAACACAAGTAAGGCATCAATAAGGATGCATTAAAGAAGGTACAAGACCTTCTAAGAACCCTCAAGGTCCAATACAGAAGTCAATATAAACTGTCAAAATCGATTAATCGATCCCAAATCAATTAATCAAAAATCGAAAATCTATTAATCGATCCCAAATCGATTAGTAAAAAATCCACACTTCGATTAATCGATTCCCAATCGATTAATCGAAAGTCTATTAATCGATCCCAAATCGATTAGTCAAAAATCCACACTTCGATTAATCGATTCCCAATCGATTAATCGAAAATCCAAAACCAATTGATCAATTTTAAAATCGATCAATCGATTTTTTCCCAGTCTCCACTTTCCAGCCACTGGAATTGCTCAGACGATTAATCAATTTTAAATCTATTAATCAAATTTCCAGAATCGATTGATCGATTTCAAATCGATCAATCAGTTTTGGGCAATTCTGCCCAGCTTACTTCTGAACCAAAATCGATTAATCGATTTTCCAAATCGATTAATCGATTTGACCAGAAACTCAGCCCTTTTTCAGGCATTTCTTCCAAATCTCTTCCTTTTCATTTCCCTTCATTTCCATTCCTTATTTTTTTATTTAACCTCCATTAAATACACAACAACATATTTATTTGAAATCAAATGAGACTCACCTTGAATCAATCTCTTGATTGATTAAATGGTTGGGTTAACGACTAGGGCTCCAACTTCAGCTTCCACGAATTCTACACGTCAAATCCGGCATTAATTGCTCAAGCCCGTTCTCCACTTCGAATCCACACTACCTTTCTTGCATTTACTCTTCCTATTTTGCCTCTCTCTCTCTTCTTAACTTCACACCAACCAACAAGGAGAAATAACTTCTCCTAGGTATTAAACCTTTTTAACTCCTCTTTCAGTTTTTGTGTAAAACACATACACCATAGATAGATGTACGTGACCCTTAAACTAACACCAACCCCAACACTTATAACACATTTACATTACACCAAATAAGTCCTTTTTAAGTCTTCTGTTTGGCTTTCACTTGGTCAAATCTATGACCAGTTGGGCACGCACCCCGAGGACACTATTCAATGCCCCAAAATTAGGGGATGTTACAGTAATGATTTAAAATTATACCAACAACTAAAATAATAACTTACTGATCGTAAAGAATTAGGAGAATTTTATGATCAATTTGCTTATGATACTAAAATCAATTTTCCCTCAAAAAGAAAGGAAAAATGTTTCAAAGAAACCTCTCCCAATTATAAAGCAACCAGGAGAAAATATCGTTCTATTAAAAACGAAAATCAACCTTCTTCTTCTCGAAAATATCGAGAAAAACAATCTAATAAACCCGAAAAGGACATTAAATATTATAAATGTCATCAATTTGGCCATTATGCTAACCGATGCACTATGCAACAAAGAATAAATCAAATTCATGATGAAGGGTTAAAATTAACCCTAACCAAATTATTGTTAGATGACGATTTCTCTAACAAAGAATCCACTGATGATGAGATCAACAATATCAATTCTACTTTTTCTTCCGTAGAAGACAATCAAATTGATTGCAAGTGTAATAACATTCATACTTTTGATCATACATGGCAAGCATTTGCTGCTATGAATAATTAGAAAATCAATGTATTAAGTGAAAGCCAACAATCTTTATTGGATCTAGTTGATAAAACTTAAGATTCCAATACTAAATCAAAATTAATTGAAGCTTGTATTTCTATGGCAAAAAGAGAAAGCAAGAAGGATTTACTTATTGAAAATCCTTACTCAATTAAAGAACTATTTAATCGTATTGAACATCATGGATCCAAAGATATCAGTTCTCCTAATCAAAAGAGTGTTGAATTAGAACTCTTGAAAATTGAATTTATTAAATTCAAACATCAAATTGCTAATGAAATTAGCACAATTCATACAAGGTTGAAGCTCCTTGAACAAGCAGGATCTTCTTCGAATTAGCAATCTGTTTATCATATATCAACATCAACACCAATCTCAGATAAATATTTGAATACTTTGTGTAACATCACAAAAATTTTGACCTTTGAACAGTATGCCTCGGTGTGCATGCCCGACTGGTCACATACCGACATTGTGAATTAGTTAAATAAATTATTTTAGGCTAGGTCTTAATTGAAAAAGACTAATTTAGATTGTGTGTGGGTCATTAGATAGTTTCGTGTACACCAAGCTTAAGTTATTATCTCTACACCGAACCCGATTGATAAGTGGTTTGGAGTGGACAGGCCCTACACTGAATTAAATGATCATTTTATTATAGATAACTCCCTAAATAAGTATATCCGTTTCACTTAGAATTTAGTTATTTGAATAAAAACTAATACCTAAGGATAAGTGTATGTGCTTTATATAGGAACCATTTCCCTTTTTATATAAAGTCAAAAGTTTCCTTTAGAAGCTACAACCGATTGCAAAATTTAGAGGTTTTGGGTTTTTCAGAGAGCTTAGAGAGAGAAAGAGAAGAGGAAGGAGCAACCCCTTGGGTTTCGGTCGATTTCCCCTTAATTTCTTCTTCTTCTTTGATTAATCACCACAAGGGAATGCCGAATGGGCGTGAGCACTATCGAGGAATCGATCATTTTAAGGTGAGAAAATTTTATGTTAAGTTATGATTTATCTGTAGATTAGTCTTTGGCTAGCATGTGGGTGAAAAATTAGAAGAATATGGGTTAGATTTGATGAAAAAATGAGTTGGGGAAGTTAAAACTCGAGTTTGGGTGAAATATGACGAAACTGTTTGATCGAAATTAGTAACCAATCGAACGATTTCATCCAGTGTGAAAACTGAAGGTCTCTGGTTGGTTTGAAAACCGTTCAATCGGTTTTAAAAACCGTTCGAACGAAATTAGAAACCGTTCGATCGGTTTTGAAAACCGTTCGAATGAAATTAGTAATCGTTCAATCGATTTTGACTGTGCTTGTCGATACTATCTTGATATTTTCACCATAACTTTTTTACTTTGAATTTTGATTGATGCAATTCTTACGGCGTTGGAAAGAGGACATCGATATCTACAACTGTTATGTTTTGACCAACACATGAATCTAAACTTTTAAAGGTCAAAATTTGGGAGGAAAGTTGCATCAAACTCTAGGTTAGAACAACCTTGTTCGTTTCCGCTTCATTTTGAAAAAACACTTATATATGTTTAAGTTATTAGTGATTGGAGTTGATCTTTGATACATCATCACATGTTTGTGATGTAGATTGAGGACGAGAATCTATTGATAGGGCTTAGCTTGGCTTAGCGCAACTTCAAGGTTAAGGTGGGGAAATTCCAATACATGATTGCATTTTTATTTGATTTTCATAGATGCTTGATATGACCGAATGAAATGTGATTGAATCATGATTTGAATTTTAAATTCCAAATTCTATCAATTTTGAATATGATTTTTGAGCTTTGACTTTAGAACTCCGAATGTCATGAAGAACTTCGAATCTTTCGAATCTATGCTTTTAGAAATGGAAATTTGATGTTTGTTGAATCTATTTACATTTATAATCCGCCCGTATAGAGTTTCTATACCATTCCGAGTTAATTTTTACTATAGTAGAACTATTCCAACATTACTATTCACATATGGAATTACACTCTTTAGTTTTACGCTAAATTAATATATATATATATATATATATTAATTTCAAAAAATATCCATATTTAGTTTTTCAAATAAAAAATCAATTAAAAATACTGAATTAGTCAAATGGTCCGATGTTGAAGACCAGCTTAATCGATGAACATTTCCTTCCATCAATCCCAAAGTTTTGTATAAACAAGGCTGGGCTAATTGGTCCACTGACATGTCAATTAAGACTACTGAGCAAACACTCAGTATTGGTGAAGACCAAAAAGGTATTCAACTTCTATCTAATAACGATCTTATCACAGATCTTAATAGATTCAACTACCTTCATCTAGCCTGCATACAGGTAGCTTTTAAACCGTTAACCTTATTAGGTAATAACAATAGTTTAATGACCTCTTTGAGAGATGCTAGATACCTTGATTGGTACTCTTCTCTCATAGTAGTAGTTGAAACTAGCTTATATTATGGTCTAATCTATTTAAATATTTTCTCCAATTTAACTTTATCATTAACTGATAAAAACTTATTGCATGCTTGTACTTTAAATTTGCATACCAAAGGATACAATTTCATGCCTGGATCAGAGACCATTGCTCTTAGCCTTCATTATAAGGTGATGACTCCCTTAGCTCCTAAGGTAAATTTTCATAGTCCTCCAGGGAAGACTATTTTAATTGAAATAAATTTAACTACCTCCAATATTACTACTCCTATACTGATTTCATAGGATAAAATTGATTTTCTAAAATCATAGAGTATAACCCAAGCCGTACCTCCCAAACCTATCCTCAATAAGGATTGAACAACTTGTTCAAAATGCCCAAGGGGATATAATCTTACAATTTAATAGATCTACATCTCTTCAATCTCCTTCAAGGAGATCTTATTCTGGTTCGAGTTCTCACGATCCGTATAGAGTTTCTATACCATCGATAACTATATCTTCTTATTCATAATTAACTTCATTAGCTATTCCTAAATTTAATCAATCCAATCTTGATGGAATTCATATTTCTGAACAATAAATTTCTCATGATATATACACTCAACAGCAGAGGGAATCTCCTACTGCTAGTGAGATGAATTTTTTATTTTAAAATCAATTTTATGGATTTTACAAAACCAAAAGATTTTGTAATTAATCGTGAAGAAATTAATGTTGAATTTTATCAAGAACAATATGCATCATTTCGTGCATGGTATTTCCAAATATTTTTCAATGAAAAATTATAGGAATTTAAAACCAAATTCTATACATACATAGAAACTTATTATCAAATTATCCCTTTTGTAATATGGTTCAAAGCAACTCAATACTCTAAAATAACTCAAGTAAACTTCAATAAATGTAACATGTAAACCACCAGTAAACTTCAATGCATATTGTAATCATTTAAATTATTTTCCAACAAGTTCATAAATACATCATGATAAGCATATCATATAATATATGTGAGAATTTGACTTATATGTTCATTGTGTTATTCCCTATTGAGCTAGGATGTAGCTCACCCTTTAGACTATACATCGCAGGTCCTTTGCTTGCAATCATAGAGGCTTCGGGAGACGTTGATCTGGGGGATTTAGACTACGTGCCCGGAGACGAGTTAGAGCCTCCTCACGAGGACTTCTTCTAGGAGACTCCACTATGTACTTTGTTAGAGAGAGTTTTGAGAGCATATTATGCGGTTTGGTATGTCAAGCCTTTATTTTGAGAAACAATGTAATTAAATAGATATATTCTTTTGGCGGACCATCTTGGGTGATTAAGTGATGTCACTGATGGTTCGGGTGGGTTCTTTTACTCATGCAGAGGCATGTGTTTAGAACCATCTTTTAGATTATAGATTTTAGAGTATATGTATAGAACTGGAGATTTATTTCAGTATCAGTTCTCATGCGTTCCTTTCTCTTTATTTTTGCTTGCTATGCCAATGTTTTGTACGTATCCATGGGGCACGGTCTGGAGGATTGTGCTGATGGCACGGGTTTTGGGGTGCCGAAATCCGGGCTGTCACAGTTGGTATCAGAGCATTTTCTTTTAGAAATTCTGATAATTATTATTTTTTTCAGAGCATAGGGACTTCTGCTAACGAAACTTTGGTTTTATGTGTAGACCGTTATGTCTTCTAGAGGAAGGGGCCGACCCAAGGGCGGCCATAGTAGAAGTTTACGTAGTTGAGATGATTTTATCTTGGCTACCAATCGAGTGCCTCTGAGAGATGGAGGGGCTTCAGGCAGTGGTGGCCAAGGGAGCCAAGATCAGGCAGAGAATCAGGATCGAGATCAGAGGAAACAGGAGAGAGTCAGAGATAGAAATGAAGATAGAGAAGAGCGTCAGAGGATAATGCACACTATGGAAACCATGGCGACTACCATGGCACAACAGGTAGCATCCTTGGCAGCTCATACTACCCACGAGCAACATCAGTCACCTACACCTCCAGTGGCTCCGACACCACCAGTGTCTTCTGCATTTACTGAGTTTAGGGGAATGAGACCTCCTAGCTTTTCAGGGCAGGCAGAGCCCATGGTAGCTGAGAACTGGCTGAGTGAAATATAGAAAGTATTTAGTGTGCTCACATGCACTGAGGACGAGAGCGTCTGTTGGGCAGCCTACATGTTAGATGGAGAGGCTGGGCCTTGGTGGAAGTCTGTTTCACGGACTAGGGCTCAGTAGACCTCAGATTTGCCTTGGACATGGGATGAATTTGTTGAAGAGTTTAATAAACAGTATTTCCCAGAAGTGGTGAGGAATCAAATGGAAATATAGTTTTTGCAACTCGTGTAAGGGAAGATGACTGTTAGAGACTATGGAGTGGAATTCATGCGACTTGCACACTTTGCACCCGACTATGTCATTACGGAGATGATGAGACGGAAGAGGTTTCAGCAAGGGTTGAGACCGGATGTGAGGGGAGGAGTAGCACCATTCCAGATGAGGACCTATGGAGAGGTCATGAGCAAGGCATTAGTGGTTGAAGAAGAAAATAATAACCACTACCGCCGAAGGGAACAGCAAGGAAGGTGGAGTGTGGATCAGAGTAGAACGGAAAACTACTAGCCGAAGAATAAAAAGTAGAGATTCGTAGCCCACAATCAGAGACCACCATTCCAAGGAGGGTATCAAAGACCGGTGCAGCAGAGCAACCAGTAGAGATTTCCATTGCTTGCGTCGGGGAGACCGATACGATATGAGAGCCCTGCTATCACTACCGGAGCTACAGTTACACAGGGTTTCTCACGAGCTGCATCTTCCACACCGCGGGAAACTTGTGCCAAGTGTGGCAAGTCTCACAAGGCGGTGGACTGTAGGCAGGGTACTCGGGGCTGCTTTAGATGTGGCAAGGTGGGCCACTTGATCAAAGATTACCCTGAGGTGAACAAAGGGAAGATGGCTTCAGCTGCTACGTCACGACCGATACAAGCAAGGAAGCCGATCGTCCAAGGGAGAGCCAACGCAGTCACAGCTCAAGAGGCCCAAAATATAAATGACGTGATCCAAGGTAAGAATCTCTTTTAAATAAAGAATTTCAATTCTTAAAAATGTTTAGATAGAGAAGGTGCATCCATATAGAAAATAGAAAAGAACCTGTATGTAAAAATTTTGATATGATGGTATATATTATATATATGTGTATGTATGACTAGGTACGTTACAAATCTATGAGAAAAGAAGCGATGTGATATATGAAGCTCGAGTGTTGATAGACCCGGGGTCTACCCACTCATTTATTACCCCTCGCTTCACAAAGAAGATGAAAGTCAACCCAGAGGAGTTAGACTTTGTGTTAACTGTGACTGTTTCGACTGGGAAGTCGGTTAATACCGAGAAGGTTTGCAACTCCGTGATTGTCAGAATCATGGATGGAGATGTCTTTGAACTACAGGCAAATTTGATCATGTTAGACATGTAAGGATTTGACGTGATCCTTAGCATGGATTGGTTGTCGACTCATTGTGCAACCGTGGATTATAAGAACAAGGTCGTCATCTTCAGACCTAACACGAGGAGATCGTTTCGATTTCGAGGAGAGAGATCGACGTGTATGCCACTTATCTCTGCAGTCAGGGTCGAGCGCTTGATCAGAAAAGGGTGCAGTGGATACTTGGCATTCTTGAAGGAGGATAAGGAAGAAAATAATATTATTTCAGAGATAGTAGTTGTGCGAGACTTTACTGACGTGTTTCTGGAAGAATTATCCAGATTACCTTCAAATAGAGAAGTTGAGTTCGCCATCGACTTAGCACCAAGAACGGAGCCTATTTCTAAAGCACCATACAGAATGGCTTCTGCTGAGTTGAAGGAGTTGAAAGAGCAGTTATAAGAGCTCATGGACAAGGGGTTTGTTAGACCGAGCGTGTCTCCATGGGGAGCACCGGTCTTGTTTGTAAAGAAGAAAGATGGGTCAATGCGTCTGTGCATTGACTATCGGCAATTAAACAAACTCACTATAAAGAATAGGTATCCTTTGCCTAGGATAGATGAATTATTCGACCAGCTATAAGGAGCAAGATATTTCTCCAAGATTAATCTGAGATCTGGATACCATCAGTTGAGAGTCAAGGCAGAGGACATCCGAAGAGCGCATTCGTGACACTATGAATTTTAGTGATGCCATTTTGGGTTGTGGCCGCGTTTATGGATTTGATGAATAGAGTGTGTAAACCACACCTAGACTCTTGCATCGTCGTGTTCATCGACGATATCTTAATATACTCTAAGTCAAAAGTAGAACACGAAGAACACTTGAGGATTACTCTACAAACCTTACGTGAACACCAACTATACGCCAAGCTCAGTAAGTGTGAGTTTTGGTTGGAGAAAGTTAGCTTTTTAGGACATGTCGTCTCAAAGCATGGTGTCACAGTTAACCTGACTAAGATAGAAGAGGTGGTCAATTGGGAGCAACCAAAGACCGTTATTGATGTCTGTAGTTTCTTCAGACTAGCTGGCTATTATCAACATTTCGTTGAGGGTTTTTCAAAGATATCGGGACCACTCACGAGACTTACACGGAAGGATGCAAGGTTCGAATGGAGTGAGACATGCAAAAAGAGTTTTCAAGAACTCAAGAAGAGACTCACTTCAGCTCCAGTACTAGCGATTCCTTCAGGCAGTGGAGAGTTCACAGTCTACAGTAATGCTTCGTATAATGGTTTGGGTTGCGTGCTCAACCAACACAAAAAGGTGATAGCTTACGGGTCAAGACAGCTAAAAGAACATGAAAAGAACTATCCGACACATGACCTGAAACTGGCAGCGGTCACATTTGTGCTGAAGATTTGGCGATATTACTTGTACGGTGAGACTTTTGAGGTTTTCACAGACCACAAGAGCCTTAAATATCTATTTATACAGAAATAACTAAATATAAGGCAGCACAGATGGATGGAGTTCCTCAAGGACTATGACTGTTCCATATAGTACCATCTAGGCAAGGCTAATGTAGTAGCAGATGCCTTGAGTCGGAAGGGTTCAGCTCAGTTGGCTAGTTTGATTTTGGGTATGCACAGAAGGAAGTTGTTTGAAGATATGGCACTATATGATGCGAACATTGAGTCGCAAGCCATAGGAGCCTTTTTGGCAAACATTTCAGTGAGGTCAGTGATATTTAAGCATATCCACGAGCTACAGATGAAAGACCCGACTTTAACCAAGATTCGTCAAGATGTGATTGAAGGCATCAAACCGGACTTCTCAGTGAAAGAAGATGGTTCCTTATTGTTCAAGGGCCGTCTCTGCATTTCGGACAATGCCGATCTACGACAAACTATTCTTGATGAATCTCACAAGTCAAACTATGCGATTCACCTTGGTAGTACGAAAATGTATCAAGATCTGAAAAAGAATTATTGGTGGAGAGGTTTGAAGCAAGACGTGGCAGAGTATGTGTCGCGATGTTTGACATGTCAGCAGGTGAAAGTTGATCATAGACATCCTGCTGGATTATTACAGCCTCTACCCATACCAGAGTGGAAGTGGAATTCAATCTCTATGGACTTCATAGTAAGACTACTGCGTACAGCGAAGAGATATAATGCCATTTGGGTAGTCGTAGACCGATTGACTAAATTAGCACACTTCTTACCCTACAACATTTTGTATACAGCAGGAAGACTCGTAGAACTATATATGAAAAAGATCGTCCGTTTGTATGAGATTCTAAGTAGCGTTGTTTCTGATCGTGACCCATTATATACATCAAAGTTTTGGAAGAAATTTCAAGAGGGAATGGGAACACGATTGGATTTTAGTTCAATATTCCATCCGCAAACTGATGGGCAAACAGAACGGGTAAATCGGATCATCGAGGACATGCTTAGGGCATGTATGCTAGAGTTGCAAGGATCATGGGATCAGCACCTGCCATTGATTGAGTTCACATTTAACAATAGTTTTCAGACGAGCATTGGGATGACACCGTATGAAGCTCTTTATAGACGACGATGTAGATCGCCTATCAATTGGGAAAAAACTGGTGAGAAATTTGTTTTAGGACTCGAAATACTTGAAGATAATGCCGCCTATGTTCGGATGATAAGGACAAAACTCAAAGCGACTTAGAGCAGGCAGAAAATCTACGCCGATATCAAGTAGACCAGTGTAGACTATAAGGTGGGTGAACACGTGTTTGTCAAAGTTTCGCCTATGAAGGGCGTAATGAGATTTGGAAAAAGGGGAAAGTTAAGTCCCCGCTACCTTGGACCATTCAAGGTTCTAGGTCGAGTAGGTGAAGTTGCTTATCGTATTGGATTACCACCGCTATTCAATCGGGTGCACAATGTGTTTCACGTATCTATGCTCAGGAAGTATATAAATGGCCCTGATCACGTTTTGGGCAGTCAGCCTTTGAAAATGCATGAAGACATAAGCATGATAGAGAAACCGACAGAGATTTTGGATCGAAAAGAACAAGTGTTGCGCACAAAGGTAATTCCATTAGTGCTTGTTCGATGGAAAAATTATCCGGCTGAAGAGGCTACGTGGGAACGAGAAGCCGACGCGAAAGAACAATATCCCGACTTGTTTGCGACAAGTTGAGAGTCAAAATTGTATCATTGCAAGCATGTTTGCAGATTTAAACCTTTTGTTGTAATCTAATGTTGACCATTTGGCCAATTTATCCAATGGAGAGAATGTTAATAGAAAAAAAAATTGTGTTGTGATGCGATGTGGAATGCATGGTCAAGATTCACCACACCACGCAGTGGCTATGAATACATGCTTCGCAAAACCAATGACCCACTGGTCACGTACTACCAAGAAAACAAAAGCGACATAAAAGCGACATAAAAGCAAGAAATTTTTTTAATTCTGATGAAAACCGATTAATCAATTTTCAAACCGATTAATCGATTTGGAAATTCGATTAATCGATTTGGGTCGATTAGTCGACTAGCATACGCCAGTGAGTGAAGATTGAGTGGAGATTCAGAAAATAGAATAAAGTGAAATTTTGACTAATCGAGGGGAATTCGATTATTCGATTTGTAAAATCGATTAATCGATTTGGGATTTCGATTACTCGACTAACACATGCCAGTGACCTGGAAATTTTGGAAAAATTTAAGGGCATTACGATTTTGATTAATCGAGGTGAAATTTGATTAATCGATTTTGGGAAATCGATTAATCGACTGGCACATGCTAGTGAACTGAAAACTTGATATGTAAAATGACCTAAAATTTTTGATTAATCGAAATGAATTCGATTAATCGATTGTGAATTTCGATTAATCAATTTTGGAAACCGATTAATCGATATCGCGTGATTGGAGAAATTTTTTAAATCAATTAATCGATTTTTTAAATTGATTAATCGATTTCGACCTATATATATGAAAAAGGGGATTTTTTTTCCCATTCGAATTTTCTTTTTGGTTTTTCCTTTCGCGCGCTCCTTCTTCTTACTCCTCAAGCCACTGTGCAAGCTAGGGTTTTTAGGGGTTTTACACCGATTTCGATTCGAAATCCTCGTGCAGTTGGATCGAAACCTAAGGTAAACCCTAGATTTCGAGTTTTCTTTTCAATTTGAGCTATCAAACCCTAATTTCATTGCATTTGGATTCAAAATGCCACCTCGAACTCGCTTGACCACGAAGCAAGCGGCTTCGAAGCTTTCGGTACGGCGTAAGAACACCGCATCGCCACCACCAACACCATCACCTCTACGAACCCCATCCCCATTGTCATCGGATACCGCATCCGGTTCGACGAGCGCGTCTTTGCACGAATCTTCACCGACATTACCACCACCACCCGTAAACTTGCCCCAACCAAATGAGTGGTGGGCGGCAAAGAGCTTTGAAAATGAATATATTATTGATGAGGCATTATTTACCAACCCCGACGTCGAGGGTGAGACCTAATGGGCTAGGAACTACCTTGTCAACGTGGGCGTCGGTAACCTATTGAAGCCGCTACACGAGTATTACTACCCTAGGCTAGTTCGCCTCTTTTACCAGAAATTAGAAGAGGGTCGTATTAATGACACTGTGGTGACTGAAATTGATGGTCGTCATTACCTTTTCACCAAAGTCCACATACATCAATCCCTTGAGTGCTACCTCGACCATGTACCCAAAGCCAATCTTTTTCTCCCCTTTGAGCAAGAGGTCCCACTTATGGAGATTCAGACCGAGATGACCAAGGGACTCGACGGATTCGGATCATCCATTAGGCGGGCAGACTTACCCCACTACATGTGGATGCTTGATTCTATAATCAAGTGTAACCTCTACTCGATGTGCCATGATACAGAGAGGGTGGAGTTGGTCCAACAGGCCTTATACGCGGCATTCAGCGGTCGTTGGTTCGACGCCACCAAGATTGTCTTAAAGGGGATGACCTATATAAAAGGGAAGCTGATAAAGGGTCCTTTGAGACCAAAGGAGAAAATGCCTTATGTTCATCTTATATCGAGCATGCTTGAATGCTACTTTGACGCCCCAAAGTATGCCATCTCACCCTACAAGAAGAAAGCTACGGACCACGTGAAGCATTACTCCATCGCTTCATGGGGTCGTAGCTATAGATTGTTGAAGAGGACCCTGCCAGTTGAGGGCCCAGCAGCAGTAGCAGTAGCACCACCACCACCCCCACATCAGGACCCGCCAGTAGGGGGATCACACCCCATTATTCCACCAGCTGAGGGGGCACCATCTCATACTACCGCATCCCCTATGCTACCTTCACAGTCAGTGGCTGCCACACCTACATCATCATATCACCATCGAGTAACTCACCCAGCGCTTATGATCGAGGACGTGTTGGCCCGCATGGAGGCCACCAACCAGATGATGAACCGGCGGATGAACTTCCTGATGTAACACACTATGCAGTACATCTATCCTCTCGACTATCAGCAGCGCCTGGCAGAGGAGCAGGCGTGGACTGCGGGCACGATCGCTTTCCACACGGGTGCAACTTTCCACCCGGGTGCCCCGGATGTCGACACATCTGGATCGGTGCCACAGCAGCCAGCCGAGACGAGTCAGCCACCACCAGCCTAGCCTGGAGAGGGGACCACATGAGCGGGAGTGGATCATTTTTTGGGTGTTGTTATGATGACTTTTTGGAGTTTTTGTATTATAGTTAAGTGTGGGCACTGTAATTAATAGAGCATGAACAGTTGTATCCTTTTTGAAATACATGGAATAGAAATTATATATTTTTTTTGCAATTCGATTGCACTTATATTGCTTCTTGCATTGCGTGTGGCAAATTTACTAACATTTTCGTGATCGGGTATGCGACATCACCCATGTGTGGGGTACCCAATTGACACACCTTTGGGTTTATTTTCGAGGATGAAAATTCCCAAGGTGGGGAAAATATAATATCCCCAAAAATTGAGCGATAAACAATGACCTCGAGATTTATGCCCGATTGGTCGTAGGTTGACCAATTGATGGTCACACAGTAGACTTAAGAAGGAAAGTGTTTTATGATGAAAATGTAACCTAGGCATGGAGTTAGAGGTTAGTTAAGGGTCACATACACCTATCTCTAGTGTATGTGCTCAACATCAAAGTAAGAGGGTTATAAGGGTTTAAAACCTAAAAGAGAAGTTATTTCCCTTGTTGGTTGGTAAGAGAGTTAAGAGGAGAGAGAGGGAGAGAGTAAAAGGGGAGTTAATTGCAAGGAGGAATTAATGGGGCTCGATTGAAGGACAGATTTGAGCATTAATGTCGGAATCAACGCGTGAAGAACCGTTGAAGCAAAAGCTGGAACCCTTGCCACTAAACCTAGACATTGATTCAATCTAGAGATTGATTGAGGTAAGTCCTTGTTAAATCTCTTTAAGATCGTGATTGTACATTCAAGGGTAGTTAAAATGATGAATTAAAGACATAGAAAAGAGAGAACAATAGAAAGAAAAAGATTTGGAGGAACAGCCCAAGAAGGGGTTGAGTTCTGGTCAAATCGATTAATCGATTCTCAAATCGATTAATCGATTTGGAGAATCGATTAATCGATTTTGGCCTGGAAGTTAAAAAGGCAAAAGGGCCCGTGTTCAATTAATCGATCTTCAAATCGATTAATCGATTTTGAAATTCTATTACTCGATTTAGAAATCTACTAATCAACTGAGTACCTCCAGTGGCTGGAGAGATAAGGCTTGAGAAAACTGATTAATCAATTTGAGAATTGATTAATCGATTGTAGATTTCGATTAATCGATTGAGGACTTTCGACTAATCGATTTGGGATCGATTAATCAATTTTGGAGATCAATTAATCGATTTTAGCAATTTGAGTTGATTTCTTAGTTGAACATTGAGGTTCATGGAGGGTCTTGGACCTTCTCTATTGCATCCTTATTGATGTTGTGCATATGTTATGATGTACCATAGGTGGTATGGGCTATGGCAAGCATGAGGAGCCGTGTGGGACCTTGATGCTTGGGCAGCCAGACACTTAAGGTAGGGAACACCTTAAATATATACTTTGATTTCAAGAGCATGTATGTAGTGATATAGAAATGAAATGAATCATATAATCTCCATATATGTGTGTGTGATACACCAATGAAATAAACATGCTTTAATCATATAATCCTCTCAGTATGTGTGTGTGTGTGACACTAAATAAGCATATAAAAATGAGACATCCCTAGGGGATGAGAAAGTAATAAAGACATCAGTGTGATACGAGTAATTTAGACATCCCAGGGATGTAAGTGAGATTGTAAAGTAAGATTGAACGAGGACTGATAAGGCCTAATTGATATAAAGTAGCATATTTACACGGTGAATAACTATATGTAAAGCACCTGATATTTTTGTTATTTAAGATTTGAACAGATACCCCACTGACATGGCAGGATACCCACGACTGACTCGACAGAATATCCTTGACTGGTACGGCGGCCAATCCGTACACCGGTACAACGGTCTATCCGTACACAGTAGCACATTCCAGGGATGTTGAGATGAGATTAAACCCCGTCGCCTATGAGAAAGGGACCTAGGTAGTACTCAAAGTGATATATTTATAACAACTGTCTATTTAGACGACGATGGAGGGTATTCCATCGGGGCTCGATGCTATATTGCTCGGGGATTATTTAAGTTGAAGATTTAAGTTTCTTTAAGCCTATTCAGTATAGTTCATGAATAGTTGATAATAAATGTAACATGTAAACCACCAGTAAACTTCAATGCATATTGTAATCATTTAAATTATTTTCCAACAAGTTCATAAATACATCATGCTAAGCATATCATAGAATATATGTGAGGATTTGACTTATATGTTCATTGTGTTGTTCCCTATTGAGCTAGGATGTAGCTCACCCTTTAGACTATACATCGCAGGTCCTTTGCTTGCAGCCGTAGAGGCTTCGGGAGACGCTGATCCAAGGGATTCAGATTACGTGCCCAGAGATGAGTTAGAGCCTCCTTCCGAGGACTTCTTCTAGGAGACTCCGCTGTGTACTTTGTTAGAGAGAGTTTTGAGAGCATATTGTGTGACTTGGTATGTCAAGCCTTTATTTTGAGAAATAATGTAATTAAATAGATATATTCTTTTGGCAAACCATCTTAGGTGACTAAGTGATGTCACTGATGGTTCGGGTGGGTTCTTTTACTTATGCAGAGGCATGAGTTTAGAACCATCTTTTGGATTATAGATTTTAGAGTATATGTATAGAACTGGAGATTTATTTCAGTATCAGTTCTCATGCGTTCCTTTCTCTTTATTTTTGCTTGCTATGTCAATGTTCTGTATGTATCCAAGGGGCACGGTCTGGAGGATCATGCTGATGGCACGGGTTTCGGGGTGCCAAAATTCGGGCTGTCACATTGTGGTATAATCATTTAATTAGTTGATCCTCCTGTTGAAGCCATAAACCTTACCCAATCGGGTCATCCTCCTCTTATTGAAGAAAAATTACTAAATTCAACAGCAACATTAGAAGCTACTGCTTTCCATACACCTGTTGAATTCTATACCTCATCATAACAAAGTTCTAATAACATCTTGGATTCTGATACAATTCTCCAAGATCCTATTCAATCATTCGATTCTAATCCTCAACAAGAATTTATTCACCAATTAAAATTCCGATTAAAAACATTGTCTTGCAAGAAAAATAAAATACACTCAAATTTGCAAGTAAATGTGTTAACCCAAATAACAGAAGAAAATCCAAAATCTAAATCTTATCCCCCAAGCTTTTATAAGCAAAAACCTCAAAAAGTATTTGAATCTTCTTTACCAAAGAAATCCTCCAAATCAAGAATACAAGAACATATTCAGTGTTATAAATGTTCAAAATTTGGTCATGATGCCAATAAATATAAGATAAAGAAAAAACCAGATCAAGATCCACACCTGAATAAGACAAAATATGAATTTTCTCTATCTTCTAATCGTCCAGGAACTAGTTGCCCAATTTCTTCTATCAATGTTTATACAACTATCGAACCAACTTTATTGGACTTAGCAAGCAAAACTACTAATCCAATAATTGAATCTCAAGCTCAATACTCACATAATGAGTTTATACCTAGACCTATTACAATCAATGATCTAAAAGCTGAAATCAATTCATTAAAAATTAAGTTGAGAAAACAAAAACAATCTCTTCAAACAAATAATCAAATTAATGCCATGAGTCAACTCACATATCAAAAATGGTATATTTAAATCACTCTGGTGATCAATCAAGAATTCATTATCAAAGATGTTATTGCTCTAATTGATAGTGGAGCTGATTTAAATTGTATACAGGAAGGATTAGTTCATACCCAATATTTTGATAAAATCACTCAAACTCTTAATAATGCTAGTGGTTACAAAATATAAATTAAATATAAATTAAATTATGTATCAATTTACAATAATGGAGTATGTATTCCATCCAATTTTATCCTTATAAAGGACTTAACTCAAATTGTTATTCTTGGTACTACCTTTATCACTTTCATTCTACCATTAACAAAGGTAGATGTACCATTAACAAAGGTAGATGATACTGGGATCTATGCTCAATATAATGGACATAATCTTATATTCAAATTCTTGACTCCACCACAAACAAAAGTAATTAATTCTATGGAATCAAATTTAATTTTTAAAGAAAAACAACTTCACTTCTTACAATAAGAAGTAAAGTTTGTCTTTAGAAAAACAATTGGAATCCCCCTTAATACAGGCTAAGATTTCTCAACTTCTGAAATCGTACCACAATGATATCTATAGTAATATCCCAATTGCTTTTTGGGATCGCAAGAAACATATTGTTTCTCTTCCCTATAGGTTTAAAAGCTACCTGTATGCAGGTAAGATGAAGGTAGTTGAATCTATTAAGATTTGTGATAAGATCGTTATTAGATAGAAGTTGAATACCTTCCTGGTCTTCACTAATACTGAGTGTTTGCTCAGTAGTCTTGATAGACATGTCAGTGGACCAATTAACCCAGCCTTGTTTATACAAAACTTTGGGATTGATGAAAGGAATTGTCCATCGATTAAGCTGGTCTTCAACATCGGACCATTTGACTAATTCAATATTTTTAATTAATTTTTTATTTAAAAAACTAAATATGGACATTGTTTAAAATTAATTTTTTTTAAAATTTTAAATTTTTATAAATTTAGCGTAAAACTAAAGAGGTGAAAAAGATCGGTAAAAGGTACCAATAAAAGTGTAATTCCATATGTGAATAGTGATGTCGGAATAATGCTACTATAGTGAATAGTAACTCAGAATACTATTCATATACATAGGTACTACTATTCATCATCTTCTCAAAGGCTCAAAAATTACTATATATCTTCTCCCCTAAAGACTCAAAAATAAACAAATAGTTGAATCCGCCAATTATTGCTAAAGATTGTTTTTTAAATCTGCGTCCATCAATGACTTATGGAAGAATTCCGACAAACAACGCAATCACTGCTAACACGCCACACATTCCAATGCAATTATTAACGCTAAAAAATAAATAACAGTAAAAGTCAGATCCTTCTACCCATCATATTGAGAATTAGAAAAGTCGATGAACAGTACTCTTGAGAATCGGAGAAGATGATGAATAGTACTCCTTTGCAGATGCATAACATCAAGAGTATTAAAGACTATTTCCTACGCTTTCGACATCTCCTACCCGCCATATGAAATTACCACGGGTTTAGCCGGACATTGCTCTGATACCAAAGACAGAGTTGGGGGAAGAGTGGTTACGAAAAACTACACTGACTACATTGGATCTAATCCTTAGTACATAAATTAAATAAACTAACAAGAGTTACACATCCAAACTAAACCAAGAAGAAAAGACAGAAAGGAAATACAAACTCTTTTCTTAAACAAACATATACTTACAACCTTAGAATATTAAACAAAAGCAAGAGGAGGAAAGCTTACCGAAACTCCTCCAATATACACCGATAGCAAACTAAAGAAAGCTTAAAGAAATATTTTGTAATGCTTAATTGTCTTAATGGTGCTTGGATAGGTCCTAAGTTACCGCTATTTATACACATATTTGGACTTGAAATTGGTTGAAGTCCGTAAGTGGAGGGACACGTGTGCTGGATAGATTGGTTGTAGTCGCTTCGTCCCTGAGTAATTGCTTTATGACCTCATTGCATACGCCATATGAAAATAATTGCTATAGAACGTCATTGCGTGCGTCAATGTCTTAAATTATTGAAGACAACTGATCAGGATTTGTGGCCGACAATTATCTTAATGGCGGGGTCCATTAGGATTTCATGCGATTGTTGAGATTGTGGTAATACACCAAATCTTCTGATACAGGACTGTCAGGATCATGGATGCCCTATAATGTAATTCCAATCGGTACTAGCTTCATAAATGGAAACCTTAAAATAGTGATTTTGTTTTATCGCAATTTTAACCATCTCAAGTCTCAACTCTAAGCAAGCAAGTCTCTCGTTCTCTCAAACTATCTCTTCTTCAACATTGATTTGAAAATTTTATTAAAAAAAAAAAAAGCCCAAGCCTGGCCCGACCCGCTATAGGCCAGGCTTGGGGGGATTACATCGCAGCCTAGGTTAGGGTCGGGCTAAAAAAATTGGGAGCCCAGCTCTGGTAGGGCCAGGCCAGGTTGAACTCCAACCCTACCCTAACCCAGTCCATTGAGAGCCGTACTCGGCGCTCGGGCCACCCACTTAAACCTAACTACCTCCCTATGTATGAGAATTGTTATTAGGTGACTTACCCGTGCACCATCCTTGGCGCACGGATCCATCTCTAGATGCGGGGCACCAAAAAAGTGAGGGAAAAAAAAACGAGAGTAGCTAGAAATGGGTCGATCGATTAGAATTTTTGGAGCAATTGTACCCAAATTCTCACATAGGTTCTCCTTTTCATCTCCCAAATCATTTGTTCTGCAAAGTAAGTGATTTAATTTTTTTAAAAAACTTTTTTCCTTTACTGTTTTTGGTGGAGAACTTAGATTTTAAAAAATATTTCAGGGATTTTTTATTTGGATAAGAATATTAGTTCTTGGGTTACAACTAAAACAAACATTGGCACCCATGGTGTGAGAAGGATATCGACATTCCCTCCTGTCTGCATGGGCAGGCGCTCATTGAAGATTGCTACAAGAAAGGTTTTTTTCTTTTTTTTTTTTTAATTTTTTTCCCTCGATTACAGCTATTTGTCGTCGTTGTTGTTGTGATTGTATATATGATTTTTTGAAATAGCATCATTGAGTTTTGACTGTGATTTTTTTTATATTTTTAAATAGCTTTTTATTTTTTTGAAGTTTCGTGGATGCACTATCTATATCTATGAGAACAAGTTGCTAGATATCATGGAGAAAAGAAAGATATAATTTTCTTACTAGTTTTATTATAATAAATAGATATTTTGTGTCTATGTTTGTGTTTTTTTATTTTTTTATTTTTAACTTGCAAGTAAATTTTTTTTATGACTAGTTACGTACAGATATTTAATTTTTTATTGCTTTATCCAAACGCATCATCCTGCGCATAAAGTTTCCTAAAAATTTCGGTAGGGGGTTGTTTCGGTTCATTTCAAATAAATTCGGGAAAGATTTGGGGATTGTAATAATAATAATAATAATAATAATAATAATAATAATAATATAGATTATTTACAAGTACAAAAACATATAAAAAATACATAAAAAATAAAATATATTATTATTTTTTGATGGGTAAAAATAAAATTACAAATTATTAAGAAATACAAAAACATAATCATAAACTGATAATCCTCTCTAATCTCTACACATCAAGGATCAAAATTTCGGCCGAAATGACCGAAATTTCAGCCAAAATTATCGGTTTCAGTCCCCACCGAAACGA
Organism: Chloranthus sessilifolius; assembly: GCA_021018995.1. Classification (NCBI taxonomy): domain Eukaryota; kingdom Viridiplantae; phylum Streptophyta; class Magnoliopsida; order Chloranthales; family Chloranthaceae; genus Chloranthus; species Chloranthus sessilifolius. Next base: position 83,537,911 of record CM037592.1, read on the forward strand.
TAATTTGGGACTGAAATTTCGGTCCAAAATTTCGGTAAATTTCGGTCAAAAATTTCGGTTTCGGTCCCCTCCGAAACCAAAATGAAAACCGAAAGTTTGATCATTGCTACACAGGGCTCCAGGGGCAGTGGGCATCCCCTTGTCGGCTTTTAGAATGTTTGGCTGAATAAAGATTTTAGGAGAAGAGTGCCAATAAGGTGGAATGAAGATGAAATCATGGGGACATGGACGTACATCCTTTCTACTAAAATCAAGAATATGAAAGAAAAAATTAAGGCATGGAACAAGGATGTGTTTGGGAATGCTATGCAAATCAAAGAACACATTCTCACGGAAATTAAAACTCTTGATGGGTTTGAGGAAGAGCAGAGGCTTTCTAGAAAAGAATAGGATATTTGAAGTGCCCTTAGGATGGCCTATAATCATAAGTGCATTGAAGAAGAAGCAAATATCTAAAGTGCACTGGTTAAGACAGGGAGATGGCAACACAAAGTTCTTTCACAAGGTGGCTAACGGTAGAAGAATACGAAACAAAATTACCAAACTAGAGGTTGAGGACACGGTATATACAGAAGAGGTGAGTATCTCCATGCAATTGGTGTGTTTTTGTGAAAACCTTTATAGGGGTAAGATTTCCTTCGTCCTAAGTTGGATGACCTTCTTTTTGACTCGCTCTCCTTTGCTCAGGCTGCGGAGTTATAGGCGGAGCTCCATGATGATGAAGTCAAGGAGTCTATTTTCAAGGTTGGGAAAAACAAAGCTCCGGGCCCGGATGGTTTGACGATGGAATTTTTCCAAGCATTCTAGGAAGTTATCAAACCTGACTTCATGGGATTCCTCATTGATTTCTATGATACTGGCAGAATCGCTAAGAGCATGAATTCCACTTTCATCACTCTCATTCCCAAGGTGTAAGGCACGGAAAATGTCAAAGATTTTAGGCCCATTAGCTTGCTTAGCTGCGCTTACAAATTTGTGGCTAAGGTGCTGGCCAACAGATTGAGAAAGGTGGTGGATAGGGTTATCTCGAATGTTCAAGGCGCTTTCATTCCTGGCCGACAACTGATGGATGTGGTGATCACTGCCATAGATCAAAATTTCGGCCGAAATGATTCAGTTTCGGGTCTACCCGAATCGAAATTTAGGTGGATTTCGGCACAGGGCTGAAATTTCCAAATTATCGGCTAATAATTTGAAGTTTTCTACCCATAATTTCAAAACTTTAAATTATCGGTCGTAAATTTGAGTTTTCGGCTGATAATTTGGAGTGCCACTTTTTGGTTTGCTTTTTTTTTGGTTCCCCATACATTTACCCGAGCGTTGGGTCTTTTACACTTAGTATTTTCTTCATTTTCCTCCTCTCCTCTCCTTTGTCTCTCTCTCTCTCTCTCTCTCTCTTCCATAACTATTTATAGCACTCCCACAGTTAGAGGCAAAGGGTGGTTGGAAGGAAGCAGAGGATCAAAGTCGTACCAAACTCAACATGAACAAGACGCCATTGACTATACAATTAGTAGCTTTGATGGGTTTGGATTTAAGGCTACCTACCAATCTTACATTAACTCACAATATCCTCTGCCAACCCAGGAAATGAGGGTTCGGTTCACAGTTATTTGGTGGATCGCATCCATACTACTATCCCTAAAATGATTAGCCACCTGAAGCATCTCAGCACGAGGCATACGACTATAAATACGGAGAATATTATAGGTCAGGACAACACAATGATGCTCGGGATGCTGATGAAGAGGACCTGCTAGAAACTCTATGTGACTTTGAGTAGTTGGCTTCTTGAGTTTAGGTGACAAAGTTTTTTTTTGTCTACTTTGTATTGCATATGTTATTATATATTGTTTAAGCATGAGTGCATGAAAAAGTCTTTATACTCCTTATTTATGTTGAAAATTTTATAATAATAGCCATACATTACTTCAAACGATCGAAAATTAGTCTCAATAGTTCAAATATGTCTTCTAATGATGTGAAAGAATTAAAAAAAAACCAAAAAAAAAGTTTGGAGCAAATTTTAAAAAATTATGACCAAATTACGGTTCGGGTGGTGAACGAAACCGAAACTAAAACCGAAACCGAACCCGAGATTTTGATCCATGATCATTGCTCATGAGGCTATACACTTTGTGCACTCTAGGAGGGAGGCAAGGGTGGTCCTCAAGATGGATATGGAGAAGGCATATGATAGTGTATGGATTCTTCAATATGTCATGCAAAGGATGGGCTTTGGTGGGCTATGGCAGAAATGGGTCAGAGGATGTTATGGATCGGCTAGGTTCTCCATTTTGGTTAATGGTAGTCCTAAGGGATTTTTCAGTAGCTCGTGAGGGCTACGACAAGGGGACCCACTATCCCCCCTGCTTTTCAACTTAGTTGGGAAAGCCCTGCATAGGCTGATGCAAAGAAGTGTGCAACTACAGTTCTTTAGGGGTTTCATGGGGGCGGATGATGGTTTGTCTATCTCACATCTACAAGATGACACAAGTATCTTCTGTGGAGTCAATGACAAGAAAGTCAAAGTCGTTATTAATGTTCTTATGATGTATGAGGCTGTATCGGGGCATACGGTTAATCTCCACAAGTCAAAGATGGTCGGTATAAACACTGATCATGACGTACTCACGCCTTTAATTAATAGGGTGGGTTGTTTGCAGGAGTGTTTACCTTTCAAATATTTGGGGTTACCTATTGGTCTGGAAAAACTTAAAGCTGCTGCGTGGGAGCCGGTTATCCATAGGTTTCAGAGAAGGTTCACGACCTGAAAGAGTAAAATGCTCCGTAGCAGGGGGAGACTGACCCTGTCAATGTATATTTTCTTCCCTTCCTATTTCTTCATGTCAATGTATGTTGCTCCAGTCAAAGTCGTCAACCAATTGGAGAAGATCGTCAGGGACTTCATGTGGGAAGGTGATGGGCAAAGTGGGAAACTGCATCTTGTTAATTGGGAAGCCTGGTGCAATGATATAAAAGAGGGTGACCTTGGTATTAGAAAACTGAAGCTGGTTAATAAGGCTTTATTGGGTAAGTGGCTGTGGAGGATTGGGGATGAGAGAGAGAGAGAGATAAAGTTTGGTGGAAAGTCATTACCGCCAAGTATGGGCTCTGCAGCAGCCAAGGGGAGCATAATGATCATGCTAGTAATGCTTTCGGGCGGTGGAAAGGTGCTAAAACGGTTAAATGCTGAGAGAGGGAAAAAAACAAGAGTAGCAAGAAATGGGTCAATCGATTAGAATTTTGGGAGCAATTGTACACAAATTCTCACATGGGTTCTCCTTTTCATCTCCCAAATCATTTGCTCTGCAAAGTAAGTAATTTAAGTTTTTTAAAAAACTAGTTTTCTTTACTGTTTTTGGTGAACTTAGATTTTTATAAATATTTCAGGGATTTTTTATTTGGATAAGAATATTAGTTCTTGGGTTACAACTAAAACAAACATTGGCACCCATGGTGTGAGAAGGATATTGACATTCCCTCCTGTCTGTATGGGTAGGCGTTCATTGAAGATTGCTACAAGAAAGGTTTGTTTCTTTATAATGGTTTTTACTTCTTTTTTCCCTCGATTATAGCTATTTGTCGTCGTTGTTGTGATTGTATATATGGTTTTTTGAAACAGCATTATTGAGTTTTGACTGTGATTTTTTATTTTTTTTTAAATAGCTTTTTTTTTGAAGTTTTGTGGATGCACTATCTATACTTATGAGAACAAGTTGCTAGATATCAGGGAGAAAGATATAATTTTCTTACTAGCTTTATTATAATAAATAGATATTTTGTGTCTATGTTTGTGTTTATTTATTTTTAAATTACACGTAAATTTTTTAATGGCTAGTTACGTACAGATATTTAATTTTTTATTGCTTTATTCCAACGCATCGCCCTGCGCATAGTAACCAAAGTTTTGTAAAAAATTTGGTAACGGCCAGGGGGGGGGTGTTGTTTTGGTTCATTTCAAATAAATTCGGGAAAGATTTGGGGATTGTAATATATATATATATATATATATATATATATATATATATATATATAAATAAAATAATACAAAAACATGTAAAAAATAATATCTATTATTTTTTATTGATCGGTAAAAATAAAAATAAAAATATATTATTAAGAAATACAAAAAGATAATCATAAACTGATAATCCTCTCCTAGTCTCTACACAGGGCTCTCGGGATAGTGGGCATCCCCTTTTTGGCTTTTAGAATGTTTGGCTGAATAATGAAGATTTCAGGAGAAGAGTGCCAATAAGGTGGAATGAAGATGAAATCATGGGGACATGGACGTACATCCTTTCTACTAAAATCAAGAATATGAAAGAAAAAATTAAGGCATGGAACAAAGATGTGTTTGGGAATGTTCTGCAAATCAAAGAACACATTCTCACGGAAATTAAAACTCTTGATGGGGTTGAGGAAGAGCAAAGACTTTCTAGAAAAGAATAGGATATTTGAAGTGCCCTTAGGATGACCTATAATCATAAGTGCATTGAAGAAGAAGCCATATGGAAGCAAATATCTAAAGTGCACTGGTTAAGAAAGGGAGATGGCAACACAAAGTTCTTTCACAGGGTGGCTAATGGTAGAGGAATACGAAACAAAATTACCAAACTAGAGGTTGAGGACATGGTATATACAGAAGACGTGAGTATCTCCATGCAATTGGTGTGTTTTTATGAAAACCTTTATAGGGGGTAAGATTTCCTTCGTCCTAAGTTGGATGACCTTCAAGGAGGCTGTCTTCAAGGTTGGGAAAAACAAGGCTCCGGGCCCGGATGGTTTGACCATGGAATTTTTCCAAGCATTTTGAGAAGTTATCAAACTTGACTTTGTATGATTTCTCATTGATTTCTATAATACTGGCAGAATCGCTAAGAGCATGAATTCTACTTTCATCACTCTCATCCCCAAAGTGTAAGGCGCGGAAAATGTCAAAGATTTTAGGTCCATTAGCTTGCTTAGTTGTGCTTCCAAATTTGTGGCTAAGGTGCTGGCTAACAGATTGAGAAAGGTGGTGGATAGGGTTATCTCGAATGTTCAAGGCGCTTTCATTCCTGGCCGACAACTGATGGATGTGGTGATCACTGCCATAAATTAAAAGATAAAAGAGAAGATCAAAATAATTTGTGGCATCACACCCTTGGCTTCGCACCAAACCCATCACGGGGAAGAAGAATCACTCTTCAACAAAACTCATCTCAAGCTGTGAAATGCAATGCACTTTTCATTCAATTAGTCAGCCAACCTCTTTACAATGTTTATAATGACCTTATATACGAGGCCTTAAAATAGATAAACCCTAAAACAAAAAATTTATGAAACTACCCTAAAATGCTTACATATGAATCAAAAGAAACCTAGCAAAAGGACTAAAAAGTAAAAACGTCAATGCTCGACGTGACTCACTCGACCGACAACTGATGCTTGCTCGAGCGACTTATTCCAGAGAAAATTCTTCTGCGTTCTTAGATGTCTTGCTTAAGCGACAACCGATGCTCGCTCGAGTGACTTTTGGCTGAAAGTTAGGCCTTAATGCTGAAGCCTTCTCGCTCGAGCGAGAAGTCAGGTCGTTTGAGCGAGTTTGGGCAGTGTGTTCTCCTTTAGGCTTTTTTTGAAGCTGAAAAATTTGTTGCAGCTCAAATCCAATGCTCTCGATCTTGGCGTCCCTCGTTATTCTCTAAGACCCAAAATGTTTCATTATCGATGAAACACACTTATAGTGCTGATCAAGTGTATTGGGACCCGAACGGTGGAACTCTTTGCAACTAGCCCAAAAAATCTCGACACTTGGTGATGTATGATCAATTTCTCGGTCTATTGTATTGGGACGCACACGGTAAACCTCTCCTTGACCAGCCCAATAACCCGGCCTACCAACCACTCTATCAAATATGTTTGAAGCTTCTCATCAACTCTCCCGGACTCGAAGGAATTCATCCCCATTGAAGTATGATCGTGATATCTGTCCGAAATATAGGAACTCAAGTGATGAACTCTCTTATGACTGGCCCATGCACTCTCGGAAATCAACTTACCAACCCTCTTCATCTCATAAACCAGAAACTCTCTACCACGGGTGAATGCCACATGATCATCCGAGATCTTCTCAATGACCTCGCTACTCATCTTGCTCAGAGGAGGAAAAGATAGGAGTTGTGGGATTGGGATTGGTGCACAAAGAAAGGAGTTTGAAAAGGAGTTCTAGGAAGTGGGGTTGAGCCTAGATGAGGAACTAGGTCTTCCACATTGGGTGTTGAATTAACCCCCATACCTTGAGGTAGCTCTAGCACATATACTTTAGGTCCACCCCTTTCCAAAATCTCAAAAGATTCAGCATGACGGGTTTGGAGCATCCTTGTGATTCTCAATGGGAATCGTTCAGATCCAATCCGAACCATCGCATGATTATTTAATTGGAATTCCATAAAAGTCTTAGGTTAACGCATCCATAAATTGAGAGTTTCATTGCACAAATTAATTTTAAGCGTAATTTCGGCATGCAATTCGGAATGAGGCTCAAAACTTGACTCACAATAAGACTCGGAATGTGAAGCGGTATGCAACTCAAGACTATGATGTGTATGTGTATTTATGGACTCAATACTCTCATGTGCATGCGACGCTAACGACTCACATGTAACCGACTCAAGTGCTTTTGACTTTACTAACATTAACGACTTATGGACAATCGACTCTATAGGCACTTTCAACTCATGTGTGATCGAATCAAGGGACACTAATGGCTTATGTACACTCGGCTCGATTAACTCGTGTGTGCTCGCTTCAACCAAAATCAAAGACTCTGGGGTACTCGATTCAATTGATGCTAATGGTTCTTGTGTACCCAGTTCGATGGACTCACGTGTACTCGACCAAACGGGCGCCATCAAGTCGTGTGTAACCAACCCTATGGATACCAATGACTCATAGGCAAGTGACTCGATTGGCTCTTGTGTACTCTGCTCGACCAACTTTGAAGACTCAAGTGCACTCGATTCTACCAATAAGGACTCGTACACAACTAACTCTACGAACACTAACAAATCGTGCATACATGGCTCGGTTGAATCGCGCGTGGGTGACCCGGTTGACTCACGTGTGGTCGACTCAATACTCACAAGGGAAATATAAGCTTCTTTAAAACAAACTGAACTTTCTTCAGCTTTTTCTATCTCCTATTCACTCATTACGGTACTAGGGTCATACACAATTTCTTCCACGTTTACATCTCCTGATTCTTTAGAATTCTCTTTTAATCAAAAAATTTTAAGCAGGAAATTTCGTTGTGCATTGATAAGCAAAGTGTCCAAATCTATGACACTTGTAATATTTGTTGCGACCATTAGTTTTGGGGCTCTTAATAATCATTCCTTTCCCATTATCGATTTGGAAATTTGGAGTAATCACGGGTTTCGATGGTTGAACCCCAAATTATATTTCTCATGGACAATTCGTTTCCTGTGATCAATTTGGGGATTTGGACGAGTAATCACGGGTTTCGATGGTTGAACCCGAAATCATCTCTTGTGGACAATTCCTTTCCCGTGATCAATTTGGAGCCTTGTAGGAGTATTTGCGGGTTTCAATGGTAGAACCCCGAGATTAAAGCTCTCCTTAGTGTAGGTGCTCCTTGACTCAAGTTGGGTGTGTTTATGACACTTATCCACCGTAGAAGGTGGTGGTGCGTGAAAGGAACATACTTCTTGATAAGTCGCTCCCTCATGTCCTCCCATCGTGTGATGGGCTCACTTTGAATTAACTTGCGTCGAAACTCCACATTAGCCCAATATGTTTTGGCATGGCTCACCAACCTTGTCTTGGCTAACTCAACCTTACACTCATCCAATACATCATACGAGTCAAAATACTCTATGCTATACAACCATCCCACAATGGATTTAGGATTCACCGTACCCTTAAAATCTGAGACTTTGACTTGAATAGACGTTAAAATTTTTCTATCAAGATCATAGTTGGGCTCACAATAATGGGAGTATCTCCTCACTCTTGTCTCATCACGATTTTTGGGATCTTGCCAAGAATTTGGAGTGTAGCGGTTTCCTCGTTCGGCTAGTACCCTTTCATGATGGGTAAGGAATTCCCGGTGACGTGTAAGTGACTCATACATGATGCTTGATATAAACACAACTCAGACACAATACTATAATAAACACAACTTTGACACAATACTATAATAGACACATACTATGGACAACACAACAATTGAGAAATTTTAACAAACACAAGATGAGCATGCAAATGAACAAGCTAATGAAAATAAATTCAAACGAATGGTTTTAACCCACATAACAACTGAGTAATTTTAAAAAGCACAAGATGTGTACACAAATGACATAAAATCAAACCACATCGAAATGGCATACACATGTGAACCAAAATGAATAAGGACTTTTGTCAAATACCAAACGTGCACACTAATGAACGCAAATGAAATAAAATGCAATAAATTTAAATTGTCATGCAAAGATGCCCTAACCTAGAGCCTAACTTTGATACCAAAACTGACGCGGGACAATGACCCTAAAAATTGTGAACGATGATGAAATGATGATGCGCTGAAATTAAACTAATTAATTAAGCAAAAATCTCAAAACACTTGCATTACCTTAGGGGTTTCATAGATTTTCGCTTGAGTGATCATGTTAGATTCGGCTAGGGTCTAATCCGATGCACGAGATCTGCTAGATTTACGGAAGGGGCGATCCTAGAGATAGAACTCTAGCACGCTCTAGGTCTGGGCGCTCATTCGTAAGTCCAATGTGGAATCGCTAAATCCTCGCTAGGACTTTGAAAGAAACGATCAATCGGTCTCAAATCGAACAATCTCGAGCCCAACAATGGTCATGAGTCGATGGGTTAGATCAGAGTCGATCCACAAGGATGGGCATCAAGGTTGTTCTAGATCTAGGGTCTTGAGAATGCATGCAAATAAAGGAGGAGATAGATGAATAATTATTAAGTAAATTACAAAAGATAAAAGAGAAGATCAAAATAACTTGTGACATCATCACACCCTTGGCCTCACACCAAACCCATCACAGGGAAGAAGAATCACTCTTCAACAAAGCTCATCTCAAGTTGTGAAATGCAATGCACTTTTCATTCAATTAATCAACCAACCTTTTTACAATGTTTATAATGACCTTGTATAGGAAGCATCAAAACAAAAAAACCATAAAACAGAAAATTTACGAAACTACCCTAAAATGCTTACATATGAATAAAAAAAAACCTAGGTAAAAGATTAAAAACGTTAATACTCGACGTGACTCGCTCGAGCGACAGTCGTTGCTCGCTCGAGCGACTTATTCTAGAGAAAATTTTTCTGCGCTCTTCGATGTCTCACTCGAGCGACAACCGATGCTCGCTTGAGCGACTTTTGGTCAAAAATTAGGCCTTAATGCTGAAGCCTTCTTGCTCGAGCGGGAAGTGAGGTTGCTTGAGCGAGTTTGGGCAGTGTGTTCTCCTTTAGGCTCTTTCTGAAGCTGAAAAATCTGTTGCAACCCAAATTCAATGCTCTCGATCTTGGCGTCCCTCGTCACTATGCCCCTGATGCGAAAGTGCATATGGGTGCTTGAGATGAATTTCGCATTGTTGTGAGCTGAGGAGCCCTTTCTTATTTGCCAGTGGTTATGTCAGTTGACAAGATGGTTAGTCATTATCGTCTGTTTCTAGGTATCGACTACTCAATTGACAGGTTAGTTCTTCAATGCCATTAGTTAGTTGGCAACGTGGCCAACAAGGCCATATCAATTACTGTGTGCGATCGGTTGGTAGGTTGATTTGACCATGTCAACTTGCTAGTCAATTGAGGTGGAGTCCAATTAGTCAACTGGGCTTGTGACTGTTCGTCCAAATTGTTGGATCTAAGATAACTATCATCAGATCCGTCTAGATTGTTGAAAATCAAATCGTTGGGAGGAGGAGGTGTCCTGCGAAAGGTTATCTGGGCTCTTTGATAACCGTTTTTATCCTTTCTTGTTACTCCATACATACGTCTTAACATATGCATCCAGCCCCATGTGCTCTATCCGCTTGTCGCTTTTTCTTTGACAACCCAGACCCACACACCACGATATTGTCCGATTCTGGGTTTAAGTCCCCTCCCCGGTTTTGTTCCTGGCATGGGCTATAAGTCCCCACCGAAAATGCATTGTGACATGTGAGGTCCACATACACCTTATAGCCCAGGCTCTGGACATTTCCCTATCTGATGTGGGACTTTACAATTCCCCCACCTTATAGAAGAGCCTTCCTTGGGTCTGATACCATTATGTGACAACCTAGACCCACACACCACGATATTGTCCGGTTCTGGGCTTAAGACCACTCCCCGGTTTTGTTCCTAGCAAGGGCTTGAGTCTCCACCCAAAACGTGTCGTGACATGTAAGGTTTGCATACACCTTATAGCCCAGGCTCTAGACATTTCCCTATCCCATGTGGGACTATTACATTGTCGTTTCCCATCATTCCACACCATGTAATATGTCAAGTCTAACCACCGTCTATAAAACATCCCTTCAATATAGATGGAAGTCATAGGTTGCACAATACTCAACTTGCTTGTTTCCATTTCATCCAACTTGCATTTTATTGTAAACGTCCTCTTCAAATCCTCCATCTGATTGTGAAGTAGAGCCTAAATAGCAAAATCTATAGCAATGTGGCATTGGCTGGTTTTCTATTTTAACTAAATCATCTTCCATGTCTATTATGTTCACTAAATTTACACTCCATGTATTCTGTTTTTTTTTTATGCTAATTTTCAAACTTCTCAACTCTAGGGGCATTCTCCATAATTCCAACTTATCATTTATTTGTTTCCTTGTTTGGGCAATTAGTACATCAGCAAATAACTGGCAACATGAAATCTCTTCTTGGTTAATGCATCTATGATCAAGACAAACAAATAATGGCTCAAGGCAGATCCTCGATGCAATCCAACTCTGACAGGGATTTCACTCGTCTCTCAGACTCTCACTGATCCAAATAAAATAAAATCTCACTTATCTCTCCACTCGTTGTTTTTAATGATGTTCGTTTGGATAAAAAAACAAAAGCTTTAAATAAATGGGAGTTAATATTAAAACTAAGGTTCTGTAGCAGAGTACTTGTAGCTGGAATCCTCATCCTACAGATTTCTTAAAGTAAATACTGATTCAACGAGAATATGAGGGTGCTGCCGGTTTTCACTTTAGTATTTGGGATAACAATGATGACTTGGGCTTGAGCCTGTCGCACGATGGAAGGTTGACAATATTCCAGCCTCAAGGTCGCAGGTTTTCGCCTAGCTTACCTATAAAAAAAGAGTTAGTCAACAATGGGTGTCCACCCATCATGGGTGGACACGGCGGTCCACACGTCTATGTGATTTTCTGACGTGCATGGACTTCCGATGCATTGAAATTCGTGCATGTCACAAAGTCACACAGATGTGTGGATTGATTTACCGTTCATGATGGGTGGACACCCATTGTAGACTAACTCTAAAAAAAAGATAGTAATGAACTAATGATGACTTTGTCTCATTCATATGGGCCTCGCAAACCTAAAGACATTAATCTCATTGGGCTGAGGTGCATTATGCAAGTATTGGATCATGCTTCTGTAAACAACAAATTTGCGTAGGATATAAATCTAACACAAATCAATCATAACAAATTTTCCCTCGCTAGGAGAGGGTTTTATTAAAATGACGGACCTTACACTTCCGGGTATCGCAGTCGATTTCCCGTTAATTACATCAAAATTGAATACCTCTGATTAAAAGTTACTAAATAAAAATAATAACGTAATTACATCTCTGAAATAAACAAAACCAAAATTCTAATTCTAAGTCTTCATCGACATCTTTAATCCGTCATGAGATAAATGCATAGCAGACTATCTTCATCGGAGATTTACGAAATATGAAATAGAGGACGACGGATGGGAGAACCTCTCCTCCAAAAGTTGGTTCCATTTGATCGAAAAATACGAGTCATCACCGGAGCAAGAAACTCGTGGATGAGTCTTAAAACGAATTCTTGTTCTCTGGTCTCAAAGATGAGTTCGAATATCAAATCCATTCTTCGGGCAACTGATTATCAAAAGAGTTATCACTTTCAGTGATAGTGTCTAATTATGAGTTAGATATCGTCAAATTTCTTAAAATTTGATAATCATGGATAATTTTATAATGATTTCACCATTGGATTTGACCAAATTCATAAGATCTGGTCAATACGTAATAAATCTACCGTTGGATCTTATTACGATTTTGTATTATGACCATTTGATCGAAAGTCAACGATTCTATCGTTAGATTTGACCATATTCATAAGGTCTGGTCAATACGTAATAAATCTACCGTTGGATCTCGTTACGATCTCACATTATGATCGTTTGACCAAAAGTCAATGATTCTACCGTTAGATTTGACTAGATTCATAAGATCTGGTCAATACGTAATAAATCTACCGTTGGATCTCGTTACGATCTCACATTATGATCGTTTGACCAAAAGTCAATGATTCCACTGTTAGATTTGACCAGATTTATAAAATCTGGTCAATACGTAATAAATCCACCGTTGGATCTTGTTACGATCTCACATTATGATCGTTTGACCAAAAGTCAACGATTCTACCGTTGGATTTGACCACATTAATAAAATATGATCAATATGTGATAAATTCATTGTTAGATCTCATTATGATCGTTTGACCAAAAGTCAATAAGTACACTGTGAAAGAATTTTGAATCTCGAGGTTAAGGTCTAAACCCTCATTTGAGGGAGTGATGATCCGAATCGCGAGGGAAACTCTAATTATCATAGGTGAATATTTTGGGTATTATAGCCCGAAATTATTCTTTGGGTTTGTGATTGCAACCCGTATAAATATCGAATTCGTGGTTTGCAATCCGAGTGTACTAGGAGTTATGCTCAGGGTCATACCCACGTGACTTAACTATTTCTAAGTACGCAAGAGATTGGGTACGAGTCGTAACACGTAATCCCAAATTGCAATCATAAATCCTACTTAGAAGAAGCCGTAGATCTTATCCTAAGCGTACAAATTGCAACCATGAATCCTACTTAGGAGGAGCCGTAGCTCTTATCCTAAGCGTATCTCTTTTAGGTAAGGGTCGTAACTCTTATCCTAAAAGTCTTAATCCCAACCTATTCCCTTCCGTCCACTTTTAAAAAAAATAAAAAACTAAATAAAAAGAAGAGGATGAAGAAAAGAATAGCCAGAATCTCGGAGATACCCTAAAGTCTTTTGTTAGAAGAGTTGGAGATATTTTCGACAGAGGTCTCGTGTCAGAATTTTCGGGATCCCTTGCAATGAGGACGGGCCTGCTATTTATAGATTTATGGTAGCGGTTATAGAATTACGATCCTACGGTTCCCGTAAGGTTTTCATGAAATGAACGGTCGAGAGAGTTGCGTAAGTTTTCGTCTTCACGCAGATTGAGAAAGATTCTTCTCACGTACGTCATTCTTTTCTCATAACCGCCTAGGTGGCTAAGTATGTTTCTAGCCACCTAGGTGGATAAGTGTTTTTTCTATTCACCTAGGTGGATAAGTATTTTTCTATCCACCTAGGTGGATAAGTATTTTTCTAGCCAGTTAGGTGGCTAGGTATATTTTCTATCTACCTAGGTGGATAAATATTTTTCTAGCGACCTAGGTGGATAATTATTTTTTCTAGCTAGCTAGGTGGTCACCTAGGTAGATAAATATTTTTCTAGCCACCTAGGTGGATAAATATTTTTTCTTAGCCAGCTAGGTGGCTAGGTATATTTTCTATCCACCTAGGTGGATAAGTATTTTTCTATCCACCTAAGTGGATGAGTATTTTTCTAGTCAGCTAGGTGGCTAAACATATTTTTCTAGCCACTTAGGTGGATAAGTATTTTTATATCCACCTAAGTGGATAAGTATTTTTCTAGCCAGCTAGGTGGCTAGGTATATTTTCTATCCACCTAGGTGGATAAGTATTTTTCTAGCCACTTACGTGACTACGTATATTTTCTATCCACCTAGGTGGATAAGTATTTTTCTAGCCAGCTAGGTGGCTAGGTATATTTTCTATCCACATAGGTAGATAAATATTTTTCTAGCCACTTAGATGGATAAGTATTTTTCTAGCCAGCTAGGTGGCTAGGTATATTTTCTATCCACCTAGGTGGATAAGTATTTTTCAATCCACCTAGGTGGATGAGTATTTTTCTAGCCAGCTAGGTGGCCAAGCATATTTTTCTAGCCACCTAGGTGGATAAATATTTTTATATCCAATTTAGGTGGATAAGTTAAATCTCCTAAATCTCTTAGTAGGTGAACGCTCTCCATCTATTAAAATTAATCTCCTAAATCTCTTAGACGATCCGGTTAAAATTTATGAACCTTAATATATCGATAACAACAATTATGAAATTGATTCTCTATTGCCCATTGATCTCGATGTAGATTGGGCAGTCGAAATTAAATCCAAAAGATCTACTTTGGCTACTCTAGCGATATAATCGATTTCAAAGTTGTTTACAAATGATCAAACGTTCTAAAATATTTTCTAAAAATCAACAAAAATTATGAGGTTGATTTTATATTGACCATTGATCTCGATGTAGATCGGGTGGTCGAAATTAAATCTGAAAGATCTACTTTGGCTACCCATGCAGATCTGACTGATTTCAGGTTGTTTACAGAGATCGAAACGTTCCTAAAAATATTTTCTAAAAATCAACAAAAAGTATGAGGTTGATTTTATATTGACCATCGATCTCGATGTAGATTGGGTGGTCGAAATTAAATCCGAAAGATCTACTTTGGCTATCTGGGCAGATCTGATTGATTTTAGGGTGTTTACAGAGATCGAAATGTCCCTAAAAACATTTTCTAAAAAATCAACAAAAATTATGAGGTTGATTTTATATTGACCATCGATCTCGATGTAGATCGGGTGGTTGAAATTAAATCCGAAAGATCTACTTTGGCTACCCGGGCAGATCTGACTGATTTTAGAACGTTTACAGAGATTGAAATGTTCCTAAATATATATATATTTTAAATCAACAAAAATTATGAGGTTGATTTTATATTGACCATCGACCTCAATGCAGATCGGGTGGTCGAAATTAAATCCGAAAGATCTACTTTGGCTACCCAGGCAGATATGACTGATTTCAGGTTTGTTTACAGAGATCAAAACGTTCCTAAAAATATTTTCCAAAAATCAACAAAAATTATGAGGTTGATTTTATATTGACCATCGATCTTGATGTCAATAAAACAACATAATTCAAATGGATTTTGAAATGTAATCTAACTCCCCATTTTATTTATTTATTTATTCATTTTCACAGATTTCCTCTTATTAATCATGTCAAAAGAGAAATCTTCTGATTGTAAAGCTGATCGAATTAGAAGATCGGGTGATATCGGGAATGATTTCTCTGGGGTATTCTTGCGAAGACAACTTCCTTGTTTTAGTCCTGACGTAGCTCACAGAAGACATCATGCATCACCAACCGACGAGTGGTGGACGAGTCTAAGCAGATCGTTGAAGTTTGGGAGTTTGGGGTCACATCTTTCTAAAGCCCGGCAAGAGGATGGTATTGATTTAATGTTTTTGAAACCAGGTCGTGTTTTTTTATCGAATGAAGAATTCCATAGCCCACAATCCTTTCATACCTTTGCTCAGAGGTTCATAGATAAAGAGCTAGGTGTCAGATGGGGTGACAGTTTTCGTTTAAGAGGAGCAATATCGACTAACTTAAGTTTTCACCTCTGGGTTGTACAAGTGTTATCAGAGTTTCGCAGCGAATTGAAAAGATGTAAGTTGTTGACAGCAGTTGCTTGTGCACGGGAGCGATATGACAGTAGTAAAAATATGATGCGTGCTCTAATTGAAGCCTTTTGTCCACTTACTAACTCTTGGATCTTTCCTTGGGGGGAAGCTGGTATAACACTGGAGGAATTATTCCATATTAGTGGTCTACCGCTTACAGGCTTTATGTATGATGAGTGCATTCCTGAGAATAATCTTTTATATGGAATACAGGAAGACGGAGAGACACCTTTCTATAAGCCTGAAACACTTAACTTGTTTGAAATTTTCGACCAAATTGTAAGGGAAATCGTAAAGAATGATCCTAATGTGAAAAAGAGAAATGTAAATCATGGACAATGGATGTCTTACTTTCTAGATTTTTATGATCAGAGCGGTAACATTATCCACCCTTTTACTTCAAAAAGGGATGTTCAAGTAGTCCGAATTGAAAAGAAGTCTTCGCTAATGATTAGTCGCGGGACTTATTTCTCGGCTTTTTTAGCACTTTTCTTAAGCAGGTTCGCACTTTCGACTCAGGAAAAAAGTGTTCGTGCCGAAACGTTCATAATAGCAGGGGAGATGGCAAATGGAGCTACTTATGCTGTCGGTTCAGCCATCCTTGCTAGCATATTTTACGGCTTTGACCAATTAAAGAAGTGTTGCGATCCAGGGAATTCGGGAGCTTATTTCCCTATTCATTATTTCTTTGGATGGGTGGGAGCCCATTTTCCTTCCACTTATAATTGGAGGGAGTTTGAACTTAGGCCAGGAATCCCCTTCTTACTGAGTATTTTGGAGCGGGCAGCCGGTGCTCATAGTTTGAAAGGAGCTCGAGATTTAATGCGGAATCCCCGATCGTTCAAGTTTCGACCATTTGGGCATTTCTTACCAGACAATGACCAACTTTCATGGGAAGATCAAGCTAATCCAGGCAGAGATACCTCTGTGTTTCCCATCGAAATCCTTCACTATTTTTTGAGCTTACGACAAAATTTATTGCCATTACGTCTTGGCAACCATAAATTGCTCGTACCATATTATCCAGTCTTATATGCTCGACAATTAGGTTATGATCAAATTATTCCCCCGGCCCCTCTTTCTTTGGATGCACGCAAAGATGTTACTATTGCGGATTTAGTGACGACATTCAATACATATAGTGCACGAGGAACTAAGTCGTGTTTTACGACTCGCCCTGCTCATGTTTCTGGTCGTACTTCCTTAATGTGGTGCTATTGGTGGCATGCGAATACCAATGTTTATTTGTCCAAGAGATTATTAGAGCTAGCTCCTAATAAACAAGATGGTGACGTTGCGAAACTCAATGCACTTATGGATATTCCCTCTGAATTTTTTTTACTGATATTTTTCAAGAGGCGTGGCCTATGAAGACGTCTTTTGTGAGAAGTCTTGGGAATATTAGTGTCTTCAACTGTTCTTCATGCGTTGGTTTTGACAAGCCATACACGATTTTTGAAGATAAGCGTGATGAGGTAGAAAAGTCCTCTTCCAAGGTATCTGGGAAACGGGTCATGTCACCAAAAAGAGGGGAGAACAACAAAAAGCCAAAATCGGTGGTACATAACGGTAGGAGAGGTGAGGGTATCTTATCATCTTATGCAATTTCAAAAGCTCAAGGGGCCTCTGTAAGTCCTTCAAGGGGATATTATGTTCCGCTCCTACCCAATCAGAATCAAGAGCATATGGCTGAAAGTTCAATTGTTCCTTCTCTTGATGCTTTTCTTGCGGAGTTAGAAAGCGTTCCTACGACCTCACACTTTTCTAACATGGGTAAATTTATCTTCTTTTTCTTTTATTTAAAAAGAACTTTGTTGATGTTACTAAACGATATTTTGTATCAGGAAATCTTCCAACGCCAGATGGGTGTATCGAAGAAGAAATCACTGCTACAAATATGCATGACCAACAAGAGTTGATGGACGATTTACTCAGAACTGAAGATATGGCTGATGATTCATTTCTTACAAATATTGGGGTTGGAAAATCCCTCAATGATCAGGAATTTGAGTTTGGGATTCCTCCTCACATCACTGGAATCAGCGAGACTACGGGGTTAGAAAAACCACATAGTGATCGGGGTAATTGTCCAATTTCGGGTAATAAGACTATGAAGGTATTCAGGAAAGAGAATAGTAACGATGATGGGTCAGACGCTAGCCATTTGTGTTCTTCTGAGGAGTATTCCTCTTCTGAAGAAGATGCACAAATTTCAGAGATACCTTTGACAGTTACCTTTGTTGAATCTCAATTAAAGATCCCATCAACCATTGAGGTCATTCCGCGGGAGAAAGTTAATTTCATCTTGCCCCCAAGACTTGACTCACAGGCCTCGACCATTTCTCCTACGCCCATTATAGCAGAGTCACCTAACGAGCAATTTTCAAGGGAAGACCCATTATCTGGACCAAAACCTTCTTTAGTGGACAATGAATACGGACGTTATTCCCTTCAATCCTTCGGATCTATTCGTGTCAACTATCCTCGCCTCATCTAGCGGAGTTTCTTCAAAGAGTGAGTTTTCATCTTATTATTTATAATTATACATCTATTATTATTTTATTATATATATATATATGTTTATATATATATATATATATATATATATCTTTTTTTTTTCGTAGATGTTGAAGACTTGATCAATAAGCCTATCCTATCGGCCTTTAAAAGGAATCGAATAAGGAGTCATCTGAAGAATATTGTCGAACTTCTGAAGGGAGTCCTCCCTTATGTGGAGAATGAAGATGATTTTACGCTAATGGAGCAAGATTTATATGTAGCATGTGATGAGATCTCCAAAATTGGCGGTGATGATCTGCCGTTTGAAGTTAAATATATTCTGGATTTATCTCAAAAAATAAAGAAAAGCGAGTTGTGGGCTTCTGAAGAGGCTATCAAGAGTGAGATTGCGAAGGAAATTCTGAGGCTTGAACTTGAGGAGCTTGAAAAGGGTATTGCCAATTTAAGACAAACTTTGGCGGCCAATTCTGAACTGGTTAAGAAGGATCAACGATTCTTAGGAGATCTGGAGGAAAAGAAAAATCATCTGCTGGTTAGACAAGAAGGAATAGGAGCTGAGAAAGAGAAACGACTTTCAATTTTGCGTCAATTCATGACTGATAAGGATGCCGCGATAGATTCATTAGGCAAATTTGACAAATAAGAGTCATGTTTATTTCACAAATTCTTTTGATTGGTTGAATTTCATATTTGTTATACATTTTCCCATTCCTTGAATAATTAATACATATATATATATATATATATATATATATATATTTTTTTTAAATTTTGAAGAAGTCAACTTTTATTGCTTCATTCCTTACGCAGTTTATCCTCATGCGAGTAGGAGATAACATATAAACATACCTATATTGTTTACATTACCAATGTACCTAAGTACAAACCTTACGCAGTTTATCTTCGTGCGAGTAGGAGATAACATATAAACATACCTATGCTGTTTACATAAACAATGTACCTAAGTACAAACCTTACGCAGTTTATCCTCATGCGAATAGGAGATAACATATAAACATACCTATGTTGTTTACATTAATAATGTACCTAAGTACAAACCTTACGCAGTTTATCCTCATGCGAGTAGGAGATAACATATAAACACACCTATGGGTAGTATCGCTTTAGAAAGCGACCATTAATAGGAGGAGATTCATTTCCTTCTGCATTAACCAATATATAAGCGCCATTTGAATAGACAGTTTCTATTACAAAAGGTCCTTCCCATTTAGGCTCAAATTTCCCTGGAGTTTTCCGGGTAACAATCATAGGGCGACGAACAGTAAGGACCAGGTCCCCTTTCTTAGAGGATCGTCGCTTCACCTTTTTTTCTAATGAATTTGACATGCGAGCACGATATGCCTCCAAGCTTTGCTGGGCTTTGAGCCTACGCTCATCCAAGGCTTCAAGTTCTGAGAACCTGAGTGCAACATTTTGCTCTTTGGTGAGATTGTGACTTAATGCTGCTCTTAAAGAAGGAATCTGGACCTCTAAGGGTAATAATGCTTCACCTCCAAATACTAATGCATATGGAGTGGCCTGTGTAGGAGTACGATGAGTTGTTCTGCAAGCCCATAAGGCTTCCTGTAATCTTTCATGCCAGTCACGTTTATTTTTAGCAACCGTCTTTTTCAATAATTTTACCAATGTCTTGTTAAAAGCTTCCGCCAAGCCATTTGCAGATGGGTTGTATATCGTAGAGCAACATTGTTTGATTTGATACTTAGCGCCAAACTTGTTTCACTTTATTCTTGAATGGCGTGCCGTTATCATTAACGATACGAGAAGGAATCCCGTACCGGTAAATGATATGTATACGCATGAAGTCTGCAACTGTGTTGGCTTTAACCTCTTTGAGTGCTATTGCTTCTGCCCATTTCGAAAAATAATCGGTTGCAGCTAATATAAACTTATGTCCAGCAGATGATGGGGGGTGTATTGGACCTATGATGTCCATACCCCATTCTTCAAAAGGCCATGACATGACCGTAGGGTGTAAGGGCTCTGGTGGACGGTGAATGAAATCAGCGTGGATCTGGCAAACCCGACATCTTTTAGCAAAATCTATACAATCATTCACCATAGTCGACCAATAGTAGCCTAAATGTTTCAATCGGGTATGTAGCTTAGGGCCTGATTGATGTGCTCCACAAATACCGGCATGTACTTCTTGCATGGCTTGTTGAGCTTCTTCAGTTGAAAGACATCTTAATAGGATATTATCGAACGATCTCTTATATAGGGTAGCATGGAAATATACAAATCGACTTGCCGTTCGACAAATTTCAGCTTTGTGGCGTGCCTCGTAAGGCAGTCTTCCATGTTAAAGATATTCTATAAGTTCTTGCCCCCAATCTAGTTTCTCAACTTCAAAAGCGGATATAATATTGACCGAATTAGCCTGTTCGATTTGGCATCTCCTCATGATGGAAGGTAAGACCCTTTTCCCTGCGACTCTTATTTCGACAACTTCATCATTTTTACAAGCCAGAGATGCTGCCAGTTTTGCGAGAGCATCAGCTTGATTATTTTGACTTCGTGGGATATGCATAATCCGTATATTCTCGAACTGTGGAAGGAGTTCTTGGATCTTCTGATGATATGGTATTAATTTTGTTTTTCTAACTGTCTTATGACAAGCTGAGAATCCCCAAATACATCAAGGGTGTAAATGGCCATGTCTAAGGCTAATTCTAAACCAATGACTAATGCCTCATATTCGGCAGTATTATTAGATAGGGATTCTGTTAATGTGAAGGAATACGGAAGCAACTCATTACTTGATGTAACAAATACAATTCCAGCGCCTGCTCCTACCGCTTGAGAAGCTCCATCAAAATATAATTTCCATCTTTGTGTTACTTCAGCATAATATACTTCTTCATCTGGTAGGTCTTCGGAAAATGGTAAATTCCCCGGAATCGAATGAGCGGCTAGAAAATCGGCTAGGGTTTGCCCTTTTACAGCTTTCTGATGTACAAAAGTTATGTCAAACTCTGACAAGAGTAAAGATCATTTAGCCAGTCTCCCTGACAAAACTAGTTTTGTCATGAGAAATTTTAACGGATCCGCTCTACTTATCAAGCGGATTGGATGATCTAGCAAATAATGTCGTAGCTTTTGCGAGGCAAAGACGAGCTAAGCAATTCTTTTCGATAAATGAGTAATTTCCTTCGGCCCCTACGAGTGTTCGGCTGAGGTAATATAGGGCGTTTTCCTTACCGTCTTCGTTCTCCTGAGCTAACAAAGCCACAAGCGAGTTATCCATGACTGCTATATATAGGATTAAATGTTTCCCTTTAATTGGAGCAGTCAAGACTGGCGGATGCAATAAATATTCTTTCAAACTATCAAAAGCCTTTTGACAATCTTCATTCCATTCGAATGGGATTCCTTTCTTCATCAGACGAGAGAATGGTTGACATCGTCCTGAAAGATTTGATATGAAGCGCGGATATACGCGAGTCTTCCCTGTAGTCCTTTTAATTCACGAATGTTCTTTGGAGGTGGCATTTCTATGATGGCCTTGGTTTTCGCTGGATCAACTTGTATACCTCCATGTTGAACAACAAATCCGAGAAACTTCCCTGAAGTGACTCCGAAAGCGCATTTTAGTGGATTCATTTTCAAGTTGTACTTTCGGAGTTTACAAAATACTTGATATAGGTGGGCCAAGTGATCACCTCTATTCTTTGATTTTACTATGAGGTCATCTACGTAGCATTCGACTGTTTCGTGTAGCAATTCCTTAAATATCTTCGTCATTGCACGTTGATAAGTAGCTCCAGCATTTTTTAATCCAAATGACATGACTTTATAGCAAAAGATCCCCCTTGGGGTTCGGAAAGCTGTTAGTTCTTCATCTCCAGGTGCCATTCGTATTTGGTTGCATCCGGAGTATCCATCCATGAAGGACATGGCTTCACAACCGACAATGGAATCAATCAAAAATTCTGAAATAGGCAAGGGGAATTCATCCTTGGGAGATGCTGCATTGAGATCTCTGAAATCAACACATACCCTAATTTGACCATTCTTCTTCTTGACCGGGACTATGTTAGCAACCCATGTCGGATATTTGACTTCACGGATAAAGCCGGCATTGACTAACTTGTCGATTTTTGCTTCTACCTTTACGGTTATATCTGGATGAAGTTGCCTTTGAGTTTGTTTAACGGGTTTGATGTCAGGATTGACAGCTAATTTGTGAGCGGCAATTTTGACATCTAACCCTGACATATCATGATATGTCCATGCAAACACATCTTGATTCTTCTTTAAAAAATCGGCATAAGTTGTTAATTCCTCTGCAGAGAGTGCGACACTCACATAAGTAATCTGAGGATCTTCAAGAGTTCCCAAGTTGACCTCTTGTAAGTCGTCAACGGTGGTTTGCATTCCTTCTTCAAACTGATGAGGAGCGGGAATAGGCTCTTCCGAGGCTGGGATAGAGATCATATGGGATCCGAGATATTTTGTGGGAATTACTATAGGCCTGTGCCCGAGACCACCTTTTAATGGATGTAAATATCCATCGTTATAGGCTGCCCGTTTCTGTGCACGAGATGGTATCGCATCGAAAGGTGCAACCATTCCTATTCCATCTTTTAGACCTCCTCCTTTCGAGAGATCATATCCCATTTTTTTCATCATATTCGCAGCCTTTTGGCTGTATCGTGTAAATTAAAGAGGTTCTTCGAATCCTTATAATCTGACTGGATGGGTACCGAGTCAACTTGGGTGAGTGGTTTGGTGCAAGAGTTCAGTAGAGGGGAACTAGGTTTCAAGTTTTGGGATAAGTTTTTAACAATTTTGATACGAAAGTTGGCTTTTGGAGGGATTGTTTTCTTATTAAGAATGATTTTTCTTCGAGGTTGGGAATAAGGAGCTGAGATGAAGGGTATATAGGTTTCCTTCGGGGTTTTAAAGGAAACAAATTTCTTTTTAGATCGATTTCTTTTAAAAGGGATAGTTTCCTTGACAGGAGTTTTAGAACTTGCCTCCTGTGAGTTTTGTCTAGGTGGCGAGGACTCTGATAATGGTGAGTACTCATTTAATAACTCGAAGTCACTAGTATGTGTAGATGAAGTAGATATTTCATATAATTTTGCCTCAGCAAAATGAGCTTCATCTGGGTGGAAGGGTTGTGGATCAGCTACTACCCATTTTTGCTCGCCATTATGAAAATATTTAAAACATTGATGGAGTGTGGATGGAACAACTCCACATTGATGTAACCAGGGTCTTCCCAATAACGCATTATATGATGTATTAGCATCGATCACATGGAACTGGATCTTAGAGGAAAGTTCTTCGATATCTAATCGTAAGTGAATAGATCCTAAGGTTCCTTGTTTATTTTGATTGAAACCTTGAATCATGAGGGTACTGGGTGAGAGGTCTTTAATCGTGTCATTCCCACTTTATGTAACACATGTAGTGGTAATAAATTTACAGCAGACCCCCCATCTATCATAAGTCTCGCAAGGCGAACGTCTTCAAGTAGACCCGATATAAAGAGGGGTCTATTGTGTGACTTAAGTTTGGTTTCGAGATCATTATCAGAAAATGTGATCGTACAGACTAAGTCTTCCAAACTAGTCTCTACCCGACAAACTTCCTCGATGGACTTGTCTAGGTTAGAGTTTTTATTAGCGTTTTCCTTAAACTACTAGATAAACAAAGCGCATCATACACAGAAAGCAAAGCAGACACTTTCTTTAAATGAGAAAGTACATCATAATTTACATCAGGATTTTCTTTTTCTTTGCCTTTATCGGTATTCTTGGAGTTTTTGTCGAATAACGACGTTTCTCCTTGCTTAGTTGTCTTATCGACACCTTCTGCACCCTTGGGTGGTGATACAGTTTCTGTAGACGGAACATGATGATTCTTTGGCTTACGTCGATAAGGTATAACTGGGTGATCGGTACGTTGCTCTATAGCATCTACCTCTTCAATCTGAGTCATGTTGCAAGGAGCAACATTAAATTCAACTGGCTCTTTTTTTCGTGGGATAACCACTTTATGCCAACCTTCATTATCGGACAAGTTGCCTTCAGAAGCATCCCGTGAAGATGAGCAGTTAATGACTCTTGTTAACATCGATATGAGATTTTGATTCTTTCTGTTGGGCTTTATCATCGCTATCAACAACGTCTGGTTCTTGTTGGTTCCTGAACGTTTTAGAACATTCGAGAGGTATGTAATCTCCCAATGTGAGTGGCTGTACTTCTTCCATTTCCACTTCGGATGATGACGATGAAAAGGAAATTATCATCGGTTCAAGTTTTCTCCGATTTCATAGGTTCATAGGTTCCGGTTGAATCTTCTTTCCTTTCTCCCGTTCTCTACGATCCTTCAGCATTTGGAGTGTAGTATAATTCGAAGGAGTCTTTTTTATTTCTCTTTTTACCCTTTCCACAGATTTCTTTAAATTTGCAGATGTTTCTAATGGAACTTCGACTTTGGGCGTTCTCTTCTTCTTGGGAATCACATGCCAACTCCCTTCCTCAGAATCAGGCGATTCTGCCATATATGACTCTTGCCAATTAAACTCGCGTCGCTTACCTTGAGCTTCTTCTATAAAGGACTTGGTATCACAACCCAGTTCCATTCTGGGAGAGAAGTTTTCTTTTTCCATAAGTCTTTGATTCCTGCTTGTTGTATCTGTGCTTGCCGCTTATTGTATGCTAGCGCCTTTTCCCATGGATCATCTTGCAAAGGAATTATACCTGACGGACGAGGTGGTGGTGGTGTTTTCCTCCATTCTCGGGTATCATCGTCAATTCATCCTGATGTGCCTCCAGTAACAAGATGTTGATAATCGGGTAAGCCATTTTTCCGCATCAGTTCTTTCAAGAAACAAGTTGCTTCACTTTCTATCAGTACTTTCTTATTTCGGGCAGTATCCCTCTATTTCCATTCTCTCTTCCTGCGCCGGCTAATATAGTGGGCAGGGCCTACTTTATCCTCGGATAACGACGAATCAGAGTCCTTGCAGGTTGGAATGAACTCATGAAGTTCTAGAAGTGCAGAGTTCAGATTTTTTTCAAGGATAGGAACTGGTGGAAAACCCCCGAAGGTGATCATATTTGTTGTGGCAATGCTATCATTGTCTTGTTTAGGAGATTCTGGAGTAAAAGTAATGTCTCCAGAATCAAGAAGACTCTGAACCTTATCTTTAAATATGAAACAATCTTTCAACATGTGTCCTAACATACGATGATATTATAGTATAGTGGATCATCTGTTTTATTTTGCTCTTCAGGTCTGCGGGATTCTGGTAGCTGTATAATCCCACCGTCAATGACGTTATTGAAGATGCCCTCGACGTCTTCATTTTTAAATGAATACTTTTTATCTTTCCTTTCTTTCAGAGATTGGCCCTTAGACCAGCTTGATCTCTGAGGGGGTGCAAAACTACTATTGGCTCCACCTGCTTTGTTTGATCGATTGTTTATGGATTCTTCTATTCGCTTGGTTACAGTGAATGGATTATGATCTCTGGTGCCGATTGCTATTGTCGCCGGATAAGATGTAGATGTTTCTGTCCTTCGTCTGCTCCTCCGGAGAACTTTTCTTGCTTTCCCCTTGAGTTTAAGCCGATGAAACTTTCTAGTTCTGAAGTTCGTGTAGCGAGATCTTCGAAACTCATGGAATGTCCATAGTAAGGGATTGCTAATTCTTGTCTCATACCAGCCAGGCACGTTTGTATTGCTTCTTCTTCTTCAAACTTGTGCTTGCAATGGATGCTAAGGTTTCTCCACCGCGTAATATAATCGACGACCCTTTCATTTGGTCTTTGCTTCAATTGTGATAACTTGGCGACCCCTACGGATCTCTGAGTACTAAAGAATCTCTTCAGGAATGCCTCTTCCATCTCTTTCGAGGTCGATATTGACTCGGGTGGAAGCTTCGTGTACCATGTGAATGCAGCTCCCTTAAGAGTCTGCACAAATTGTCGCAAAAGCAAAGCGTCACATTTTGAAGTGTCACCACAAGTTGAGAGGAAGTGGGCCAAATGCTCAAGTGGGGCACCACTGCCGCTATACTAGGAGAACTTTGGTTGTCTATACTCAGGTGGAAACGGAACTTCATCAATTTCTGGCGGATATGGCTTGCGATATGTCTGGGAGCTATCCGACACTTTCCGATAACCTTTAAGATTCTCGGAAATTAGGCTCTGTACTTTGTTGAGGGATATATTTTCTTCAGTCTCTTTTCGATTATTCTCTCTCAATCAGCACAGCTATCTGTGCATCACGAGCAGCGATTGTTTGACGCATCTGTTCTAGTTGTTCAAGGATGTTGGCACTTTCTTCTGTTGTCAAAACCATCACTAGAAGTACCGTAGGGATGTCTGAAGTCACTAATCCGACGAATGATCCGTCGAGATTGGGTTGAAGGGAGCTCGAGGAACGAGGGGTGATAGGTGATGAAGAAATAATCCGGACATGTGATTTAGTCAGGTTGGCTATCACAAGTGATTGCGGGGAATTCATCGGATATGATTGATTAGACCTTGGAGTTCCTGGTTGACTCATCGACACTGATTGTGATCGGACCTCAGGGAATTCATCTTCGGAAAAGATAGTCTGAATCCCCATAAAGTGGGTTTTCAGTACTGGTGAAGGACTTGGGAGAATCCAATTCTTCTTGTTGAGTGTATTTCTCCTCCAGATTGGCTCGTGCCATAAGATGGGTTGATCGGCGGAGTATGGCTTCCTCAGTCTGAGGTCGAGCCCGCATCACACGACGAACTCCTGATGAAGAGGAGTGAGCAAGATTCTTTCAAAATGCCATTGAATTGTTTGATGGAGTAAATTCGGTGAATATCTGCATGGAAGAACCAGCCTATTAAAATGAAAAATCATGGAATAACTAAAGCTTTATAGTTTATTATACCCACATTTTATTTCAGAGAATTTGTTTTATTAAGTAGCTTAAAGATGAGAGGAGAAGTGGGTCCCACCGGGCGTGCCAGAAATTTGTAAACAACAAATTTGCGTAGGACATAAATCTAACACAAATCAATCATAATAAATTTCCCCTCGCTAGGAGAGGGTTTTATTAAAATGGCGGACCTTACACTTCCGGGTATCGCAGTCGATTCCCCATTAATTACATCAAAATTGAATACCTCTGATTAAAAGCTACTAAATAAAAATAATAACGTAATTACATCTCTGAAATAAATAAAACCAAAATTCTAATTTTAAGTCTTCATCGACATCTTCAATCCGTCATGAGATAAATGCATAGCAGACTATCTTCATCCGAGATTTGCGAAATGTGAAATAGGGGACGACGGATGGGAGAACCCCTCCTCCAATCATGGATCAAAATATCGTCCGATACCGATACGTATCGGTATCGGACGTGAACGATACGGTACATTAAATGTACCGTATCGCTCATTTGTATTGCAAATACCGGACGATACATTCAATGTATCGTCAGAATATCGTTCTAGATGCGTATAAATAATGCGTCTTTTTAATTGAGACGATACGTCTGGGTTTCCGGCATTTTAACCCATGCCTCCAATAGTCTGTTCCATTTGATCGAAAAGCACGAGTCATCACCGGAGCAAGAAACTCGTGGATGAGTCTTAAAACGAGTTCTTGTTCTCTGGTCTCAAAGATGAGTTCGAATATCAAATCCATTCTTTGGGCAACTGATTATCAAAAGAGTTATCACTTTAAGTGATAGTATCTAATTATGAGTTAGATATCGTCAAATTTCTTAAAATTTGATGATCATGGATAATTTTATAATGATTTCACCATTGGATTTGACCAAATTCATAAGATCTGGTCAATACGTAATAAATCTACCATTGGATCTTATTACGATTTTGTATTATGACCATTTCACCGAAAGTCAACGATTCTATCGTTAGATTTGACCAGATTCATAAGACCTGGTCAATACGTAATAAATCTACCGTTGGATCTCGTTACGATCTCACATTATGATCGTTTGACCAAAAGTCAATGATTCTACCGTTAGATTTGACCAGATTCATAAGATCTGGTCAATACGTAATAAATCTACCGTTGGATCTCGTTACGATCTCACATTATGATCGTTTGACCAAAAGTCAATGATTCTACAGTTAGATTTGACCAGATTTATAACATCTGGTCAATACGTAATAAATCCACCGTTGGATCTTGTTACGATCTCACATTATGATCATTTGACTAAAAGACAACAATTCTACCGTTGGATTTGACTAAATTAATAAAATATTATCAATATGTGATAAATTCACCGTTAGATCTCATTACGATCTCACATTATGATCATTTGACTAAAAGTCAACAAGTATACCGTGAAAGAATTTCCAATCTCGAGGTTAAGGTCCAAATCCTCATTTGAGGGAGTGATGATCCGAACCGCGAGTGAAACTCTAATTATCATAGGTGAATATTTTGGGTATTATAGTTCGAAATTATTCTTCGGGTTTGTGATTGCAACCTGTGTAAGTATCGAATTTGTGGTTTGCAATCCGAGTGTACTAGGAGTTATGCCCAGGGTCATACCCACGTGACTTAACTATTTCTAAGTACGCAAGAGATTGGGTACTAGTCGTAACGCATAATCCAAAATTGCAACCATAAATCCTACTTAGGAGGAGCCGTAGCTCTTATCCTAAGTATACAAATTGCAACCATGAATCTTACTTAGGAGGAGCCGTAGCTCTTATCCTAAGCATATCTCTTTTAGGTAAGGGTCGTAACTCTTATCCTAAAAGTCTTAATCCTAACCTATTCCTTCCGTCCACTTTTAAAAAAAATAAATAAAAAGAAGAGGAAGAAGAAAAAGAATAGCCAGAATCTCGGAGATACCCTAAAGTCTTTTGTTAGAAGAGTTGGAGATATTTTCGGCAGAAGTCTCGTGTCAGAATTTTCGGGATCCCTTGCAATGAGGACGGGCCTGCTATTTATAGATTTATGGTAGCGGTTATAGAATTACGATCCTACGGTTCCCGTAAGGTTTTCATGACATGAACGGTCGAGAGAGTTGCGTAAGTTTTCGTCTTCACGTGGATTGAGAAAGATTCTTCTCACGTGCGTTATTCTTTTCTCATAACCGCCTAGGTGGCTAAGTATGTTTCTTGCCACCTAGGTGGATAAGTGTTTTTTCTATTCACCTAGGTGGATAAGTATTTTTCTATCCACCTAGGTGGATAAGTATTTTTCTAGCCAGCTAGGTGGATAAATATTTTTCTAGCCACCTAGGTAGATAAGTATTTTTTCTAGCCAGCTAGGTGGCTAGGTATATTTTCTATCTACCTAGGTGAATAAATATTTTTCTAGCCACCTAAGTGGATAAGTATTTTTTCTAGTCAGCTAGGTGGCTAGGTATATTTTCTATTCACCTAGGTGGATAAGTATTTTTCTATCCACCTAGGTGGATGAGTATTTTTCTAGCCACCTAGGTGGATAAGTATTTTTCTATCCACCTAGGTGGATAAGTATTTTTCTAGCCAGCTAAGTGGCTAGGTATATTTTCTATCCACCTAGGTGGATAAGTATTTTTCTAGCCACCTACGTGACTACTTATATTTTCTATCCACCTAGGTAGATAAGTATTTTTCTATTCACCTAAGGATAAGTATTTTTTTAGCCAGCTAGGTGGCTAGGTATATTTTCTATCCACCTAGGTGGATAAGTATATTTCTATCCACCTAGGTGGATAAATATTTTTTCTAGCGAACTAGGTGGCTAGGTATATTTTTTATCCACCTAGGTGGATAAGTATTTTTCTATCCACGTAGGTGGATAAGTATTTTTCTAGCCACCTAGGTGTCTGACATAGCTTCGGACTTTAAATCTTATTTAAAGTAGGATTTGTTAAAAAAGAAACTATAAATAGTCTATTTTCCTAATTCCTTCTATTAATTTATTCTATCTGATTTTTTAAGGCTAAGTGGAAGAAGAAAGAGTTCCCAATTCCAAAATTTTCGAGTCAACAACTTCAAATATAGGCTTTGAGAAGATTTCTATCATTGGGCTTGGAAATTGCAATTAATTGCATTGTTGGTAATTATGATCAGCTTGGGAAATACATATGGGTTCTTAGATACATTGAATCTTCTCGGGAAACGTTCATAAATGAGCTGGGTTTGGAACAACTGAATAAGTGAGCTGATTACCTCTCCAAACTGGGTTTGGAAGCATCAATCGTTGTTTGATGGGGCAGCCTTTATTCACCACCGTTAGATCTTGTTTATCTGCTTAACCGTGACATTATTTGTACATATCCGAGCATGTAACCTTCTGTATTTGGTGTCGAACATTTTAACTAATGAGGAAAAATGCATTTGTTTTCTAGCTCATTAGTCTTTTATAGATTATGCAACTCCAATGACTCCGTGCACAGATTGTAAAATAAATTCATGAATTTGTTAGTTCATGCCTTGTTGAGATGTTTATGATGCTTTTATTGTAATAATTTTCATTCAGTAATCATGAATGTTGGATGGCACTTACCACATCTTGAATCTCTCACTTCTCAATACTGCTAGAGTCCCGTTTCATTGGACCGACAACCATTGATGGGGATTCAAGCATAGTCACGAAGTCGGGAGTCGGCAATAAATCGGCAAGGGTATTAGTCGGAAAAATCGGTAAATCTGTCAAAGTTAAAAATATCGAAGAAATAAAAAATATAAATCTTTTTAAGAATAATGGTTTTAATAAACAAACTAGTACAAATAGGCAAAAAGAAGAAGAGCAGTGAGCTCTGAGATGGGCAGGCAGCAGAGACGGCGATAACGCTAATGTTTTTCTTTTCACTTTAAGTATAAGTGGAAAAAAATCGAACAATTTCGTAAATATTACTGATTAATCGGGCGACTCGGCCGCTTAATCGGCGATGTAGCTGGGATGACTGTATGTCTCCGACTTTTTCAGATTTTTTGAAAAGGTCGGGGACTTTTGTGATTATGGATTCATGTAATGTAACTCGGTGGGGCTTAGATGGGGAGAAAATACCTGTGGAGACTTGAGGAGCTGAGGATGACCGGAAGTTTGTCGTCCCCTCTTGTTCCACTTGAGGCTAACGTAGTGTCTGTTTGGTTTGCAAAGGAAGGGGTTGAGTTGGATAATCTATCTGTTGGCAACCCACTGATTTATGAATAGTTTATTTGGTTTGACTGTTTATTAATTGTTTTTCCTACCATTACAACTGTAGGTTGGGGATTTTGGTCCTCTGCAGTTTGTCGGGATCTTTTTGTACTTCCCTTCATTGTCTCTTCTAATAAATTTTTGCTTATTGTTGATAAAAAATGTCCCATGGATGCAGGGTGCTCAAGATGCGAAGAAGGCAAAGCGCTATGGGAAAATCGGGAAGGAGATTGTGTCTGCGTAAGTTCATTTACTCATATCCCTTTAATGCTTATTGAAGCTGAAATAGAATGTGGTGCGCTTCAACACTTTTTGTTAATAATTAACTAAATTTTTTTTTGAAGGAAGCAGAAATAGAAAGGAATCCAATGGTTCAAAGTAGTACACAATAAGCTTAGAACTACAAACAATCAAATATGGTTCTCTTGAAAGCAGTCGCCCATATATGATTGTCTTAAGGAGCACCCTCTTTTATTTGAAGTATCTGTTTTTGCGAGAATTTAACTGAGCGAAATGTTATCTAAAGTAAAATTGGTCTTGCACTTCTTCTATGTAACCTACTAAATGCCAAGGATGTACATTGTCTGAATTCATTCATTGGATAACTTTAAATAAATCACCTTCCACAATTGTAGTTTTCAATGTATATGCCAGGAAATTTGAGATCTTGTAAAAGGGTTAGGGTTTTTGCCGAATTGAATCTGCCACCCTGATCAGCCTAGGGAAGAAACTCATTCTTGAAGGCCTTGTTTGACAAAACTCATGGGAAGTTTTATTTATTTCTTTATTATTGTTTGTTCGCCTCGCACCCGGTATTAAAATTGATGCAAATATGTATCCGGATTACGAGCGAGTTAAATCGCAAGCATACGAATCGATTGTAGTAATGGTTCGTATTGCGAGTATCGTATCCACAGGGATTAAGCGAGAATGCCTAATTTGAGCCTACACTTAACCAGTTAAATGGATTGAGATTGGATTTAGAATGTAATTATGCTACGAAAGTAAATTGCAAAGGGTAAAGAAAACTTGATAAAGAGGGATTCCGCGGCAACGAATCCACACTTGGTAAAAGCATTAATTAGGGTTTTGATAAACACATATGAAAGAATTAGGGCTAAACAACATTGATTTCTCACAAATGAGATACTATCCCTAGGTCTTGGTCCAACTCAAGGGATTGCAAGCAATAACCTAGCTATGGTCAAGCCTAGGCTACACGCCTCACAATCTCCGTCTCAGTTTGGCCAATCGTAGACGGACATCGCGGGTATCCCAATCGGACAATCACTTGGTTATGGTCAAACACGAGATTGCCCTAGCAAATTCCCAAATCTCACTATTTCTATCCTATGGTCAATTCTAGAAATAACAAAATAAGGAAACAAACTTATATAACATGAATAGGAATGAAAATCAACACAATAATAAGAATGAAAATCAAAATATATGAGAGAATCAAGTATTTAACCCCAAACATTAGGTACAAATGATAAAATAAATGAAACCCTAATTATCTACTCTTGCCAAGGCTTCATCGAAGCCTTGGAACCAAAGGAATTAGCCGGCCATGATTGACGGCGATATCGGAAGAGGAATGATCATCTTCTTCTTCTTCTCCGGTGAGCTTCGCGACCGTTCCGGCATCGGAGCACCTCTCCTAGGGTTTTCCCTCCCCCTAAAATGGTAAAAAGCTTCAATGAAGAGGATCCCTTTCCCTAATTTAGGATGGCCATTTTAAGTCATGCCTCTAAGATCCGTGAAAGAATAGATTCAATGTCACTTAAAACTCTAATTTTTGCTCCCCCGGAAGCCACAGTCGTACACACAACTTATAAGTCGTGCACACGACTTCTCTTATGCCTGCCACATTGCAATTCTGCTCTAAGTCGTGCACACTTCTCCTGTGCCTGCCACATTGTAATTCTGCTTTAAGTCGTGCACACTACTTCAAAGTCGTGCACACGACTTCTCCTATACATGCATTTTTGGCTTGAAAAGATCTGATAGGTGGGCACGATCTCAAGATCTTTTGTGGAAGATTGGGCAGAAAAATGATCTCCATCATCTGACTCAAGGCAGTCAACGTTTTTAACGGTGGAAGCCCCTGGTTGCGAAAGTAGGATCTTCGTTTGTAAATACTGGTACCCTACACAATATACCCTAGATTTCTGCATTGACCAAGAAGAGTGAGAGAGCCCATTCTTTTCGCCAGAATAATGAGCAAATTTTTTTTCCAGGGAAACTTTATCCGGAAAACAAATCTGAATTTCTATTTTTTTCGAGTATGTGGGACCCACGTCGGTGCCAAACATCTGATGTTTTAACTTTTGCATAAAATTACATGTTTCACCTGCGAACTTTGGATTAATCGTGTTGCCAAACAAGGCCGAAGTGTTCCCCTGGTTGCATCATGCCTGGATTTCTTTTCGAGCTACTGCCAAGATTGAATTTTAAGGTCTTGACTTGAGGAGGTCATGCAGTTAACTTGTTGAGGAGCCCATCCCCAAAGTGTCCAAAGTCACCATTTATTGTCTACTCAAATCTTTCACGACTTCATCACTACCACCACCATCATTGCATGTTCCATCTATTTGGAATATGCGAGCCATATTTCCCCACTCTTTTGGTTGAGAGCTAAAGTCTTCAACTCTTTGTCACTCTCTAGTTCTTCACGTTACGTCTCACTACTTTCATTTACTTATTGGTCTTCCCTTTCTCCGTCTTCCCTTTCTCCTACTTGTTTGTCCGATCAGAAAGCAAGATAATATTAAAATGAAAAAAAGGAGTACATACCTCTGCCACATCGAGAAACTAAAGAACAAAAGACCTAATAGCGCAAGACAGAGAAAAGGTGAGCAACACGCTCCGATCCCAAAGCCTAAAAAGCTAAAAAAAGCAGAGAACTCCCAGGATTAAAGACTCGGGGAACCCACGAAGCCAAAGATCAGGTCACTTCTGATGTAACTTTCCATCGATCAATGAGACCTCTACCATCTTCGACACGCCCTCCTGTCCAACCCAACTCAACTCAGCACCCAATCCCTACCACATCTCATGACCATAGCAGTTGCTTTCCTAACCTTTCGGATGAACCCTATCATTCCTTTCCAACCAAAATGCCCACAGGACAACCAAAAGGGTTGTCATTCAGAAAGCTCTCTTCAACCCAACAAACTTCGAAGTCCCATGAATCCAACACCACCATATGAGTTAGGAAAGACCCAACTTACACCAAACGTTTCAAGGACCAGATGGTCTAAATTTCCTTTGCAAAACAACAATGAATGAACAAGTGGTTGGCCGACTCCCTATCTGTTGGTGAGTTTACAGCATTAGTGTGATGAGTAAATAGTCAGTTTTTTATTACATGTGGGTGGATATTAGTGTTTTGTATCGATCCTATTTTGTTAGTGACATATATATATATATATATATATATATATATATATATATATATATATATATATATATATATATATATATATATATATTATAACATTGAAGGTTGTGAAAACTATTTCTTACAACCCTAATGCTTCCACATCTCTCATCTCTTCTTCCTCTCCAAAACCTAATCCTAATCTTCTCAATCATAATTTGGTATCAGAGCAAGTCGTTCGTGGGATTGAAAACTGTGCTGATGTCATCATTCATTTTGCTGACATCAGAAGGTCAAAGGTTGACCTCATATGAACCTCAAAACAGGTGGATTTTGATCATAATGACATGAACTATAACTTTAATAGAAGGTATCATAGGTTTTGATTGTCGTTTGATGAATTTTTTGCTGCTTTACTAAGAATATTGGTTTCACGGTTTTTTTGAGACCTGGAACTTTTGAGGGGGGGCGGCGGGTGAGAAACGGAGTGAGACTACTATTCCGAATCGGTTTTTTATCCTTTCTTATTTTCTGGTGGTGTTTGTTTTTATTTGGAGGCTTGGGGAAAGAGATTCGACGTCTTTTGTGGAGGTCACACGATGCCCTGTTTTTACGTGAATTTTGATATACTTGAAATCTAGGCACTTTTGTCTTCACTTTCTGATACAGCATTGACTGGAATGCAGCGACAGAATGTTTAAACGCATTTTTACAGCAAGATTTATGGAACTGGATTGAGTTTTTTGATGTGTCGTGGTGTAGCATCTCTCAGCTAGAATACTGTTTACGGCATTGTGGGTATATATTCTGTGGTGGTTCGTATCTGAATTATTTGGGATTGATATTGATGCAAGGATGCAGCAGTATGTTAATGTGATTTTGAATGCCAAGGTGTGCTCCATCAATTGTTGAAGAAGGCATGCTTGTAGTTTCTTAGAAGCTGTTGTGTCAGAATAGTTGAAAATCGTTATTGGTGTTTACAAGGTCTGTATAGGCCTACAATTCAGCAGAGAGTTGAGGTATCTCAAGAAGAAAAACCCAGCAAGGGTCTAGTGAGTTGTACCCAGCCAATCTTGGCATAAACATTTTGTTTGGCATTGCTGAGTGCTATGTTGTGGCTGATTTGGGTATCTAAGGTTTATTGTGCTTGTGTGGTAAGGTGCATCTCTTTACGATGGAGGAATCAAAGAAGGATGTACATGGCATCAATGCTTCTGCCTATAAAGATGTGTTATATTCTTCTCATTCCTATGCAACTGAGGCAAGTATTGCTGGATTGGAGCATGCCTTTGTATCTCCTTAGTCCTCTTGGATCATCGATTCTGGAGTGACTGATCACATGGCTGGAATATCTTCACTATTCCATTCTATATCTCCTTTGTGTGGCTGATGGATCTCATGTCCTAGTTTTCGGGAGAGGAGTTACTCATTTTGGTCATTTATCTTTAAGATTCTATCTTACATTTCCCAAGATGCCAGTTAATTTTCTTTCAATGAGTAGCATTACAAAAACTTTTAATTGTAGTGTGACTTTTCCCTCTTAATGTCCAGGGCTTGTCTACAGGGAAGGTGCTTTGTCTTGGCTGCGAGGAGAGGTGATTGTTTTTTTTGGAACATTAATTTCAGAGACATATTGCTGCTGCTGCTGTTTCCACTGAGGTGGTTCGATTACGGGATACTCGTTTGGGCATCTTCCCCTGCAAACATTTACGTCTTGTTTTTTCACAGAAACTTAGTTGTTTTGAAGTCTCGAAATTCAAATGTGATTTGTGTCAAATGGTAAAACATTGTAGAACATTGTAACTGTTTAGTGGTAACAGGAGCACTACCCCTTTCACATTGTGCATGCCAATGACTGGGGGTCATCTCCAATTGCTGCTTTACATGTCCATCGTTATTTTGTGTCATCCATTACTGTATTGTATTTGTTGAATTTCAAGGATGGAATTGCTTTTGTTTTCCCTGTCTTTCACAAGTTGGTTCAAACTCAGTACCATGCCACTGTGAAGATATTGAGATCTGGCAATGGCAGAGAGTATGCTTCTATAGTTCCCTCTTCAGTCCTATCTTCGCGATCATGGAATTGAATGACAAACCATTTTCCTACACCCCACAACAAAATTGGTTGGCTGAAAGAAAAACTTGACATCATCTTGAAGTTTCTTAAGCTTTATTGGGCATTTTCTTTTAATGTTTATGGGGTGATGCTATTCTTACTGCCAACTTCCTCATTAACAGAAAGCCAACCCCTATGCTTGAGGGTCAATCTCCCCACGAACTGTTGTATCATCAAATCTTCTCTTTCTTGTTCGTCCTTGAGTCTTTGGGTCTCTCTGTTTCGCTTACATCCCTTCTTCTCCTCGTGATATGTTATCTACGAAAGCTGCCAAATGTATCTCCACTGGTTATCCTCCACTCAATAAGGATGCAAATGTTATAATCCTATCTCTGGGAAGGTGTTTGCCACTATGGATGCTACTTTTTCAAATTGACTCCGTTCTACTCTCTTTTAAAGTGCCCTCTTCAGGGGAGAGTTTTAAGGAAGAACACTATGGCTGTGTTACCATATCTCCCAAGTGATGTTGGAAATGATAATATTGATGTTGGAATTTAAGTGGAAGATCAAATCTCGAAGGGGCAGCAAAGAGAGGTTGTTACTATAGAGAAAGAAGACACATGTAATAAGTTTAGAAAAGGCAAAACCTTCATCTGAGGTAAAGACTTTAAGAAGATGAAGGAGAAAACCTCTTCTCAGGTTACAGATTGTCTTCCCCTGAAGTAAGCCCACAAGTAGTGGATCCCTCTCCACAAAATGAACTAGACATTCCAATTGCCCTACGTAAAGCTTCCGGGTCATGTACCCATCACCCCATTAGTAAGTTTGTGTCATAGCGAAATTTTCTGCATCACATATATCATTCATCTCGTCATTGGGACTCTATCTCTATATCTTCTAGTGTCTCGGATGCCGTACCTCAGCCACAGTGGAAGGAGGCTATGGTGCAAGAAATGAAAGCTTTGGATTAAAATAAGATCTAAGATGTTGTAGCACTCCCTAAAGGAACAAGGATAGTTGGCTGCAAGTGGGTCTACAATGTGGGAATAGACCGGATGATCCATAGAGAGGTATAAGCCAGGCTGGTAGCCAAAAGAGTTTACTCAGACACATGGCGTTGACTATCAGGACACGTTTGCACCCATTGGCTGTGGGTGCAACCTTTCTCTTTCTAAACTTGAGAGGAACACAAACTTATAAGGAGGCCTTGAAGACAGCTTCCAAGAGATGCAAGCTTCGACTTTTATCTCAGTTATTTTTTATGTTCGATCAATTTTTCATTTTCTCTTCATCTCTTTTAAATTTTTTTTTTTTTTTTTTTTTTATGGAAGCTACTGCAGGTTGCAATGAGAGAATCTTCCAAGTCCCAATGGTAATTAAAGAATCTATGCCTTGTGGCTGTCAACCTTTTCTTTTCCCTTTTCCGTTGTTTTGTAGATAGGTGTCTCAATGGGTCGGGCCAAGCCTTAAACTGGCCGATTATAATCCTTGGAACTAGCCCATACCTGACCAACTTACTAATGGGGTCGAGGTGGGCCGGCCCATTATGGATCGGGCCTACTTACCTTAGCCCATACCTGGCTAACAAATGGCCAGACTGGGCTAGGCCACGGGCTGACTCGACAATTGTAGGCCAGGCTTAAACGGGCCTAATTTTAGTTGGGCTTTTGGAACTAGCCCATACACGCCCTTACCAATCAGGCTGCGAAGGGCCAGGCCACTTATATATCTGGCCTACGGCCTACCTTAGCCCATACCCTGCCATGCCAGGCTGGGCCAGGCCAGGCTCAAGCCCGGTCCACTGAGACCCCTGTCTGTTGGGGGATATGGAAAGAAGAAATGCCATCCTGTCCATAAGATCGGTAGTAGATATATTGGAAGTTTAGAGGGTTTAGTGAATATTGCAAATATAGCACTAATCTTTTTGTATGATATTTTTCCTAAATGCTATGTGGACGGGCATAACTTTGTACTGGCTCACCTTCGAGGTGTATCATAGTAGCAGCTAAACTGTAACAGAAGCCATAGAGTCAACTAGGACCCTTTAGTCATGAAGATTGTTTTAGAATGCCAGAGATTACCTCTATCTCTGCTCAAATTTCCACCTTATTTGATTTATGTACTTTCCGAATCAATTACACATGGATGTCATTATTTAATTACTAAGTTATGAATTATAGGATCTTTGTGTGGCATTTTTTTTATTGCATTTTTTGTTTTTGTCCACCAGTACTCGATTTCTCCACCGTATTGTGCATTTGATGTAAATAAAATGCAGTGTTAAAAAAGGTGGCACGAGCCCGATATCAAATTCAGCTCTTGCTCTTGTGCTGGAGAAAGCTAAAGAACTTGATATTCCCAAGGAAATCTTGGAACGCAACATCAAAAGAGCTTCTGAAAAGGGACAAGAGGCTTACATAGAGAAGTTCTACGAGGTAGCTTTCATATTGCACCATCTATTACACGTGTTCGTATGATGCATCTGGTAATTGTCTCATTTAACAGTTCCCTTATAATTTTTGTAGTGGACTATGAGATTAATGGTGGATATAACTTGCACTATAAACCAATTCTTCTAATCCAGGTGTACGGTTTCGGTGGGGTTGGTCTGGTGGTTGAGGTCTTAACCGATAAAATAAACAGATCGGTGGCAGCTGTCAGAGCGGTTGTGAAGGACTGTGGTGGAAAGATGGCAGATCCAGGGTCAATTTTGTTCAAGTTCAGACGTGCTCGAGTCGTGAATATAAAGGCTACTGATGCCGACAAAGATCAGCTCCTTTCCATTGCTTTAGATGTTGGAGCTGAGGATGTTATCGAACCTCCAGTCTATGAAGATGATCCAGAAGATACATCTGAAAGGTATGACTTCTACATATATTTTAAGCATGGTATCACACCTTGGGCGATACCGAGACGTGTCGGTTTTGTTGAGAACCGATACCAGTACCACCCCGATACAGGTATTAGGGTGGGATCGGTATCGGGCTGATACTTTCTTGGTATCGGCCGATATTGACTAATACAACCAGCTTTTTATTTTATTTTTTGCTTTTTTTTTTTCAAATAAAGAAAATATTGACCAATATGATATCCCTGATACCGTATCCATATCGGCCGATACGTATTGCTCCAAGATGGACCGATACCAATACTGACACCTTGGTTCTAAGTTTAGTTTTTTTTCCTGGGTAGGTCAATGTTATTTAATACTCATTGCAGATTAATGGAGCGTCACCTGCATCAATAGGTGGGATGCTCACTTATGCACTTGTTTGGCCACATGGCACACATTTGACAAATCCAAGTCATTGAAGTCGCAAACCAACACATGAGCCGATGTTAGCCTAAAATTGGTGCTCATCAAAGGATTCCAACCATCCGATCTGGGATCTTTAATATAGACCATTGTTCATATCTAACGTAGGGTCCATACTGAAGCGCTTGGATTGGATGGTATTGATCCACTGATGGGTATGGTTTTTGGGCTTATTGAAGTTCACATGATGTCTAACCTTTAAGATTTGTGCCACGTGGCAGAGCAAGTGCACTAGTAGGCATACTAGTTAGCAGCTTATCAGAGTTCTCTACACTGATGAAATTAAACATCATATTTGTAAAAAGAAAAAGATTGTTTAACAACTTAGTATCACTGATTCTGCAGCCAGTTTGTTCGTCATATAAGCAATGGCTAGTCAGATGACTATGTCTCGTCCTATGAAGTGGTTTGAGGACCTAGGTAAAAATTCCTAAATCTAACTAGTCTCATGTAACTCTGTCTAATCTCTGAGAAGGAGGAGATTAGATTCAAAAACACCCCACGTTTATTTCCAAGTACATCTACATGAGGATCAGTTGGTGACAAGCTTTCCAGAAGTGTTTCGGTTGTTTACGGGTTTCTCTGGATATCCATTTTAGCATACCCTTTTACCATTGAAATCCGTGTACTTAGATCATCTTCCTCATCATCACAGCCTTATCCCATCTACATGGGGATATATGTACTTAGGTGCATAGTTTAAAATGTTGGGTGTTGGAACTTGCCTCGTTCAGCTTCAATGCCAAGACATATCTCAGTATGGCTGATACAAACTTTGTATTGCTGATACAGTTTGGATCTATTGTCCATATTGATTTGTATCATGTATTGTCGGGCTCCGATACAGAGGTATTGGGCTATATGCCTTGGTATCACCCAAGACTTTAAACTATGTTTAGATGCTGAAGCAAGTTGTTGAAAGATGGTCAGATTAAAAAGCCCAATACAATTGTAGAACTATTTTATAAAATATAGAGGTTAAAGTATTTGGTGTAGAACAAGTATCCAAGTAAAAAAAAATAGTGGAAAAGAAGCCTATAAATGTCTTGAAAGTCCTATTT
Source organism: Chloranthus sessilifolius (assembly GCA_021018995.1). NCBI lineage: Eukaryota > Viridiplantae > Streptophyta > Magnoliopsida > Chloranthales > Chloranthaceae > Chloranthus > Chloranthus sessilifolius. Next base: position 83,579,249 of record CM037592.1, read on the forward strand.
TATCTGGAATGGCTATGAAGAAATAAGTGATGCGGAATTTAGATCCGCATGTTGGAATCGTTGCAAAGTCGAGAAGAAGAGGAGATCCAAGAGAAAATGGACCCATGAATGGGCTTTCAAACGGTCCGTGAAATAGTCGTGAACGGACGTCCGTGAAAATAAAGGCATTCTGGAAATTAAGACAAGGACATCCGTGCCCAAGGACGTCCATGCCCACAAACATCCGTGGTCATATGACGGACGTCCGTGAAAGTCGTTTGCAAATTGGCGGCTACATGAATTTTAGGCAAAAAACTTGCCATTTAGAGTTTTAGTTGTTTTAGAACTTTCTTATTTCGAACTTTATATTTAGTTAGAGTTTTCTTAGCTTATATATAGGCATGTAAAGACTTTATTTGATAGTTTTTTGGATGAATGAAAAATTAAGGTTGCTTTTGTGCATCTTGTGAAAAAGTGAATCTTTCGTAGAAAACTTGTGAAGAGTTTTCGCCTTTGAGGAGTGATTCTTCAAAGCTATCGTTGGTGCGAAGCTGACAAGCCTCTTTGGAGCAAATCCGAAGATCTTCTATCTTATTTTTCTTTTATTTTTTTATTTTAATTGAAGATTGAGAACTCTAACCCTTATCGTGTGGGATTTATGCTATTTTAGTGTTAACGTGCGATTTATCTTGCATCAAATTCATATCAGAGCAAATTCAAACCCTCGATAAGTGGATTAGCGAAATCATAAGTAACGATCAAATTCTCGAAGCCCTTCTTGATTTGAACAATTACATGGTTTCCATGAGAATGTTTGTGAAACGGTGGAACATTCTGATCGCGCGTCAAAAGATGACGACGGTGAAAAAAATATGGTGCGAGGAGAAAGGTAGATCATCTGATCAACATGGTTTCATATTCAAGCATATTACGCTTCTTAACAATGTTTACTGCGAGTTGCTAAGGTCACATGTGATAGTGGTTGCATGGCATGAGGATATCAGTAAGATACTTATCAGAACTTTTATTCACGATTTATCCGAAGATATATTGACAATGATTCAAGCTTTGAGGCTGAAGGTTACAAGTTTCATCTTCACAACCATACCAGTGAGAAGATCTTTACGGGTTAGAGTTCCTCTATCCTCGCCCGTGGTAGTACCTATATCTGTGGAAGATACCGTACCCATGGTGAATCTGAGTACTTCCATCCCTATGAAAGACCCGATTGATGAGGCCGTTGACGATCCCGAAACCGTTGAAGAGCCCGAAAGCGTTGAAGCTCGAGTATCCGCGATAGGCCCTATCGAGCCCGAGACCGTTGAAAAATTCGAGATCGATGAAGAGCAAGTATCTGTGATAATGTCTATCAATCCATGATCCCTAGGTCCCAGGATTGTGTTGGTTGTGTGTTGACGCCGATTTTTGTTGGCGTATCAAAGATAAATGGGATCTTACCCAAGCCAAATCTAGTTTATTTGTCTAAGCCGTGTCCGATCGAGATTCCCAGCATAATGTTCTTGACCTCCGCTTAGAAGATCAATTTCGGCCAAAGTTCGCGGTCGAAAATTTTCAAAGTAAAGGGGATTGATGCAGAATTTAGATTTGCATGTTGGAATCATGGTAAAGTCGAGAAGAAGAGGAGATCGAAGAGAAAGTGGCCGTGAATGGTTCAAATGGCCCGTGAAAGAGTCGTCGTTATATGAAGGACGTCTGTGGCTTTAGAACGGACATTCGTTAAAATAAGGGCATTCTGGAAATTAAGGCAATGCTATCCGTGCTCAAGGACGTCTGTGCCTAAGGACGTCCATGCCCACGGGCATCCGTGGTCATATGACGAATGTCCGTGAAAGTCATCCGCAAATTGGCGGTTACACAAATTTTAGGCAAAAAACTTGCCATTTAAAGTTTTAGTTGTTTTAGGATTTTCTTATTTCAAACATTAAATTTAGTTAGAGTTTTCTTAGCCTATATAAAGGCATGTAAAAACTTTATTTGATAGTTTTTTGGATGAATGAAAAATTAAGGTTGCTTTTGTGCATCTTGTGACAGAGTGAATCTTTCATAGAAAACTTGTGAAGAGTTTTTGCCTTTGAGGAGTGATTCTTCAAAGTTATCGTTGGTGCGAAGCCGACAAGCCTCTTCGGAGCGAATCCAAAGACCTTCTATCTTAATTCTTTTTTTTTTTTGTTTTAATTGAAGATTGAGAACCCTAACCCCTATCGTGTGAGGTTTATGCTCTTTTAGGGTAAGCGTGCGATTTATCTTGCATCAATAAGTTTATATATATATATCTTAATATAATCATTTTTTATGTCATGAGTGCCCACAAAAAATACAGTTTGCACATTGATTTGGAAGATAATAGATGAAGCTTTTGTTTAGTTTCTTTAGGGCGGGAAGACTGTTTAATTTGTTTAGGAAGGAACAATAAATGGGTTTATCCAATTTTATGGCCTTAGAAATCAGTCCTAAATTTGTGATCAAACTATCGTTATATTTCCATTAAATAATGAGAAATATAGTAGGTCGAAAGAACTTAGAGGGGAGCTAAGCCGAAAAAAGGAACACAAAAAACAAAACAAGAAAAGAAAAAATTATACATCATAGCCCAAGCAGGGACACAGAGAGAAAAATTTAGGTTAGTATCAGAGATCCTATGGGGTCTAATTTGCTCTCATTCCATCAAGATCTCAGTTACTGAGCCAGCCGAACATGAAGGCGATGAGACACCACCAGCAAAGGTCCTCCATGTTAGCATCAAAAACAAATTTAAAACTCGGGAATTTTATTTCAAAATCCGTCTATTACGGTCCTTCCAGATTTCCTTTCCCAGAAAATAGCTACCGGGAGTGCCTTTCAGGCGATGGCTAAGTTTCTCTCTAGCACACCCTCGAGCCAGCTGGAAAGAACCAAGCTACAATCTATGCCAAAATAATAACTAATCCTGAACCAGGCTGAAATCTATCCCAAACCCCACTCGCAAACTTGCACCTTAGAAATAGATGTTCTGCTGATTCCTCCTCCGTGCCACAAAAATTACACTCCATCGGAACATCCATACCTCTTTCTGGAGTTGAAAGCAGATTAGGACAATACCTCAGGCCACTTCCCATGTGAAAATTGACTCTATATGGGGCCTGACACCTCCACATGCATGTCCACAGTTTGTCCACCAATGGTCTCCTACTCAGATATCTTTCTTTTTTACACCTAGCCAGCTTGTAGATTACTTTGAATATTGACCCTAATCAAAGTGGCCCTCCCTCAATTGATAACACACCCCCTTCCAATCCAGCCAATTTTTTTGTCAAAACATTCAATTATGTGGTCCCATTGAATCACTGTGGGCTTCCCAATGCACATAGGTAGTCCCAGATATGCCGATGACAATTTTCCCCATTCACAACGACAACTTGGACAAAATCGATCAGGTTCCTACCCAAAAATTTGGACAGAACTGATGCTTATCCACCGTTAAAAATGTGGTCGAAGTTGGGAAAAAATCAATGAATGCTGTAGGTGGGCATTACCCTATGTTTTACCAATGATTTACCCAAAACGGGTGTTTGTTTTGTAATCACATGCCACATGGCATGTGATCTAGTAGGTTGGCCATCCCCATAACCATTTCATTATCTAATCTGACTCCAAACACCAGTCTTTCTCAATTCACCCTTTGTCCATATATAGCTTTCTTAGCATCTGATCAGTGCTTTGACATTCCTTACCTCATCTTTCAGCGCATCACAGAAGATGATCGTGTACTCGCATGCACTCGGGGGCCCCTCAATGAATATTTTGTTAGAAGTCATACAAATCATGATAGAAGCTTAAACACAATGGGCCAAATCAATAAATTCTGAGACTTAAATAATTTAATTTTTTGTTTTGTATCTTTTTATGGCATATGAAAGTAGATTTGTTTTTCTAGAGAGTTCTAAAATCTGGTCTTTTTTGGCAGCTATTATAAGATTGTCAGTTCTGCAGAAAACTACTCTACCATACTATCGAAGTTACGAGAGGAAGGAATATCATTTGAACCAGACAATGGGTTTGAGCTACTGCCGTTAACCATTATCGAGGTATGATTTGCGTCCCATTGCTTTATTTTTCATGCTTACTGCTCTCATTCAATGTAATCTTTTTCATGAAACTGTAACTATCATTTATTGTTTGCTTTGATTTTGTTTTCTTGGTATCTCACCCTATGAGGTTTATTATGGGTTTTCAATATAGAAAAGTTTTATGTTCAATACTTGATGATGATGGGTGTGTTAAGAAGAAGGAGAAGAGGAGGAGGAGGAGGAGGAGGAGGAGACAAAGATGGTAACAGGGCTTCAGGAATTAGAGGCAACCCTTAGCCTTATACTAGCATACTATGTTAATATTACAACGCTACCCTCACTACTAAGGTTAAACACTAAAAGGAAGATGCAATGTAAAACAAACTGATAATATCAAGTATCGACACTAGTTACACTAAAAACACTCAAACGCACACACTGATAATATCAAGTATCGACACTAGTTACACTAATAACACTCCCCCTCAAGTTGGAGCGTAAGTATCAAGCATGCCCAACTTGATAAAAATGTCATGAAGAAGCACACTCCCTACAACCTTAGTAAACACATCCATGAGCTGCTTTGAAGAGAAACATCAATGAGCTCCAATGAACGGTCCCAAACCTTCCATCACATGTTGTCCTATCGACCGCTTATCAAATCTGACTGAGCATGTCTGTGGAAGGCTCCGGCTCCTCCGAAAGTAATTTTTTGCTTGGACTGTCATGAGAGGGTGTATGTTAACGGTCGATCAATTGATCATTAGGGGCAAAGATCTCCGATAGGTGCGATGTGCTTGCAGTCAGGGAAGTCGGCTTCACACCTGTTCCTTCACTGGTGGGTGGCTGTGGAGATCTGGAGAGTCCTCCTTAGATCATTTGGTATGATGTGGGTAGCCCCTAATGCTCTTCAGCAGCATTACGTGGCTTGGCTTGGTACTTCTATGGAGGGGCTTGTCACGGAGTCACTTTTTTTTTCGATGCCCGTGCGGCGCCTCGCTGCCACTACAGGGAGGCCATCCTAACTCAGATACCAGTTTTCACTAGGCACAACCTGACACTGGCTATCACACTTGTGCAACGTCTCACTGCCGCGCACAGTGAGACCAACTTATCCAACCATCACTCTGATACCGCCCGTCTAGAGGACGGAAACTCTCGTTCATAGTTTTCTGCTCCCGAGGTAAACCACTTCAATGCATCGTGTCTACTTGTGACATGCATGCCAGCAACACAATGCCACCTGGCCTGCCCAGCTTCACCCTGTGCACTGCACTAGTTCCTCGCTTGTGATAGTGGCATACATTTCTTTATGCCATCCAGGCCAACCATTGTGTGTGGCCCACGTGACCAACACACTTGGAGTAGCATGTAGCTCTTCATGCTATCCAAACCAAGCATCGTGCATGGCCCACGCGACCAGCACATATCCGCTTTGGGCCCTCAGCTAACGTGCACCACAGCGTCCCAAATAGCTCTTGAGTGCCCAAGAGAAGTTGCCAACCCATGTACACTGCGACACATAACTCGGGTCATATGGTAACCTCGCCTAGGGTGACACATGGAATCGCCGCAGCGACGTTCTAGGCCCACCCCTAACCTAGAAAACCAATGCGCTCGCCCCGCAACACAGGGCCCCATGTGTGGGAGAATAGCTCTACAGCTCCCTTCCCCCAAGTATGGTCTAAACACCAACTTGGGTCATCCAGCAGAATAACCTCAAACCTATTGGTTTGACATACCACCATGGCACACGGCCTCTGCCCGTGACACACACCTTCCAAGGTAGTGTTTTGGCATTAATTATGGCACACGAACCTCTGTCAGTGGCACACAGTGCAATGACGGACCCGACATAGTGTCGAGTGGGCACAAGACACAGTCACGATTCGGATGTGATGCGATGCCACGAGGGTACGCGATGTGGTGCTACGAGGGCATGCGACATGATCGCGACATGCGACCGTGTCGCGTTCGCGTTGCGTCCGCGTCGCGAGGCCCTCATGGCCTCATGCCCACATAGCACTGTGTCGCGACCGCGTCGCGTCCATGTCCCGTCCGTGTCGCGATCATGCGTGAGGCCCTTATGGCCTCATGTCGCATGCCCTCGTAGCACCACATCGCGTACCCTCGTGGCATCGCATCACATCCGAATCGTGACTGTGTCTTGTGCCCACTTGACACTATGTCGGGTCCGTCATTGCACCCGGATGCCGCGTGCCCTCTTGGCACCACATCGCATACCCTCATGGCAACAAGATCTCGTGTGCCTCCTTGGCACCACATCGCATGCCTCTTGGCACCGCATCACATGCCCTCATGGCAACAAGATGTCGCGTGCCTCCTTGGCACCACATCGCGTGCCTCATAGCACCACGATGTTGCGTGCCCTCTTGGCACCACATCACGTGCCATCATGGCACCGCCTCACGTGCCTTATGGCACCAGGACGTCGCATGCCCTCTTGGCGCCACGTCATGTGCCCTTACGCGGAGCACCGTATTCCAAGCTCATCACGTGTCTAGTCACTACACTAGATCGCAGCTTAACTTGAGTCACCGTCGCACCATGCATAAGGGGAACACCCACGCCTCGCAAGGCGACGTGCCTCCGCGCACACGCGCTACACAGCTTGCTCCAAGGTCCTCCCGCCTTCTTGCGAGACAAATGCCCAGCTCTAAGGTCGCCATGCCTTCATGCTGGCGCCCAGATTAATGAGGCCGTCACATCCTCCCCAACTTAATAAGGTCAATGTTCTCGTTGACGCAATATCTCAAGGGAATGACCATACCACATCCACCAATTTGGCCGTGTCAACATCCATGTTGACACCAAGATCTGCATCAGTTCCTCCAATTCCGTCTTCACCCCATGACAGGTTCACATAAATAACTAGCCTTGAGGTTTTGTGCCTTCTCGCTAGTTCAACGCGATCCATCACTATGTCGCTTCGCGTGGCTCCGCATCCACGCTATCTATCACTATGCCATGTACTAAGCATACGTGACTACGACTCGCTCTAGTACCTCGACACCATGTGTCTTCACCCAAGAGTTCGCCTATCAATTCGGCCCTCGAAACACCTTAGTACATCGGTCATGCCTTCACAACTCTGTTTCTCAAGCTTACCTTTCGCTCAACCTAGCTACAAGGTCCTGCCACCTACTTGCTAGTTGATCGATGTGCATCTCTATAAACCAGGGGCGTGACTCCATCACATCCTCCCTCACTTAAATGCGTCGACGTCCTCGTCAACACGCGAACTACTAAGTTAGTTCCTTGACATAGTTTTGGTCTTCACCCAAACACAACTCGTGTCTGAATCACAGCTACTACACTTCACTGCTTTTATCTGACATTCTGTGTTAGTACCTCAACCATTTTCTGTGTCTTCACCCCACGTAGTGTTCTAAATAACTTGGCCCGGTCTGTATTTCACCTAGGTATCTCATAATACTAGTTCCTCATACAACCAGAAGCAAACCGATTGTTAGCATCATTCCTGTTACCACTTGAATTGACCGCCAAAACCAAGCAAACCTGTGCCTTAGATGTTCACATCGTCGACTCCATGCTTGCGCAATTCATTATGCATCGCAGCACTCTAGGTTTTTAACAGTCCGTCTTCACCCAAGAGTCTAGCTTTCATCCGCACTGCTACGCTCTAGCACCTCAACACCTCTGTGTCTTTGCCCAAGAGTTCAACCTATGTCTGATTTGTAGAACTCTAGTACCTCGACGTATGTTTTCAACCACGAGTCTGCCACCCAAGTTGCCTCAGCTTGTAGCAATTTTGCAACTTTAATACCTCGACACCACGTGTCTTCACCCAAGAGTTTACCGGTGAGCGACTACGCTCAACCCAACGAAGTACTATGCTTCACAATACCGAAATCCGCAACACTACTTGTATCTATCGTCCTTAGCAACCGACGGAACTCAGCTTTCTCGGACCTTTAAACTTGATCATCACGCCCTTAACTGTCCTGCAGCGCTCTAGTACTTCAACACCTCTGTGTTTTCACCCAAGAGTCTGCTACGAGCACCTTGCTCAATCTACGAAGCTTTATGCTTCTCACACTATAGTACCTCGACCTCTGTCTTCACTCAATAGCGTGACTCGAGTCACCACCTGCAACCCGATTTATGGTCCAATTCGCTGTCTTGGTGTATACTTCCAGTGTCTTAACGAGTGCATCAATGCCTTCACTTTCTAGCGGCTGTCATGCCTTGGTACCTTGAACATTGACCTCGTCACCCCGAAACATTACACATTTGCCTTGAACTGTTCCGCATCAATATTCTTACCACGTTGCCTTAGCCATGCTCAGAAATTGCCTTTGGCCCTTCTTGTAGACCAAAGATATTAACGATCACCTTAGACTTGCTTCCTCTGAAGGTACCCATCAGGCTCTTGCATCTGCTTCCTCTAAAGCTGCGCTGAATCATTTGTCCTGCCATCCGTCTCCTACGAACATTAGGCCTCGTTAACTCACAACAAAGCCACAAGCTTTTGACCCTACACGGGTTTAGTATAAGCTCAAATCCAGTTCTCGCGATATCTCGCTTAACTATACCCTCAATCCTGACCAACGCAACACACTGATCCTTACATTGTCTCATACCCGCGGTCTAGACCCTCATGTCATATACCAGTGACCGATTCCAAAATCTCAGCTTCCACATGAAGTGAGCACGGAGCACCCTCTTTGCTCCATGCCATTATGGCATCGGTGCTCACAGCACCAATGTGACCCAACATCACATGTCGGAAGTCACTAGCATCCATCCATCTCAGATCGACCCGCTAACTCCACGTGTGGCCCTCATGGCCAACAAGTCGCGAAGTGAGAACGGAGCATACTACTTGCTTCATGCCATTCGTGGCAACGATGCTCACAGCACCAATGTGACCCAACATCACATGTCGAAAGTCACTAGCGTTCATCCACCTCGGATCGACCGACTATTCAACGTGTGACACTCATGGCCAACAAGTGAAATGAGAATGGAGCATCCTACTTGATCCTTGCCAACATGGCAACGGTGCTCTCAGCACCTGTGTGACTCAACGCCTCGTGTTGAACATCACTAGCGTTCATCCTCCTCTGGCTGACCCACTAACTCAATGTGTGGCCCTCATAGCCAACTAGCGTCGAGCACATTTTCGCAACAACATAACCCAGAAGCACCATCCATTTGCGTGCGACTCAATCGCATCTCAACTGCAGACGTGCAACTCAATCGCACAATAGTAACTCTGGCTGTCACGAGATCAGAACGCACCTCATCGCTCTAGCTCCGCCAATGTAGTTTCAATCGGAACGATCTGACTCTGATACCAAATGTCACGTTGTCAATTTTTTTTTTCGACGCCCGTGCGGCACCTTGTCATGCTACATAATGAGGCCAACTTAACTCGTGATACCCGCCATGAGGCACAACCCGACACCGGCTATCACACTGCGGTAACGTCACCGCCGCAGACCAACTTATCCAACCATCACTCTGATACCACCCGTCTAGAGGACGGGAACTCTCGTTCATGGTTTCCTGCTCCCGAGGTAAACCACTTCAATGCATCGTGTCTACTCGCGACACGCATGCCAGTACCACAGTGCCACCTGGCTTGCCCAGCTTCATCCTGTGCACTGTACTAGTTCCTCGCTTGTGACAGTGGCATGCATCTCTTCATGCCATCCATGGCAACCATCGTGTGTGGCCCACGCGACCAGTACACTTGGAGTAGCATGCAACTCTTCATGCTATTCAAACCAAGCATTGTATGTGGCCCACGCGATCGACACATATCCGCTTCGGGCCCTCAGCTAACGTGCACCATAGTGTCCCACATAGCCCTTGAGTGCCCAGGAGAAGTTGCCAAAATGTACACCGCGACGCGTAACTCGGGTCATATGGTAACCTCACCTTGGGTGACACATGGCATCGCCGCAGCGACGTTCTAGGCCCACCCGTAACCTAGAAAACCCATGCGCTCGTCCCGCAACACAGGGCCCCATGTGTGGGAGAATAGCTCCACAGCTCCCTTCCCCCAAGTATGGTCTAAACACCAACTTGGGTCATCCAGCAAACCTATTGGTTTGACATACCACCATGGCACACAGCCCTTTGCCCGTGGCACACACCTTCCAAGGTAGTGTTTTGGCATTAATTATGGCACACGAACTTCTGTCCGTGGCACACAGTGCCACCTTTCACACTCACAGGCCTTGTGAGGTCATGCATCAGCATCACATGTGACCGTGTCGCGTTCGCGTTGCGTCAGCGTCTCGAGGCCCTCATGGCCTCATGCCCACATAGCACTGTGTCGCGACCGCATCGCGACCATGTCGCGTTCGTGTCTCGATCATGTCGCGAGGCCCTTATGGCCACATGTTGCGTACCCTCGTGGGACCACATCACATCCGAATCGTGACTGTGTCTCGTGCCCACTCGGCACTATGTCGGGTCCGTCATTGCACCCGGATGCCGCGTGTCCTCTTAGCACGCCCTCATGGCAACAAGATGTCGCGTGCCTCTTGGCATCGCATCGCATGCTCTCATAGCAACAAGATGTCGCGTGCCTCTTTGGCACCACATCGCGTGCCTCATAGCACCAGGATGTTGCGTGCCCTCTTGGCACCACATCATGTGTCATCATGGCACCGCCTCATGTGCCTTATGTCACCAGGACGTCGCGTGCCCTCTTGGTACCACGTCGTGTGCCTTTATGCGGAGCACCGCATTCCAAGCTCATCACGTGTGTAGTCACCACACTATATCGCAGCTTTGCTTGAGTCACCATCGCACCATGCATAAGGGGAACATGCACGCCTCGCAAGGCGACGTGCCTCCGTGCACACGCGCTACATAGCTAGCTCCAAGGTCCGCCCGCCTTCTTGCTAGACAAATGCCCAGCTCCAAGGTCGCCATGCCTTCATGCTGTTACCCAGATTAATGAGGCCGTCATAGGCCGCTTGGGGCTTTCTGGAGGGTGGATGGGTGGCTCTTTGGGGCATTTGGCTTGAGAAGAATGCCCAGATTTTCTATAAGAGAAGGCATCTTATGCGGTTGATTCTTTAGACTATTAAGGACCTTATGTGTCTTTGGGTTTACTTTGATGGCTCACCCGGATTTTTGACTTTGGTTAGTGGGGTTTGGGCTTCGCTTCCTTTGCGCTGGCTTGAGGATTTTGTTTTGCTTTCTTTTTTCCTTTTTTTGCACTTTGATCAGTGTTTTTTTTCTTCTTCTGTTTTTGATCTTTTGTAAATGCTTTCTCGCTTGCTTTTAATATACAATGCCCTTTACCGATAAAAAATAAAAATAAAAAATAAATAAATAAAATGCACGTCAATGTCAATGTGTTTGGTCCGCTTACGTAAAACAGAATCCAAAGCAATTTTTTTCATTGTCATAATGAAGAGGCATAGGGCCACTGATAGGAAACCCCCTCTCGGAGATAAGAGAATTGACCTATAGAAGCTCATATGCGCTTTGTGAAATGACCGGGTATTTAACTTTAACACTAAAGTGGGAGATTAGTTGCACGGAGCGGGAGCTGGAGTGGTGAAATGGCAATTTAAAAAAAAAAATAGGAAGTGGGAGCACCTAGGAAGCACACACGATATATATATATATATATATATATATATATATATATATATATATATATATATATATATATATATATAAGAGTTATTTTAATTAGATTTGTTTTATCTACAATTAATTTTAATTAGTTGATATCAAGAAAATCTTCACTTATGCGATATGAAAATTACGTATACATCATCCAAAATGAAGGAGCAGCTTGTTGGGTCATCTGAATTGTTGTAAATTTTTTAAAATGTTGATGTGTAAGATAGAGAGGGGAGAGTTAGTATTAGGTAAGTGGCATGATGTAATGTGAATTTGTGCTCGTGCCATTCTTTGGGAAGAGTGGGCCTCATGAAATCAATATGTATGCCACGGGATATATGCACCATGATTTAAAGATCTTGGCTGCAAAATATCGGCATGAAACACGATCTCTATTTGCTGATTCAAACCAGTTAGACACGGTATAAAATTAACAGCTACCATTGTATCTTACGTGTCGTGAAAACATATCTACTTGGACGGGGAGCAAGAGGGGTGTTAGTTTTAAAATCCTAACTTGTAGGATTTTAAAATCGATAACCCTCTTTTATATTTTAAATCAGTAACTTGTATATTGCAAGGGGGTTACTTACAGAAACCCAAATGAGGAGTGTTACTTATAAAAACTCAGATAGAAGGGTATTAGTTATAAAATCCTTTATTTTATATCTTGGCCCATGTAAAGGAGAGAGAGAAATGGGTATCAATTTTAAAACCCTAACCAGCTGTATATAAATTCAAGACCCCTTTCTTTACGACATATCAGACCTCATCGCGCCAAATATCCATATCGGAGAGAGAGAGAGGGAGAGAGAGAAAGAGAGAGAGAGATGAAATCTGACGGTGGTTAATAATCGTTTAAAATATGAAAGAAGCCCTAAATCCCAGGTATACAGGAGAGATAGAAATGGGTATCAATTTTAAAACCCTAACCAGCTGTATATAAATTCGAGACCCCTTTCTTTACGACGTATCATATCTCATCGCGCCAAATATCCATATCGGAGAGAGAGAGAGAGAGTTAGAGAGAGATATCCAAAGACGAAGATATCTGGGTTGGAGAGTCGGAGTGTTAGAGAGAGAGAGAGAGAGAGAGAGAGAGAGAGAGAGAGAGAGAGAGAGAGAGATTGCCAGATGAAATCTGACGGTGGTTAATAATTGTTCAAAATATGAAAGAAGCCCTAAATCCCAGGTATAAAGGAGAGATAGAAATGGATATCAATTTTAAAACCCTAACCAGCTGTATATAAGTTTGAGACCCCTTTCTTTATGACATATCATACCTTATTGCGCCAAATATCCATATCGGAGAGAGAAAGTCAGAGAGAGATATCCAAAGACGAAGATATCTGGGGAGAGAGAGAGAGAGAGAGAGAGAGAGAGAGAGAGAGATTGCCAGATGAAATCTGACGGTGGTTAATATTCGTTCAAACTATGAAAGAAGCCCTAAATCCTAGGCATAAAGGAGAGATAGAAATGTGTATCAATTTTAAAACTCTAACTAGCTGTATATAAATTTGAGACCCCTTTCTTTACGACATATCATACCTCATCGCGCCAAATATCCATATCGGAGAGAGATATCCAAAGATGAGGATATCTGGGGGAGAGAGAGAGAGAGAGAGAGATTGCAAGATGAAATCTGACGGTGGTTAATAATCATTCAAAATATGAAAGAAGCCCTAAATCCCAGGTATATACCGTATATCCTCCTTTCTTTCTTCTTTTTTGACAAATTTCTTTATTTATTTGTAATTATGTTTCTATACATGAGAGTCGTCAGAATCACAGGTCCTAGCTTGTAGGAACTGCCTTCCCTACATGCTTCCGATTTCTAAACACGAAAACGCGATTCGAATATGAAACGTGGAGGGTAGCGCATGTTTCCTGCTACTAGGAGTGAGAGACAACAGATTGAAACGTCCATCAATACTGGATCTTGCCCAATTGGCATCTGTTTAACCATAGATGTGAAGATCATTATTTGAGCAACAGTGAAGTCCTTGGCTATGCCTATACCTAATGTATTAAAGAGTTTAATGAGCAATTGCAAAGTGTGGGACATGGGAAGCATGCATAAACTGATGAACAGGGGTAACAGGAAACATGATATCTAGCCTTATAAGGGTGAGATAAATCAAATGACTCACATGGCACTAGCACTCCCAAGGATTAGAGATGAACAACGTCGCTCACATAATGGAGTGTGTATGGTCCATAGAAGATAGAAAGGGTTTGCACCCAAGCATACTGGTGTCATGAAGAAAATCAAGGACATACTTTCTTGGAGAAAGAAAGATCCTTTTCTTGGAATGGACAACCTCGAGACCTAGAAAGAACTTCAAATAAATCAGATCATTTACCTCAAATATTCGACCAAACTCAATTCTTCACATGGGATTTGAAGGAAGAATCATCAACATACACTAGGAGAATGGTACGACCAGCAAATCTAAGTGAATAAAAACTATTTGATGAAAGTGGCATCTGTGAAAACTCATGTTGATGATCACTCCACTAAAGTGATGAAATTATGCACGAGGCGGTTGCTCCAAACCGTAAATGGATTTATGGAGGGAACAAACCTTCACAGTCTCCCCCTTGAAGCAGGAAGCTAGGTGGAGCATCAATATATCCCTCCTTGGTGAGATGCCCATGGAAGAAGACATTCTTTACATCCAATTGATAAAGAGGCCAATTCTGATTGTTAGCAATTGAAATGAGAGCACAAACAAAAGTTAATTTAGCCGTAGGAGCAAAGTTGGCATCATAATCGAGATACAAGTCTCGGTGAATACATGACTAACCAAGCAGGACTTGTGTCTTGTTACATTTCCAATAAAGGTATACTTCACCATAAACCCGCATTCGACAATTTTCTTCTGAGGATGAAGAGAAACCATTTCCCAAAGGTGATTACACTAAAGAGCTTTCATGTCATCGATCATAGCTGTTTTCCAGGCAAAGTGGAGAAGGGTGACATGAATGGTACGAGGTATAGGGACGATGTCAACATCGATGACAAACATGGTTGTCAAGGCGACGATATAGCCTGGCCATGGCATCACCAGAGCGAATGGCGATGGGAAACACTATATGAAGCCATATAGCGAGGTTGGCTAAATAGCAACGCCATAGCAGTGCCATGGCGGAATATCGCTTTGGCGTCCCTACTTATGCTATTTGGGTTTTAAATAAAGCAAGTTTTTTAAGGAAATAATAACATTGTTATAACTTATAACACTTATTAGTTGTAACATTGTTTTTAGTTAACTTGTAAATTACAATTTACAAAACCCTAAAAATCAAAGTCTCTCTTATCTCTCTCTTTCTCTCGTCAAGGCACCTACCAACATGAGGTGGTTTTTTTTTTTTACATTGTCACCTCAGCGTCGTCGAAAACTCGCATTGATGGTTAGCATGGGCTTGGAGATAGCCAGCCGAAACCTAGCCTCTTCCCTCGTGTCGTGTCCGAGTGAGCCAACCAAAAACCACCGGCTGAGAACCTCACGTCGACGGTACCTTAGGAGGTTTTTTCTTTTTTCTTATCTCTGGTTTGTCTTTTTTTTGGGAGCCATTACTTGCACATGAGAAGTTGGCCCTTGCACATAGTTTAAAAGATAGACTTGGTATTTTGGGGACCTATGCCATGTGAAAACACCATCCAAGCAATCTGATTTGATGGCCATGTTCTAAACATTTTTGGTGCAAAAGATTGGCACAAAACGAGGTCTCTATCAGATTCAACTAGTCTTTCATATTTATATATACTTGCCCATGTTGCAAATTTGTTGATGGTCTATATTTGATATAATATATGATTTGTATTATTAATATTTATTATACCTAGAACATGAAATCCTCAATATTAGAATCAAAGAATGATGCCTAAGTAGTTGAATTTTTTTCTTCCTCTATAAAAATAAAAAATAATACTAATGATTAATAATTAAAAAAAAAAAAAAATTTTAAATTAATAAATATCATCGCCATGACGTAGCGAACTTCTTCGCCATGACCTTGCCACATTGCCTTAACTACGTTGGTGGGAAAAACTTGTAAGATGAAGACAGTTTGATAACACATTCTTTGCAAGGGGGTAAGGAGCAACACAATTATGAACTCTCTTGCATTGAGTAATTCATATGCCAAGATTTGAACAAATATCACCAATAGGAATATGGTGCAAGATAATAGGAGTAGCATATCTAATTATAAGAAACCCCAAAGGACGAGATCTACTCACCAGAGCTACTTGCGTGGGGGAGTAAGGCTGCAATGTGAGCGAGGTGGCACCTCACCTTTGGCGAGCATGAGTGGCATAATCCTTCAGTTGTTATAAAAAAGAGAGGATTAATCGTAACACGGATAGGCTAGGGAACTATAGGAACAAAAGTAGTCCAATCAGGAGAGAAATAAGGAAACTTCTGAAAGATGGTAACATCTATAAAAGTAAAAAACGACGAGACTTAGGATCATAATACCGATATCTCTTGGAAAGACTTGAATAGGCAATGAAGATACAAAATGACCTTATCCTTTAATTTTCGGCTACTAGTGTGAAGATTCTGAAAGAAGCAAGAATAACCAATGTTTGAGCTCAATCAGGACCATAAGATCCTGAGGATGCAACGTCTGTTAATGAGTATGACCATCTAAAATTCAAGAGGGGATCCAAGTAATCAAGAAGGAAGGATTGAAGAAAGCCATCGACCAATAAGTCTTAGGCATAGGCATACTAGGTAATAGAATCCGAGTCACTTTATGAGGTGTCTATTCTGATGCCCACTTTATGAGGTGTCTATTTTTATGCCCCCATAACACCATTTTGTTGAGTGTAAGGATACAAAAACTAATGGGATATATCATGCTCCTAAAGATCTTAAACAAATGAGCGAGAGAACTCCCTTCCATTATCATATTGAAGAGCCTCGAGAAGGCCGCGATACTGAGTGTGTATCCGAGAATGGAGTTCCTGAACCTTAGAGCAAACAGAACCCTAAGATTTCATAAGCTAGTAGCTCGTACAAAGTAATAGCTTGTACCCATGGACATATAGATTAATAACTTGTACCCATTGCAAATAATTAGAAGGGGGAAACTTAATGGTTGTGATGCTGGAAGGGAGGTTTTCGTAGTTCATCAACACGTAACTTTCAACTATATGTATAGGGGTGGAGCCAGGAGTTTCTTCTTTGCAGGCAAGTTATGGTTGTCAGAGAAAATGAGTCAATATAATGTATTAGTGTTAGGTAAGCAGCATGAGTGTTGGCAACTTGGTAGTTGGGCCACTTTTTGGATGTGTGTCATGTGGAACTAACATGCGTACCATCAGATAGGTGCACCATGATCTAAAGACCTTTGGTAAAAGACTGGGATGGAAAGCAACTTTCATCATTTAATTTAAGGCTGTCAAACACCATTTAAAATTAATGGTTGTCATGTACATCCAACATACCGTTAATTTTAGATGACGTTTTATTTCATTGTATCAGACGATGAAGATCACTTTCAATCCAATCTCTTACAAAATAAATCTTGAGATCATGGATATTAAATCATACGGAACGCATGATGGTTCCACATGGCACAAATCCCAAAAAGGGACCCGATACTAAGTGTGTCGGAATTTGCCCACATACCTAGTACTAGCTCAAAATTAAAAGGGGGAAACGGTAGGTGTGTGTGTGTGTGTGTCTCTATCTCTCTTTATATATATATATATATATATATATATATATATATATATATATATATATATATATGGGTTCAAACCCAGCTTGGAGTGCTGGGTTTGAATCAGGTGGGGTCCTCGTGTTATCCATCCAAGGGATCGGTTTCTACGGCAACTTGCCCAAGGACGATCAAAGGCTACCGAAAAATATTGGGCATGGTCCAATGCATATCCACCGTCCAAAATGTGTTCAAGGGAGGACAAATTCAATGCACCAGGATGTGTGGGTGGTACCCAAACTTTGGCCATAGTTTTGACCATCCAAAAAACTTCTTATTTAGATTATTTTAATAGACCACATGCCACATGCCACATGATCCCAAAACGGGTGTTGTTTTCAAATCACGTGCCACGTGGCATGTGATCTGGGTATGGGTTCAAACCCATTGTTCCATTTGCCTATATATATGTGTGTGTGCGTGTGTGTGTTCCATGTATCATGTTATCGTGTGTTGATCTTGTCATGCCATTTGCTATGCAATGAATTGCTTTGATTAGATACCTTATGACTAGAAGTGTTAATTACTTGGATATGCATATCGATAGATTACAAAATAACAAAAGAAATAAATAACTAAATAAATAATAAAAACTGATAAAAAAAAAAGATTATTATAAAATTTACTTGGCTTGAGCTTAGCTTGAGCTTGGCATAGCTGAGCTAGAGCCTGGAAATTTCAGGCTCAAAGAGGCTAGAGCCGAGCTAGAGCTTAGGTTCTATATGGTAGAACCAAGCTAGAGTTGGCCCTGGCTCGACTCAAGCTCGGCTTGTTGACAGCCTTATCCACAAATAAGCCCCTTGGGTAAGCCAAGAGATCTGTTTTAGTTATTAACAGAGCAAAAAAATAGTAGTAATAAAAGAAATTAATTACTTCGATAATGGATATGCATATCGATAGATTAAAAAATTACAAATAAATAAATAATAATAAATGATAATAAAAAAAAGATTATTATAAAATTTACTTGGCTTGAGCTTAGCTCGAGCTTGGCATAGCCGAGTTAGAGCCTGGAAATTTCAGGCTCGAAGAGGCTAGAGCCAAGCTAGAGCTTAGGTTCTGTATGGTAGAACCGAGCTAGATTTGGTCCTTGCTTGACTCAAGCTCAGCTTGTTGACAGCCATATCCAAAAATAAGCCTCTTTGGTAATCCAAGAGATCTGTTTTAGTTATTAACAGAGCAAAAAAAATAGTAGTAATAAACAAAATTAATTACTTGGATAATGGATATGCATATCGATAGATTAAAAAATAACAAAATAAATAAATAAATAAATAATAAAAAACGATAATAAAAATTGATAATGAAAAATAGATTGTTATAAAATTTACTTGGCTTGAGCTTAGCTCGAGCTTGGCATGGCAGAGTTAGAGCCTGGAAATTTCAGGCTTGAAGAGGCTAGAGCCGAGCTAGAGCTTAGGTTCTGTATGGTAGAGCCAAGCTAGAGTTGGCCCATGCTTGACTAAAGCTCGGCTTGTTGACAGCCTTATCCCCTTTGGTAAGCCAAGAGATCTGTTTTAGTTATTAACAGAGCAAAAGAAATAGTAGTAATAAAAAAAAATGATTGCATAGTACACATCCTCCCCAAAATTTCTCGGTTTTGCTCAGAAAATCACCAAACTGCTCAATTGGACTTCAAGTATGGCAAGCTGAACTATCTTTCACTTCAAAACACTGTCAAACACCATTCTATAGTCACAGTTGATGAAGGCGGTAGGCAAGGCCAAGGCGGCGAACTTCTTGGAATCTAAGCGGGGCCCTCTTCTCTCTCTTCCCATAGCCCACACAGGGGACCACCCACGCAGGGCAGCCCCCTTGCATTGGCCTCTTTCCCTTTTCTCTTTCTCTTTCTCTTTCTTATCCTCTTCTCCTTTTACTCCTCTCTTTCCTTTCTCCTCACCCATGCCGGGCAAACCCCCGCGTGGGTCCCTTCTCAACCCTCTCTCTCTCTCTCTCTTCCTGTCACCCACGTAGGGCAGACCCCTGCGTGGGTCCCCTCGTCTCTATCTCTTTCTCTCTCCTCATCTTCTCCTTTTTCACCTCTTCCTCTCTTTTCGCGCCCACGCAAGGGACCACCCACGCATGGCAGACCCCTGTGTGGGTCATCTCCCCTTTATGTCTCTTTCTCTTTATTTCCTTCTCTCTCATCACATAAACAAGGGACCCAGCTGCGTGGTTCCCTCTTTCTCATTCCTCTTTTTTCACTTTAGCAAAATATCTGCCCAGGTAAGTCCCCACCTGCTCGCGTAGGTCACAGATTCTGTTATGTGGGTTATCTCGAGAAATTTTTTTCTCGATCCGCATGAAGGCTAAGCCCCTCCCCCCCCCAAAGCCCTATCACCCTTAGATTTTTATGAAGTGCTTGCGGATACCATAGGATGGTAACTCCCAATAACTGCTATGACAAGTCTATAAATAGCAACTTCTTCCCATTTCTGTGGATCGGAAGTTTGATGACGCAAAAGCTCTACTGAAGAAGATTCCAATTGAGATTCCTTCCGCTTAGGTGTGCCTTAAAGGTATCTAGCACTATTGGATTCGACTTTTCTCCCCTTTGACCTTTTTTGACTTAGAGTATTCGGGAAGGTACGACTTTTCTCCCCTTTGACCTTCTTTGACTTAGATTGTACAGGAAGAATAATTCCAGACTTTATTCTGGAATTCAGATTGTTTCCGATATGGGTGGCGCTTAGTATATGGGTTATACGACCCCTACCTAAGTTTGAAATTAGGGGCTGTAATTTGGGCTAAGAGTTACGACCCGTACCTAGTTCCTATCGTACTTGGAACCAATTAGGTGATGTGGGTTAGGTACCCCTTGCTTAATTCCTAGTATGTTCAAATTGCAACCACAAATTTGATATCTTGTACGGGTTGCAATCACCAATCTAAATAATGATTCTAGAGTTTGACACCCATAACACTCATTCATAATGTTTATTACGTCGTCGTATCATCACGACCATTGAATCACGTGATTTTGGTCATACCCCAATGTTGTAGTTTTCCTCGAGGTTCGAGTCATCATTCCCTTAAATTAAAGGTTTGGACTTTAACCTCGGGATCGAAAATTCCTTTGAGATTACGGTCAAATCCGACGGTGGATTTGTCATACTTTGATCAAATCACAAGATTCTGGTCAAATCCAACGACGGATTGTCATACTTTGATCAAATCATAGGATTTTGGTCAAATCCAATTGTGGATTTGTCATATGATAATTAAATTACAAGGTTATGGTAAAATCCAATGGTTAAATCATCATATATTAACCAAATCTTGAGATTATGGTTCGATCTAACGGTGGAATTGTCACGATATGGCCAAATCATAAGATTGTGGCCAAATTCAATGGTGGATTTTCCATATGTCGATAAAATCGTGAGATTTTGGTTCGATCCAATGGCGTAAATCCAAAATAAAACCCATGATCACCGAATTTTAAGGAATTCGAGGATATCTGACCAATGACTAGGTACCCTTATAATTAAATACACTAATTCTTTTGGTGATCAGCTACCAAGAGGATATGATCCAGTATTTGAATTTGTTTTCCAAACAAGAGAACAAGATTTCGTCATGATATTCATCCACGAGCTTCTCGCTCCCATAATGACCATCAATCAGATGGGTCCAACTTTCGAAGGAGGGGTTCTTTCATCTGCTGCCCTCTATTTCATATCTCTTGAATCTTTGATGAGGACAGCATGCTACGCATCTATCTCGTGATAGATTGAGGATGCCAAGGAAGACTTGGATTTAAATTTATTTTTTTCATTTCAGAGATGTAATTATTTTACTTTTGTTTAGTAGCTTTTAATCAAAGGTAGTCAATTTTGATGTAATTAACAAGGAATTGACTGTGATACTCACAAATGTAAAATCTGTCATTTTCAATCAAACCCTCTCCAAGCGAGGGAAAATTTGTTTATGATTTATTTATGTTAGATTTATATTCTACGCAAATTTGTTGTTTACAAATACCCTCGTTAGAAATCTAAAACACTAAAAGCAAGATATAATGTAAAACACATTCTGACACTTTACAAAACTAGTAACACTAATAAGATCAATAAGTTTACCTGACATGATTTATTTATTTATTTTTTGGGTTTTTTGCATTTAAACCCCTGAGATAATGTCTTATTTATTCCCCCCCCCCCCCCCCTTCCCATGTTTTACCTATTTACACTTTGGCCCTTTCTTTTGTGTTTCCCCTTGAGATAATGCCTTATTAATGCTCCCCCCCTCGTGTTTTACTTATTACCCCCTAGAGTGACGGATCAGTCATTGATTGTTACAAGGACTGCTCTGAATAAGACAATAGATATTGTGCTTCAGAAGCCTACCATCAAGCGGTCAGATTTTGATTCCACATGGCAGACAACCCAAAAAGTGAACATGTTCATGGGTGGACATCAATTGGATCACTTTTCGAGATGTGTGCCCTGCGAATCAAAATCTAACGGTTTGATTGTAGGCCCATGATCTCAGGCTCAATTAGATAAAAGATCAGGGCAAAAAAAAATCTCCATCATCTGATTCAAAGCAATCAAAGGTAATTTTTGTCGGATAGTCCGTCATTGTAGGGGGTAAGTAGTACAGGAAACACAAAAGCAAGGACTGCATTAAAAATAGGTGAACACGGGGGTGGAGTATAAATAAGACATATCTAAGGGGGGTAAATGCAAAAAACCCGATTTATTTTTATCTTGCACAATTTATTTGTTAAAATTGATATTTTTTACCACCATTCTTAGGTCTCAAAGATTCTCTCAACATTTTAGTTAATAGGTCCCCTGATGGTGAGTGAAAATTTTACTTAATATGTATATATGCTACCAAGGACAACCAACACCTGTTTCTATGTTTGACGTTTCACAAAACCATATCATACTCAATTGTTTGCAGGTAGATGATGAAGCCATGGACTTGAACAAGGAACTAATCTCCAAATTACTCGAACTTGATGACGTTGATGCTGTATACTCAGACCAAAAATAATTGAGGAACTGAGAGCCTTCACTTTCTGCCAATCAACTTAGATTTCGATGCTGCGAAACTTCTCATTAATCATCACAAAACTAGTAGGATTCAGCGGATATTTTCTCGTTCGATTAGATATCTCCGTACCGTTTCTTCAGGCAAGGAAATTGAATTTTAAAGGGGGTTCTTTTTTTATTTTTTGTAATAGCTCCTTTGAGGCTTCCTCTTCTCTCATATCTTTCATTTCAAATTGTCAACCAAACAGGAAATTATGAGAACACCCATTTGTATAATATGTTATTCCAACAAATCGAACTATTTTTACATTTTTTTTTTTACATTACAACAATGGACAAGCTGTAGCAATCGCTGCTATACCGTGCCCAAGAAGGGAACGTTGACCAATTTTGACTACAGACGTACAGAACATACATTCTACAACAGACAGATGACCTACGGTTTTGCTGCATATGTTCCATCTATAGAAATCTCCCTATTTCTTAGGAACCCAACATCCATGGAGGCCGTACGGAAGACCGTAGGGGAACTTTGCCCTGGCAATCTCTTTGAAGGTGGATCCATCTAGCACCAATGCATATCCCTCGCCGTTTTTATCGCTAATCATGGAGATTACGACACCTGTAAGAAGAAGCGTATACCATGGGTTTAGAAGATCAATTTAGCAAATGCTCAGTCAGTTGTAATAAGTACTATGATCTGATCTTATTCAATGCTATGTGCTCCTTATCACATCATTGTTTCTTATGTGTTGTTAGTGGATTATGGCCCAAGTCAAGCATTTTTATTATATTTAAAATCACACATTTCAGTAGTAGCCTAAATATGCTGAAGACAGTGCTCAAGAGCAGGGTGGCAATAATCCGTGTTTTTAAAAAAAAAAGTCATTTTAATCGCAATTTATTAATCAAATGAGTAAATACAAATAAACCACAAGTTAGGAAAAAAAAGTTGGCGACTTTTTGAATAAATTGTGAATATAGTGATTATAAACTCAGCAATTTTGCTAGGGTTGTTATTTATTTTTCAAAATTTTCCCAAGTCGTGTTAAATCGATGTTGTGACTAGTTGAAAATGCAATCAAAAGTTGTTTGGGATATGTAGGACCAACGTGACCAAATACTCGAACTTTTTCAAAAAGTCGCATTTTAATCGTGACTTTGTCAATTGACTATTAAATCCCCATTTAATTAGACCGCTTTCATTTTTTAAAAAATTGTGACATTTTTAAAAAGTTGCTAATTTTGCAAATAAAATGGTAATTTCCTGTCCTTTTCTCATTTGTTCCCAAGTTTTTTTATTTTTTCTTATTTTTTGTTTTTTTATATCCTTTTATAACTCTTCTTCTCTTTCTTATTTTCCAAAATTTTATCATTTTTCCCAAAATTTGCAGAATTTTTTCAATTTATACTAACAAGGGTTGCACAACCAACCAAGCCAGTGACAAGCCAAAGACAAAGTGGTTAATTCTCTGAACTCACCGTCATCTTCCTCAGTAGCCCCGGGCCTAGCTACGAAGAAAGGCTCGGAGGGAACGGCGCCCTCATCGACCCAATTCTTGGCCTTCTTCTCCACCAAATCAATCTGATTCAAAGCAAAATAAGCAAAAAAAAAAAAAAAATGAGCTTCTAAATCTCACATCTAACCAAAATTAAATTCAATAACAAAAGTTAAATTGTGTTACCTTAGTGAGTGTGTTTGGGAAATTGCAAGGGCGTTGGGCACCACAAGCATATGCATATCTATATTTGTTGCCAAGGTAAGCTGGGTTAATGGTGCACATATCCATGCCTTTTCCATGCTCTTCTGGCTCCAAGGCTGCCTCCAGCTTTCCCTTTGGGCTTCCATCCAATGGAATTGTGAACCTCCCTACCCTGTATATTACAATGCATAGTTATAAAAATCGGCATTTTTTTATTTATAAGAAAAAAATAAAAAATAAAAATAAAAAATGTGTTTTTTTTTTTTTTCTTTTTGATAAGAAAATATGTGTTTTAAAACTCATTTTTTAGCAAACATATAAAAAGGCGTTTAAATGCAAATATATTATTTTTTTCCTTTAAAATACATTCTTTAGTTTTTTCGTATAAGAACCGTTTTAAATTATAAAAAATTAATTATAGTGTTCTATATTAATCTTTTTTTTTTAATATATATATATATATATATATATCCTTTTTTCTCATACTTTTTATTTTTGCCATTTTTCTGAATTGTTCTTTTCCTGTACTCTGAATTTTGCCCCTGTTTCTCTCTTAGTTTCCGTTCTTTGCCTTATTTGTGGATGTAGTGTTTATAAGCTTAGATTGATGAAATATAATTGCCAACTTACAGATTGAGGTATGATTGCAACATTTGTAGGCCTTTGCCTGATCCAAGTGATCATTAAAGTGGTAGCTCAATTTGAACCTACCTTGAGCCTAAATATATTATTGATTGAGGTTTTAAACAGTTAGATCTAGGCACTTTAATATGGATGATTGTATATATTAAAGAGCACGGATCGAATGGTTCCAATCTTTTGATAGACATGATTTTTTAGTTAAGAAATGTGTCAATGATGAGTTGCTCGATAGACTACTTGCATTGATTAGAAATGTATGCCGCTGAGTGGGCGTTCATTGCCATATCTATTTGACCACGGTCAACTGAGTCAGATCTCTAAATCTAATCGTTGAATGATCAAATATCCCATTCTCGCTTTTCAGTCAACGAATGGGCTACCTCTTGGTTGGGCCGTGGTATGAAAAGTTTTCGCTGATGGATGGTTATGATCATCTATTACGAGGCCAATTACAAGGCCATGGTGGACCAAAGAAGTTGGTCGTCGCTTCAATGGTCCAAATCATTGCACAAGAATTAAATAGAGGTTGGGAGCGCCATCATCTTTGACGGTGCAAAGTACCATGATGTAACCAGTTGTAAGAGAAAGTACAGGAATCTCCCACTTTGATAAAATCATATTTGTTTTTAAATTAATATTAATATTGTCCAACAAACTATAAAGTAATTATTTATTTTTATTTTTTATTTTTAAAATTCATAGGCATCTAACATTTATATTTTTTATTTTTTAAAATTCATAGGAATCTAACATTTATATTTTTTATTTTTTAAGTTCATACTATATGGTAATATTATCCTACATATCTTTTTATTTATTTATTTTTATATTTTTTTGAGTCCCTTGCAATATATCGGTTATGCGACTTGATGACTATAATATCAGTGCCCAATAACATCAGTAAATTTTCATCCTTTGTTAAGTTGATTTATTTTATTTTTTTAAATTATAAAATAATTATTTAAATAAACTGATGAGTTGTTAACTTGTTATAGAGAAATTGGAAGGAAAAAATTAATAGTTGGCACCTGGTGCACATGACCTAAATGATTACGGTTTATAAAGTAAAGAGTATATATACCAGGAAAAATAAAATAAAAAGGGTTAATGGGCCATAATTAAAGTAAAGAGTATACATCTACTGAAGTTGATCTCTCACCATCAAACATACAAATTTTACGGACTTGACATCTATAAAATGTCAGCTAATGACATGTAATAGCCTTTTTGTTTAACAAAATATATCGATAGGAATAGGTTAAAAAAAAAAAACTTATATACCTAGCATCCGGCAACACATCTTCGCTGGAAAATGATCGGAGATTTTGTAGCCTAAGCTTGTCGAGTATGGTGGCGTCGGCATTATGTTCGCAGCAGTCCGCGATAACTGCCGTCACCCTGCCATCCTTATCTTTTTCCTCATAGGCATTGATGAAATGGAACGTTACAAACAACGGAACCTCCACACTCGCTACCTGAAATAAATTGATTAAAATTGATTATCAGAAGTAGGGATCAAGTGTCAAACTTTCGGGTAAAATTTTGGTTTTCGGCTTGACTAAAACCGAAAATTTGAACCAAAATTTTGGTCAAAAATCAAAAACATGGCCGAAATTTCAGCCGAAATTTTGTATCCCATATAAATTTGGACCGAAATTTTGGTCCAAATTATCGTTAGGTTGGGATCGAAACCGATAATTTTGGCCAAAATTTTTATCCTCGGTAGGGATTTAAAGATCGGTACGAGTATCAGCTAAGTCCCAAGCCCAACATGAAAGTATCTTTTCATTTTTAAAATGCTAAATAATAAAAATTAGCCCAAATGGGCATTTTTGGTATTATGTTTGATTCATATCAATTAGATATCATGAAATATGACTTGATTGAGTTGACATGGCCTGATACGACCCATGTTGAGCAATATTTGATCTTATATTAAATCGTGAGTGTATATACCATATTGGAGTAGGCAATCTAGTCCACTTACATATTGATTGATATATATTGGATATTTTTGAAATTTAAAATCATTACACTACAAAAAAATATATTATTAGTGACAGTTTTTTTGACAAAAACCTATTAAAGATTATTAGCGGCTAGAGTATTAGCGACAGCTCTTTAGTACTAGCCGCAGTTTTTTGCTGGTGGTAATAATTTTATTTTTTTGTAGTGTTCCCACAATTTTATTATAAAAAGAGAGCTACTACGAGCTCTTTACTTTTTTTTCTCGTACGCCCACACGTTAATAGAGTGGTGCGCAGAGAGCAAAAGTTAGTCTATTTTTTATTTTTTAAAGCCTTAAGAAACGAAAAATTAGGAAAGTTTGTATGCACCCAAAAACTGCTACACTTTTGATGAGTAATAATGTTTTGGATCTTTATTAGGAAGATTATTAGTTTTTGTTATTGTGGACGTGAGTGGCAAAGCTTGGCATGTTACTAAAAATGGTTTGGATGAAGAAAAAAGTTGTATACAGTTAGCAATACTCTACAAATATAAATAAATATGAGCAACCCATTCATTTTAGGATGAATATGTCCCTGAGTTTAAATTTTTAGCACACTTTAATCAATATATAAACTACCATTTTGATAACTTGGATTGTATAAAATTATGTGGCATGTGCTCATGATTTATTATTATATTATTATTTATTTTTATAAATAAATATCTCGTCAGCATAGTAACAAATTTCTTTTTCATCAGTAATTCAGTAGGGGATCATTTGGGATTAATTTGGGAAAATTTTTGAGGAGTACAACTTATATACGTATAAATTATATTTAATATTTATAAAAAATTATTTATTACTTAAAAATAGTTAAAATTTTAAAAAAAGTTTATTAATTTCAAATAAATTTCTTTAATTTTGTTGAAGTTAATGAATTTTGGCAATTTTCGAAAATTCACACTTAAAAAATATATCCTTTCAAAAAAAAAAAAAAAAAAAAAATAATAGAGGTAGAAGATATATATAACTTACTATTTTGCCGCTTGCTCTGCACATAACATGCATGAACCCTTTGGATTGAGGGTGCCACTCAAACTTGTACAGTGGTGTGGGCTCCGCCCTTAGTAGATTCTGGGCACAATACCTCAGCGGCATCTCCGGCACAATGATATAGTGTTCGGTTACGGGGAACGAGTGGACCCACCCTGGGGCCGGCCCACCTCTACAGTTCACCCTCCCTATCACTCTCCTCTCGTTGCTCCCCGCCGCCATCCGAACCACCGTGTACCCTGGCTTCACTAGATCCGGCAATAGTGTCAAAAATTCGTCCTCAGTAACTATCGGGTGCGCCGAGTGTATCAACCCCCCCAACTCGTCCGTGTACTCGAACTTCCCGACCGTGTCCAACGTCCCCGGATGGATCTCTATTGACCCTTTAATTGTCTCAGTCAAGCACACCACTCGTCCGTCGCCCAGCAGCACCACGCCCGTGTTGGCATTGTCTGTGAGCGACGCCCCCGAGAATAGATTAGCCAGCTCTCCTACATACGATAGGAAGTTCTTCGCCTTTGGAGCCTCCGAGAATTCCCTGTAGCATAGCTTATTGTTTGTCATGGCTGCCTTATATGCTTCCGATTCTATTTGACGGTGACCTGCGATGAGGCCGCCATTCTCGAAGTGGAGACGGACGAGGGTGGCGTAACCGTCGAAGAGGTGGCGGAAATTGTAGTCACCTATGTGCCATAGCCCAGGGCCGTTCCTCAAGTATGTCCCTTTCTGCAAATAGCCATATACTTCATTACTATCAACGGGTTTTATATATATATATATATACACAGAGAGAAAAAACAGCGACTCATTAGGTGAACGGTGAAATTTAGGTGCCACCAAAAACACGGTTTTCGTGCAAAGCAAAGGTCGCTGGTTCGTTGAAATTAAGTTATTTTAGTGGGGAGACCGGCTTTTTCATGTGTCTTGGTGTACCGCAAAAGAATAATCTGGGTACCATTATTTGCACCCTCACCCCAACTGAAAAGGTGATCTAATATTGATTGCGTTGAATTGGATGAAGGAGTTCAGTTTTTGTCACAATGGATCTTTACATCATTCATTAGCCAGTCAATTTTTTATTTCACACCCTTCACATATAAAAATGGGACTCTAAAATGATATTGAGCATGATGTTTGCCATGTAATTTTCGGAATACTTTCCCGGGATGTGTGCCACATGAAATAAAAAAATTAATCATTTCACGAACAACCATTATCTCAAATCTCTAGCATCTGATTCGAAACATTTAATGGTGTTCCACCGCTCGTGTGATATCCCATTTTCATCGGCTGCAAATAATGCTACCAAATAAATTAAGATAGTTAAATTATTAAGATATATCCCACAAAATCTTAACAACTAGATCTAATTATCATATTAGGACCTGACTGTTAATTATATAATGCTCTGTGCCAAAGGAACTTAAAAGGCAAAAAATAACTGAATTCATTATATTCTATAATATTTTCTATAGCACCTCAATAATTAAGTTGGCTAATACAATAATTAAAACTTAATTAGATACTAATCTACACATATTTTATAAATCTTTTATAAGATTACAGAACGAACCAGCCACAGCGGGATTTCGCCCTCGACGACGAGCTTGCCTTCCCATCGCTCTTGTCGAACACTAGTCCACGCCGCTAGCTTACGATCACCGGTTATGGTTTTCGGCAAGGGTGACGGGGACGGAATAATCACCGAGGGCTTAATAGGAGTGGCCACACAGACTGGCAGTGAGTGTAACGTGCGTCGTCGGATCGTTATATGACCTTTTCGAGGGCCAAACCAATGACCCTGATGACCGGGGTCCTTGGAGTCGATTGAATTTGACCAAAAAATGCTTTTTCCGGTGGTCGAAAAGGTTGTGGAAGCCATGGAAGCTGATGGAAGAAGAAGAGGTGTAGCGTAGTGAAGGTGATGAAGTGTGAGGGAACACCCAAACGATGAAGTGTGAGGGAATACCCAAACGTTGGTGCAATTATATAAAAAGGAGCGAGGTTTCGATACGGTATCTTATTAAGCCGAATTCCCTTACGCTAGAGGACGAGACTTTACTTTGGACGTTGGAAAGGTTTTATTTTA
The DNA here is from genome assembly GCA_021018995.1 of Chloranthus sessilifolius. Taxonomy (NCBI): domain Eukaryota; kingdom Viridiplantae; phylum Streptophyta; class Magnoliopsida; order Chloranthales; family Chloranthaceae; genus Chloranthus; species Chloranthus sessilifolius. The sequence goes on from CM037592.1 coordinate 83,609,107, forward strand.
TTTTTAATAGAAAAAAGGTCTCAAATAGTGTTCACCGACCTGTTGAACTGCAACCAAATGTCGAAAATGCCCCTGTTATTTATTGATAAGATTGATAATATATATATATATATATATATATATATATATATATATATATATATATATATATATATATAAAGGGAAAAATGTGCACGGGCATAGAGATATATCTAAGCCCGACTAATGAGAAGCGTATACGTAGAAAATGCTTTTGCACTAACACGGGTTAGCCACAATATAAATATCTCTGATAGATCTTGTTAACAGGGGTAGGAAGAGAAATAGGTAGCACAGGGTCGTATAGGGAGCAGACAAAGAATGATTAAAAAATATGACATAAATGGTATTTTCGAAGGGTAATGATCCCATTTCAACCCTCCATGCCAAGAACATTATCTCAAGCGCTTCGCACTGTTTTGCCTTTCTGATTCTGTCAGTGCTTACGATGGTTAAAGTGGGATTAAATGAGAAAAAAGTTGGAATATCGCATCAGCCAAAATAGCTAAAATGGTGCTACGTGCCGCCCCCTATCAATAAGCGCGAAGATACCTCTATGCCTGAGCACATATCCCCAACCCTTTCTCTCTTTCTCTCTCTCTCTCTCTCTCTCTCTCTATATATATATATATATATATATATATATATATATATATATATATATATATATATAAGGAGCCAGTTCCGTCCTCCATTGGAGGACGGTCACCCAAAACATGGTTGCCACGTGGAACGCGGGTGGATGATTTAGATCAATTTTAAGAAAAGAAATTTCGGAACCTTTTTTTAAAAAACATAAGTTAATGTTTGACTAATTTCAATGGTTTACATTTCACGGCTAAAAAAAAATGGGTGGAGATGAGTTTTCAATTTTTTTAAAAAATGATCTAAGCAATGCACCCAAGGTCCATGTGGTATTAAAACAATGTTTTGGATGCTACTTGGACCTCCACCTGAAACCTTGGAGGACGGACCGTCCTCCAAGGTTCCAGATGGAGGTCCGTGTGGCATCCAAAGCATTGTTTCAATGCCACATGAACCTTGAATGCATTGCTTAGATCGTTTTTTTTTCCAAAATTTTGAAAACTCATCTCTATCATGTGTTTTTTGAGCCGTGAACTATAGACCATTGAAACTAAGTCAAACATTGACTTATACTTTTAAAAAGCTTTTCTCGAGATTTCCTTTTTGAAAATAGATCTAAACCATCCACCCATACTCCATCTGGCAACCAAAGAGTTTTTTTAGTGCCATGTGTACCTCCACGTGAACCTTGGAGGATGGTGACCGTCCTCTCATGGAGGAGTGAACCGGCTCCCATATATATATATATATATATATATATATATATATATATATATATATTGGGATACAAAGATGAATCTGTGCATTCCAATCTCGGATCACATGGCACATGGAAGGTGATCTCAAAATTACTCGGTTTCGAATCATGTGCTATATGGTATGTGACCTAGAAAAAAAAATATTAATTAATTAAAAAAGCTTTTAATTAGAAAAATCATGGTCAAAGTTTGGAGACTGCACCATATATTTTGGAGCATTGAATTTTTTTCACTTGACCATATTTTGGATGGTGGATATGTATTAGATCATACCCAATTTTTTTTTAATGATTTTGTTCTTGCATGGACAAGTTTCTGTCTCACCTGATTCGTTTAATAGTTTCCACATAGACCACATTTGATTGGAATGCATTGATCCACGGTACTCCAACCCATATCCCCGGGCCCCTCTCTCTCTCTCTCTCTATATATATATAGAGAGAGAGAGATGAGGGCTGGGGATATGCGCTCAGGCGTAGAGATATCTCTACGCCTATTGATATGAGCACGACACGTAATACCGTTTTGTAAAGTGATGGGTGGCATGGGGCCCACTTTACTAACTAGGGTTACACTCTTAAACAATTTTAAAAGTTAAATACCCTTCCAACAGTCATTTTTGACTTTTTTAAAGTCTTTTTTCTTTCACTTCTCTCCTTTTATCCAAGAAAGTGCCAAACTTATTTTTTTAGGTATATTTTATTCAAAAAATATGGGCGCCTGGTAGTGAAGCGCTAGCACGTCTGTATCGAAGTGTCGACACTTCGGTAGAGAGCCGTCGACACCTTGATAGCGAGGCGTTGACACCTCGGCAGCGATGTGCTAGCACCCCGATGCCGGGGTGCTTCCCGCCTCGTTTTAGGGGAGTCGAGGCCTCTATATCGAGGTGCCGATGCTTTGTTAAAAAAGAAGGGTGTCGACGCCTCGTTTTAGGGGCACTGACGTGTATATATCGAGGTACAGGCGCTTTGCTAAAAAAATAAAACGGGGTGCTGATGACTTGTTTTAGGGGCGCTAACGCTTCTATATCGAGGCACCGATGCCTTGCTAAATTTTATTTTTTAATCGAAGCGTCGACACCTTAATATAGAGGCGCCTGTGCCTCTATAACAAGGCACCGACACCTTTTTTTTTTTTCAGCAAAGCACCGACACCTCGATATAGAGGCACTGGTGCCCCTAAAGCAAGGCGTCGACATCTCGACGCTGGCACCTCAGGGCCGGGGTGCCAACACGTTGTTATATTGGTGTCGACACCTCTCTACTAGAGTGTCGGCGCTTCACTACCGGACACCCACATTTTTTGAGTAAATAATACTTCTTGAGAAAGTAAGTCTGACACTTTCTTGGAAAAAGAGAGAGAAGAGAGAGAAAAGAAAGAGACTTCTAAAAAAGTCAAGAATGACAGCTGAAAAGGAATATAAATGTTAAAATATTTTAAAAGTTTAACCTTAGTCATTAAAGTGGGCCCCATGCAATCTATCACTTCACAAAAAAGGCGTTACGTATCGCGCCCATATGACAAAGGGAAAATGTGCTCGAGCGTAGAGATATTTTTAGGCCAATTAATATGGGCGCGACACGTAACACTTTTTTTGTGAAGCGATGGGTGGCATGAGGCCCACTTTACTAACTTTAGGGTTACTAACTAGGCTCACTTTTAAAATATTTTAAAAGTTATATTCCCTTTCAGTTGTCATTCGTGAATTTTTTAGAAGTTTTTTTAAAGTCTCTTTCTTCTCTCTCTTTTATCTCTTTATCTAAGAAAGTGTCAGACTTACTTTTTCATATATATTTTATTCAAAAAATGTGAGCGCCCGGTAGCAAAACGCTAACACTTTGGCAACGAAGCGCCAACACTCCGATAGCGAGGCGCTGACACCCCGACGCCGAGGTGTCAGTACCTCTATATTGAGGTGTCGATACTTCGCTAA